>CM062294.1:397297865-397897865 GCA_031216915.1 Pictodentalium vernedei
AACCCAGGGACTTGGCTTTAACAAACTTAAATCTCACCTCCCTAAGGATACTGTATACAAAATATCAAAAGATTAGGACTGGTGGATGTGAAGAAGATTTTTAAAGATTTTTGAAGAATATTCCTCATATTGAACTAAGTTATAATTCGGGCTCCAACAGGGAGCCCAAATATGAACCCAGCAGTGACTTAGCTTGAACAAACTTGAATCTCACCTCCCCCCCCCCCCCCCCCCCCCCCCCACTCCCCCAGGATGCTGCATACCAAATATCAAAAGACTCTTATTACTGGATCGGAAGAAGAAGATTTTTAAAGAATATTCCTCATATTGCACTAATCTGAAAAGAGAACCCAAATATGGACCCAGGGATTTGATTTCAACAAACATGTGAATAAATATTCCAAAGATGTTATATGTGAAATATAAAAGCCTTTGGGGCAGTGGTATGGGAGAAGATTCTTTAATGTTTTTCCCATTCCTCACAAGTGTTAAAAAATGATGACTCTGCATTTTTTCAAAGTCCTGGAAAAGTACCATGTGATAAAACTGGCAATTTTTTTTTTTTGACCATTCCTTTCTGTTATTCCTAAGGAAGCTTCACACAAAATAAAAATTCTCAGTGCCGTGTAGTTTTGGAAACATGGGCGCTTTAATTTTTTTATTTTTAGCCCCTGCGGTACACATGGGGCAACAGGAAATTTTTTTTGCCATAAATACTTATGACCCAATAAGCCCTCATAGCAAATTTGATTCAAAACGGCATCACAGTTCGGGAAAACAGAAATTTTGGTACAATTCGGGCTCCCACAGGAAGCCCAAATATGAACCCAGGGACTTAGCTTTAACAAACTTATATCTCAGTCTTAAATGTTTTCCATTACCCACAGTGTTTAAAATATGCTGACTCAGCATTTTTTCAAAGTCCTGAAAAAGTACCGTACGATATAACAGATAGCAATATTTTTACCATTCCATTCCGTTGGTCCTAAGGAAGCTTCACACCAAATAAGAATTCTCAGTGCAGTGCTGTAGATATGGGCATTTTAAATTTTTTCTATTTTTAGCTCCAGCGGTTCTCATGGAGCGACGGGAAAATTTTTGGGAGCATAAATTATGTACTTATGACTCAATGAGCCCTCATATAAAATTTGGTTCAAATCAGCCTCTCCGTTTCGAACCTAAGAATTTTGGGCTGGGCAAAAATCCTTGCCCCTCCCATAACACGGTCAAATATAGCATCACAAACTTCTCTCGAGTCTACACCTCAAAAGGAAGCTGCACAATAAATATCAAGTCTCTGCTACTGCTGGTTCATGAGAAAATGTTTTAAGATTTAGGCACACATTCTTTGAGCGTGGCCTTCCGAGGGGCAGGTCAATTTGATTTGATCAAATCAAAATGTGATGTCATAGCAAACAAACATCCCAAATTTCACTTAAATTGGTTCAGCGGTTTTGGAGAAGATACAAACACCATGTTCACAGACAACGGATGACGAGTGATTACAATAGTCCACCCTGACTTTCAGTCAGGTGAGCTAAAACTGTTTAAAAGATTGTAACATTGGCTAATTCTAATTGAGTCGATAAGATTTAATAGTATCTCATTAAAAAATATATATATCTTTCTTTTTTCATGACTATGATATATTTTGACAATGGGGGGGGGGGGGGGGGGAGATAACCAGGCCTGTATATCTCCCCCCCCCCCCCCCCCCCCCCCCTCACCATCACCTTGTCAAAATCCTGTAGACTTTCATACAACCTTTACAACCATTGTCTGGACTTTGTTATGGGTAGGCAAGAGTGTAAATGAAACCTACTCATTTTTTCTAATGGTCGCTAATGGAAAAGGGGATGAAAGGGGCAGATAATCGTATTTTGACCTGAACTTAAAAAGAAAGGCATAAATGTATGTATTCAAGACTTTGAACAACTTTTTCAATAGTAATGTGATGAAAATTCAGTAAATAAATATTATGTTATAAGTAAGTCTATTTTTATTTTTTTTTTTTGGTGAGGGGAAGATATCCAGGGTGGGGGCAAGATATCCTAAGATACCCCCCCCCCCCCCCCCCCCCCCCTAGGAGCAGATATCCCAGGACATCTTACCCCCTAGTTGGGGGGCTGTAAGATGGGGGGGAGATATTGTGGCACACCAGTATATTAGATTTGCGGAAAATAGTTTGAATGGTTTTCTTTAACAAGACACCCCAAAGGGCATTAACTGCTTACCTGACAAGTTGTTCAAAGAAGTATTTTGGATCACATTCAGCTTATCATGACTCATCAATACTTCAGAGGAATGAGATTATGAAATTATTATAGGGGTCCTTTTTTAACATAAATTCACTCCAATTCCTTCAAAACACATTTTGGAGCAATTTTCTTTCCTCTTCTTAACTGTCCCCGGGGTGGGGAGTGGGGTTGGTGGTCATAGGGATATTGGGGGGGGGGGGGGCATAAAATCACTCTAAATCTTTCAAAATATATTTTGCAGCTGAACATTCTGTTACATCTAACTCCCCCTCCCAAACCCCAGACATGGAAGGAAGAGAAGACATAGGGTAACTAGAGCACATTGTCACAGTGCCGAAGCTGCGACGATTCCTGCAACGCCAATAATGTTTTAACACTCGTTGTTGACAAAAAGACTCAATAGTGACAAAAAACTTGTTGGTGACAAGTCCATAAATGTGACAGAAATTATCCGAACGACATGCAGTATTGAGAGGGTGTAGACATCATGAAGATACACTTGCATACCAAGTATGGTGTCATTCCATCAAGTATTTTAGGAGTTATGGTGTTTTATAAACTCGTTGGTGACAGGACCGACAGACAGACAGACAAACCGACCGACCGACATTGCCACATATAGAGCTGCTCATAGCAGCTAAAAGCATTTTTGCATAAAACCACTCTATTCATCTAGGAACTTTATTTTTGGAAAGAATCCCAAAAACAGTTTCCCTAATTTGGTTCAAAATTTTGGGAGTCCAAACTGCACCCAAAATTTTCATTTATTTTTTTTTTTTTTTGCGGGGGGGGGGGGGGGGGGGGGGTGGGTGGTCTCAAAATTGAACAAAATGCATAAAAAAACCTAAAAAAAAATTTCCAAATTTTGGTCCAACATTTCCCAAGTCAAAACTGGACCCAAAATGTTCAGGCTTGTAGAAACCAGTTTTGAAAAAAAAACAGCTTTTGAAAAAATAATTTTTTTTTTTAAAAACCACCAGTTTTGAAAAAAAAATCACCGTTTTTGAAAAAAAAACAGCTTTTGAAAATAAATTTACCACTTTTGAAAAACAAATTCTAACCACATTTGAAAAAAAAAATTTCCACTTTTGAAATATATTGTCGTTTTTTCAAAACTGGAACTTTTTTTCAAAACTGGTTATTTTTTTTCAAAACTGGTTATTTTTTCAAAACTGGAAATTTTTTTTATCAAAAGTGGTTATTTTTTTTTCAAAACTGGTTATTTTTTTTTCAAAACTGGTTATTTTTTCAAAACTGGAAATTCTTTTTTATCAAAAAGTGGTTATTTTTTTTCAAAAGTGGAGAGAATTAATGGAAAATAGTTCTTTTTAGTTTTCAAACTTTTTACCAATCTTCAGCCTTCAAAACCAGATGTCGCCTGGTGCCGATTTGAATCTGTCTGACCTGTGCAGGATGCTGGGTGTCGACTATACAGTTGACAGAAGATATCTGCATTGTTTTGTACGACATCGAAGAACTGCCACCCTCTTCTAATACTAACTCGTTAAAACAAGAGCAATGCGAAAGCGTGGCATATGCCCCCTTCCAAAATGCCAAGTGTATTAAACGCCAATTTTATAGAAGTAGCTGTAACCTAAAAAAGAACTAGAGGGAGCCGCCAAGAGTGGCTAATTCTCCCGAATTAATTCCTTGATACTGTAATGCCTCGATACTGAAATGCTTGTGATACTATAACTAATAATACGGTCTAGCAGAATTTTAAACCTCTTACTTGCCAAAAAAATCAGTAATTTTGACCTTGAGGTCAAAGGTCAGTGTTATATATGTGGGTCACGATGATACGCGACACATAATCTCATGGTGATACACCCACATGCCAAATACCATAAGCCTAGGTCAAAAGATAAAACAGTTCTGAGCCGGACACGAATTCCGTCTACAGACAGACGGAATTGGGTTTATTGTGTTTAAAATTTATGTGTTTATTCCAAGAAACATGTCCAAATAGTCAAAAAAGTGATTTTTAGGGAAATTTAGAATTTTAAACCTCTCACTTGCCAAAAAATCAGTAAATTTGACCTTGAGGTTCAAAGGTCAGTGTTATATGTGGGTCATGATGATACGCGACACATAATCTCATGGTGATACACCCACATGCCAAATACCATAAGCCAAGGTCAAAAGATAAAACAGTTCTGAGCCGGACACGAATTCCGTCTACAGACGGACAGACAGACGGAATTGGGTTTATGTGTTTAAATTTATGTGTTTATTCTAAGCAACATGTCCAAATAGTCAAAAAAGTGATTTTTAGGAAATTTTCCGGGTGGTAGCTAACCCTAACCGTACCCTACTACTGACCCCCCCCCCCCCCCCCCCAACCCCCCCCTCCCCCCAGATCATAAATTTGCACTATGTGACTAAAGGTGAAAAAAGACACATAACCCCCACCTGTACTTGAAAATAAGTCACAAAAGCCCAAAATAGCCACATAAACCGAAAAACAGCCAGGGCAGATATAAACCCCTTCCGTACTTACGACTAAACACTTAAACCCATTTCATTAGCTGGGACGGACTGACTGACAGATAGATGACGCCACGACTACATTCCCCGGAAATTATTTTTCGGGGAAAGAATTATTTAAATCCAACATATGATGACAGCAAATATGTTGGTCGGACACATTTTGCAATCATCTCCTAAGTTAAACAAGGGCAAATAACTATGTAAATGTTTATGCGAAGATGTTATTCTGTTTACAGGATCCGTTCCCCCATATTGAGGTATAAGCATGGCAAACATTTGAATTCAACAAATAATGACAGTGCCAAAGCAGCAAATATGTTGGACGGACGCATTTTTCAATAATAATCCCTTAAGTTAAACAAGGGCAAATAACTCAGTAAATCCTTCGGCAAATTATTAATTCTGCTGTAGGATCCGTTCCCCCATGTTGAGGTACAAGCATAGCAAAATTTATTTGAATCCGACAAATAATGATAGGGCTGGAGCGGCATACATGTTGGACAGACACATTTGTGTAACGTACATACGTAACGTACGAACGAACGGACAAAGCTCTCCACTAGATACTCCCCCCCCCCCCTCCCCCGACTAGATCAGTCGGGGGCATAAAAAGTTGCTAGCGTTTTAAAAACAAGATTTCTTGGGGTGGAAGTCATCTAAAATGAACAACCTGAGTATAATCGGTTGACTTACCTTGACTTTATCTCCACGTGGTGGTCACGATTAGCCAGTATGCAGAAATGTGACCTTGAACACCAATAAAAAAATAAATACTATTAAGGAACGGTTTGATCCTGCGATTCGTCATCTGCGTTGTGTCCTTCGGTGTGAGATACTCAACTGCCCATGCTGGGTTACAGTGATGTTGGGTAATGAGTGGTACCACCATGTAGATAACAAGTTGCTACCTTGTTTAAACTACATAAGTAACTTGTTCAAAACAAGTTAGCTATGTTGTTCAAACAAGTTACTTATGTAGTTTAAACAAGGTAGCAACTTGTTTATTCAAATTAGCCGACTTGTTCAATCAAGTTACTAACTTGTTCAAAGAAGTTAGCTAACTGACCAATCACAGATACCAGTTTATTATTTTAGCTTTTCCCATTCCTTATTACTCTATTCACAATTGATAGAGCAAAGATGGGAGTGTTTGGGCATCGTGTCCACTTTTTGCTAAGCCTGTGATAACAGCAGGCTTCCATGGAAAACACAAACTAAGTATAATAGGTGCCTGGGCTATCATTAGTGGGGGTTTCGTTTGGAGGAATTATGTGCCTGTACGACAACGATTATGTGACCCTGTTACACTAATCGCGAATGGCCAGTGCATGTCCAAAAACCGACTTGACACCCAAACTGAACACATGAGCTCCAAAACGTCCACATTCCAGACTTTTCCTTGAGAAGTACAGAGGCTAAAATTTGGGTGCCTGGTGCACTCCAAAACAACTAAAATACTTTTCTACAAACCTGACTAACTGACATGTAGAGCTACGCGCTATCCATCCTCAATGAGTGCTATCAACGATAAGGGTCTGTGAAGGTTAGGGTTATTTTGGTGTCATCCTTGGGTCGCAGTTTTGATATTTTCAATTGAGCTGCAACAACAGTTTCAACAAAATGAGTCATATCGTGTCGGGCAATTTTGCGGAGGTAGGATGAGCCGAACAAACAGGTAAGATCCGCCCAGTGGCGGCAAGCTATCGTGAAGCTTTACTAGCCCCACAAAAGCATGCCGCTTATCAGTGGTTGAAAACGAATATGCCATCTACGTGTTGTACCACTCATTACCCAACGTCACTGTAACCCAGCATGGGCAGTTGAATAATCTCACCGAAGGACACAAAGCAGATGACGAATCACAGGATCAAACCGTTCCTTAATGGTATTTATTTTTTTTATTGGTGTTCAAGGTCACATTTCTGCATACTGACTAATCATGACCACCACGTGGGAGATAAAGTCAACCGATTATACTCAGGTTGTTCATTTTAGATGACTTCCACCCCAAGTAACCTTGCTTGAAAACACTAGCAACTTTTCATGCCCCCGACTGATCTAGTTGGGGGGTATCTAGTGGAGAGCTTCGTCCGTTCGTTCGTACATTACGTATGTTCGTTACACAAATGTGTCTGTCCAACATATATGCCGCCTCCAGCACTGACATTATTTGTCGGATTCAAATAAATGTTGTATGCTATGTTTCCTCAACGATGGGGGGCGGGGGGGGGGGGGGACGGATCCTACTGCAGAATTAATAATTTTGCCTAAGGATTTACTGAGTTATTTTGCCCTTGTTTAACTTAGGGAATTATTATTGAAAAATGTGTCCGTCCAACATATTTGCTGTCATCATATGTTGGATTTAAATAATTCTTTCCCTGAAAAATAATTTCGGGGGAATGTAGTCCGTGGCGTCATCTATCTGTCAGTCAGTACGTATCCAACATATATGCCGCTCCAGCTCTGTCATTATTGTCAGATTCAAATAAATTTTGCTAAGCTTGTACCCTCAACATGGGGGAACGGATCCTACAGCAGAATTAATAATTTTTGCCGAAGAATTTACTGAGTTATTTGCCCTTGTTTAACTTAGGGGATTATTATTGAAAAATGTGTCCGTCCAACATATTTGCTGCTGTGGCACCGTCATTATTTTTTGAATTCAAATAATGTTTGCCATGCTTATACCTCAATATGGGGGAACGGATCCTGAAACAGAATTAACATCTTCGCATAAACATTTACATAGTTATTTGCCCTTGTTTGACTTAGGAGATGATTGCAAAATGTGTCCGTCCCAACATATTTGCTGTCATCAATGTATGGATTTAAATAATTATTTCCCCTGAAAAATAATTTGCGGGGGAATGTACTCGTGGCGTCGTCTATCTGTCAGTCAGTATGTCCGAGCTAACGAAATTGGTTTTAAGTGTTTAGTCGTAAGTACGGAAGGGGTTTATGTCTGCCCCGGCTGTTTTCGGTTTATGTGGCTATTTTTGGCTTATGTGACTTATTTTCAAGTACAGGTGGGGGTTACGTGTCTTTTTTCACCTTTAGTCACACAGTGTAAAATTTATGATCCCTGGGGGGGGGGGGGGGGGGGGGGGGGGGGGGGGGGGGTAGGGGTTAGGGTCAGTAGTAGGGTAGGGTTATGGTTAGCTAACACCCGAAAAATTTCCTAAAAATCACTTTTTTGACTATTTGGACATGTTTTTTAGAATAAACTCATAAATTTAAACACATAAACCCAATTCCGTCTGTCCGTCCGTCTGTAGACGGAATTCGTGTTCGGCACAGAACTGTTTTATCTTTTGACCCAGGCTTATGGTATTTGACATGTGGGTGTATCACCATGAGATTATGTGTCGCGTATCATCATGACCCACATATAACACTGACCTTTGACCTCAAGGTCAAATTACTGATTTTTTTGGCAAGTAAGAGATTTAAAATTCTGCTGGACCGTATTATTAGTTATAGTATCACAGCATTACAGTATGAAGGAATTAATTCGGGAGAAATTAGCCACCCTTGGCGCCCCCTCTAGTTCTTTTTAGGTTACAGCTACTTCTATAAATTTGGCGTTTGATACACTTGGCATTTTGGGAGGGGGGCATATGCCACGCTTCGCGTTGCTCTTGTTTTAACGAGTTAGTATTAGAAGAGGTGACGGTTCTTCGATGTCGTACAAAACAATGCAGATATCTTCCGTCAACTGTATAGTCGACACCCAGCATCCTGCACAGGTCAGACAGATTCAAGTCGGCACCAGGAACATCCGGTTTTGAAGGCTGAAGATTGGTAAAAAGTTTGAAACTGAAAAAGAACTATTTTCCATTAATTTTTCTCCAGTTTTGAAAAAAAAATAACCACTTTTGATAAAAAGAATTTCCAGTTTTGAAAAAATAACCAGTTTTAAAAAAAAAAATAACCAGTTTTGAAAAAAAACGACAATTTATTTCAAAAGTGGTAATTTTTTTTTTTTCATATGTGGTTAGACTTTGTTTTTCAAAAGTGGTAAATTTATTTTCAAAAGCTGGGGGTTTTTTTTTCAAAAACGGTGATTTTTTTTTCAAAACTGGTGATTTTTTAAAACATTTTTTTATTTTTTCAAAAGTGTTTTTTTTTTCAAAACTGGTTTCTACAAGGCTACAAAAAATTTTTTTCAAGTCAAAATTGAACAAAATGCATAAAAAATTTAAAAATTCTGAATTTTGGTCCAAAATTTCAGTCTGGATGGGACCCCAAAATTTTCAGGCTAAAATCTTTTTTTTCCATCTCAAAACTGAACAAAACGCATATAAAAAAAAAAAAAAAAAATTCCCCAAATTTAGGTCCAAAATTTCCATTGGAACCTGACTAAAAATTTTCTGACTTTAATTTTTTTTTTTGCCTCAAAATTGTACAAAAACACATTAAAAATTGAACATTTTTTTTTTCAGAATTTTGATCCGAACCACACCCAAAATATTCCACCCAGGGGACTCGATTTGAAACAAACTTGAATCTGAACTACTCAGAGTTGTTTGTGTACCAAATATGAAAAGGATTCCTGACTCGTGGGATCTAAAGATTTTTAAAGAATATTCCACGCATTGCACTAAGTTAAAATTCTGGCTCCAATAGGAAGCCTAAATATCAACCCAGGGACTCGATTTGAACAAACTTTAATCTGACCACCCCCTAGAGATGTTGTACACCAAAATGAAAAGATTCTGACCACTGGATCTGAAGAAGATTTTTTTGTATTTTGTGGGTGCTATCCACACCCAGTTATGAGGGTGCCTCCCATGGGCATGACAACTTTATTTGAACAGACTTGAATTAACATATGATAGGGAATATGCACACCAGATTTGGTTCTATTTGGCCGAGTAGTTTGTGAGAAGTTGATTAATGTAATGTTTACGTCCGATGTCAGACGGAATGTGATTAGTAAAGCTCCCCTTGAGCTCCGCTCAGGTAAGCTAAAAGATGATGACAAGGAAGGACTGAAGGAAGAATGGCCGGAAGGAAGGATGGATGGAACCCATTTATATATCTCCCTCCCACTACATGGTGAGTGGGTGGGGGAGGGGGAAGTAATGATAATTCTTTGGCTTGTAAAAAAAAGTTTGCTAGAAGTCCAAAATATAATAAGATATGTAGGGTCAGGGGTTCCAATCCCCTTGGGGACTCCAAACTCCAAGTCGAGTAGTTTGAACAATTCAACAATTCAACACAATTCAGTAGGTATCAGTGCAAGCTGTAAGCTGTAAGTCGAGAGGTCCTCAAATCCCACCTGAAACAACTACATTGTATCCTAGAGCAAGACACCCCCCCCCCCCTCCCAATGTCCAGTGTGGCGGCATGGAGGCGCTGTGTACTAGCGCTGTGTACTAAGGTGTACTGCACATCGATGGTGCACGTGTGTTCAACCAATGCTAACCCAGCTTGTGTAGAGTCAGAATGTTGGGGAGCTAAAGTCAGTATGTTGGGGAGCTGACAGTTGCTCGCAGTCTCTCTTCAGGCAATCCGACTTCCTCCACCCATAAAACTGTCAATGGTTCTGATTAGCCAATGTGCAGAAATTTGTGGCCTTAAACAACAATAAATAAAATGAAAGTGTCAATGACACTGTAGCTCAACTTGACAAACTTGAACTTGTTACGTTATAAATGAAATGGCAAAATTGAAGCTCATTGGTACCAATGTTATCTGATGACATTTCAACATAACAGCACTGTGCACAACATCAGAGTAATCCTGGCATTTTTAAATGTAAACTGTAAGACAGGCTAAAGGAAGAATGTTGATACACAAATGCAGTATGTTCAAAGGTTGTTGTAAATGGCAACTTTTTTCACAGAAATGAATGCTAATCAATAGCTCTTATCTAAAGGTCTTGCCTAATGAGCCCAACAAGTTCAAAAACAATCCTATGATAAATGTGACCTGCAGGCCATGTCAAAGAATGTTGATGCACAAATGCAATAAATTCAAAGATTGTTGCTAACAGCAACAGTTTTTGGTGGAAATGAAAAGAAAATCAATAGCTCCTATCTTTGTCATAAGCTTACAAAGTTTCAAAACAACCTGATAATGAATGTGCCCTCGTAGGCATGCCAAAGGAAGATGTTTATGCACAAATGCACTAAGTAGAAGGTCATTGCTTGTGGCAATAGTTTTTTTCATGGAAATTCATAAATATACCCTGCAGAGAGTGCAAAAGGGATAGAGCAGAAATGCACAAATGCACAAAGTTCAAAGGCTGGTGATAATAACAATAATTTTTATAGAGGTCACCCCGAACACACATACCAAGTTTCAAAGTGATCCGATCATAAATGTGCCCTAAAGGGTGTGTTAAAGGGAAATATTGAGGTCTGACTAAACTAAGTTCAAAGGTCAGCTGCAACATTTTTTGCCAGAAATGGAAGAAAATCGCCAGCTCCCATATAGATGTCACCCCCACACAAGCACACTGAGTTTGCAAGTGATCCAATCATAAATGTGCCCTGCAGGGTGTGTCAAAGGGAAATGTTGATGCTTAACTGCACTAAGTTTCTACTAAGTTCATCGAAGGTCATTGCCAGTGGCAACATTTTTTGACGAAAATCGATAGCTCCCATCCAGAGGTAACCCCAAACAAGCATACAAAGTTTCAAACCGATCTGATCATAAATGTGCCCTTTATGGCATGCCAAAGTAATATATTGATGCCTGACTAAACTAAGTTCAAAGATCGTTGCCAGGGGCAACATATTTTGACAAGACAGAAATGGAAGAAAATCGACAGCTCCCATCTACAGGTCACCCCAAACAAGCGTGCCAGGTTTCAAAGCAATCTGATCATAAATGTGCCCTGTAGGGTGTGCCAAAGGGAAATATTGTGGTCTGACTAAACTAAGTTCTCTAAGAACGTTGGCCACGGCAACATTTTTTGACAGAAATGGAAGAAAATCGATAGCTCCCATCTAGAGGTCACCCAAAACAAGCATGCCAGGTTTCAAAGCAATCCAGTCATAAATGTGCCCTGTAGGGTGTGCCAAAAGGAAATATTGAGGTCTTACTCAACTAAGTTCTTAGAACGTTGGCCGTGGCAACATTTTTTATGGAAATGAAAGAAAATCGATAGCTCCCATCTAGAGGTCACCCGAAACAAGCATAACAGGTTTCAAAGCAATCCAATCATAAATGTGCCCTGTAGGTTCTGCCAAATGGAAATATAGTGGTCTGACTAATCTAAGTTCTAAGAACGTTGGCCGCGGCAACATTTTTTGACGGAAATTAAAGAACATTGATACCTCCCATCTAGAAGTAACCCTAAACAAGCATGCTAGGTTTCAAAGCAATCCGATCATAAATGTGTCCTGTATGGTGTGCCAAAGGGAAATATTGAGGTCTTCTGACTAAACTAAGTTCTAAGAACGTTGGCCGCGACACCATTTTTTGACGGAAATTGAAGAAAATCAATAGCTCCCATCTAGAGTTCACCCCAAACAAGCATACCATGTTTCAAAGCGATCCAATCATAAATGTGCCCTGTAGAGTGTGCCAAAGGGAAATATTGAGGTTTGACTAAACTAAGTTTTAAGAACATTGGCCGCGGCAACATATTTTGACGGAAATTGAATAAAATCGATAGCTCCCATCTAGAGGTCACCCTAAACAAGCATACCAAGTTTCGAAACGATCATAAATGCGACCTGTGAGGTGTGCCAAAGGAAATTATGGACGTACGTATGTACGTACGTACGTACGTACGCCGACGGACGAGAAGTGATCGCAATAGCTCAGCTTGACTTTGCCAAGTTGAGCTAAAAATAAAATGAAAGTGTCAATGACACTGTAGCTCAACTTGTCAAGCCATGTACATGTATAGTATGTGACACAGCAATGACAAACATCTAGGTAATGACCTTGACCTGATAATAAAGGTACATATAAAGTATGGTAACGGTCTGTACATAAATACTGGCCGTAGCCTGCAACAAATGTATAGGTAAAGTTTTGTAAAGGTGGGTGACAGTCAGATGCTAAACTAGAAAAGAAATCTTTGAGTCCCAGAGTGGGTCTGACTGAACCCCAAAATATTTGTTCTCATAGCACAGTGATAACAAAGGCACCCCAAAACACACTCATTCCTGTCCGTAGGTGAAAACAAAGGTACCCAAGAAGTTTCGTGAAGATCAGTTCATAAATACAAGCTGTATAGATGTTGTGACAAAAAACTGATTGGACCTAATTTCAGTACAAAATGCCACAGGCAGCCATCTTGAATTTTGGACCGCACTCAGAAACACTCGTTCTCGTCCCAAGGTGATAACAAAGGTACCCAAGAAGTTTCGTGAATATCGGTTGATAAATACAGCCTCTAGCCCGAGCCGTATTGACATGTGCACTTACAGTGTATAAGTATCACTAAATAAATCAAAATTCATCTAATTTGCATATTTTCTGCACGAGAAAAAAACCCGTACTATATGTGATGTATTCCATGTTTCTAAACATTCATACAAAAATTTATTCAAATCAGAACTTTCATACAGAAGTTCTGTACAAAAGACTAATTGCACTAATTTTGGTACAAAATGGCTGCTGGTGGCCATCGTGAATTTCGGACCTGACCCCAAAAAACTCTTTCTCACCCCACGGTGATAACAAAGGTATCCAAGAAGTTTCATAAAGATTGGTTCATAAATACCGCCTCTAGCCTGAGCCATATAGAAGTTGTGTACAAAAAACTGATTAGACCTAATTTCGGTACAAAATGGCCACTGGCAGCCATCTTAAATTTTGGACTGCACTCAGAAACACTCGTTCTCGTCCCAAGGTGATAACAGAGGTACCCAAGAAGTTTCGTGAAGATCGGTTGATAAATACAGCCTCTAGCCCGAGCCGTATTGACATGTGTACTTACTGTGTGTAAGTAGCACTGAAAAAATCAAAGTTCATCTAATTTGCATAATTTCTGCACGAGATAAAACCCCGTACTATATGTGATGTATCCCATGGTACTAAACATTCATACACAAAATTATTCAAATCAGTGCTTTCATATGGAAGTTCTGCGCAAAAACCTGATTGCACCTAAGTTTGTACAAAATGGCTGCCATCGGCCATCTTGAATTTCGGATCGGACCCCAAAACACTCGTTCTCATCCCATGGTCATAACAAAGGTACCTAAGAAGTTTCGTAAAGATCGGTTCATAAATACGGCCTCTAGCCCGAGCCGTATTAGCATTTGCACTGACAGTGCTGAAAGTAACACTAAATACATCAAAGTTAGTCTAATTTGCATAATTTAAGCACGAGAAAAAAACCTGTATGATACGTAACGTATCCCATGGTACTAAACATTCATACAAAAAATTATTCAAATCAGCACTTTCATATGGAAGTTCTGTACAAAAAACTGATTTCTGCATCGTTGGTACAAAATGGCGGCTGGCAGCCATCTTGAATTTTGGACCGCACCCTAAAACACTCGTTCTCGTCCCACAGTCATAACAAAGGTACCCAAGAAGTTTCGTAAAGATCGGTTCATAAATACGGCCTCTAGCCCAAGCACTTGGCTTCACCAAAGTTGAGCTAAAAATAAATAAATAAATAAATAAATAAATAAATAAATAAATAAATAAATAAATAAATAAATAACATCTTGGGTACAGATTTAGTCTAAATGCCAAATATCCAAAGGTTCTGTCCGTTAGAACTCGAGAAGGTATTATTTAGATTTAACTGTTTTAACCCTTTGGACCCCAGAGGCCACTTTTCATTTCCAGTAACATGCTACTTCATAATTTCATTAAGTAGGTTGACTTTTGAGTGAAGGTGTGGTGGAGACAAATCAATATTTTCAACATGCAGCCCCAAGGCTGCACATGGAAAATATTAATTAGTCTACCTCCAAATAAAGAATATGGACTCTTCCCATTGGTGCCATTGAACTGATGATACGGAATATAACACTAGGGTTCAAAGGGTTAATCTCCATTTTTGCACACTGTGATTTGCTCACTCTAGCCTCTATTGACCCAACCATATCAAAGTTTCTGGAAATCATCTTTTTTCACAAATTATCTAAAAATAAGTACAACACCATGAAAAGGGCAATCACTGCCACCTAAATCCCACAACTGTCAAAGAAATGCTTGGACATTTCTGGTTCACAATCCTCTCCATGATTTTATCACCAAAAAGCTGCATATTAAATTAGGAAAAACAAATCTTGAACAGTTTTCTTTGAAATTCTATGTACAACAAGTACAACTAGAGGGAACTGTTTTAGTGAAATAAAACACATGTCTCCCCTTCGATTAGTTGCATGCTTCCAACTTACGACTAACAAAGATCAAACTAAAGGTCAAATGTCAAGATCATGGAAGTTCAAGATAGAATGTGACATATCAGCTTGGCTGTTGCATTCATATGCCAAACATCATAAACCTAGCTGAACAATTCAATAATTTGACTTTGATGTCAAAGATCACAACAGCACATGATACAATGCTGTCATATGTTGATACACCCACATGCCACATATGATAAGCCTAGGTGAAAAGATAAACAAGAGGCCCCACGTGGCCTTAATCGCTCACCTGACAAAGTGACTCTAAGAAGTATTTTAGGTCACCTTCACCATGTCATGCCTCATCAACATTAACTGGTTGAGTGATAGATTTTGTTTGAAGTTCAACATTTGTTACCTAAAATTAGTTTTATTTAAAATCGTTGGTGTGTGGCCAATCTCCAATGATTTTTAATAAAGCAAATTTATCTCTGCAGACAAACTGGTTTAGCATGAAGCACAAACAAGGAATGTGAAGAGATAGCCTTGGACATCTCTCCCCAACTGTGGATATCTTCCATGTGCTACATGTATATATTTGCATGCAAGAAAACAAAAATTTTCACAAATTTTCCAAAATATTAGTTTTTTTTATCATCATTGGAACAAGCTCAAACAGCTTATTCCAATAGGGGTATGGGAAGATCAGGTATATTTTTGAGACAGAAATGTGAATATATAAATAATGGTGTTTTTTGTGAATGATGCTGGAGAATTTTGCGTAAAGATATGGTAAATGGTTTGTTCTAGATACAGAATGATGCAAAAGTATTTAAATTTGATTAGGCAAGTTGTTCCTATAATGCATTTAAAAATTGAAGTAACTGTTTTTTTGCTGACAAACTTTTAGATGTGTGTGTCTGTGTTTGTGTGTGTGTGTGTGTTTGTGTGTGTGTGTGTGGGGGGGGGGGGGGGGGAAGAGTGTTCTTGCAAACAAAATTCCTGAATAAATGGAAAATTTTATTTTTTGTGTGAAAGACATAGTGCGTGAATGTTGATTGGAACAAGCTTAGAGAGCTCATTTTAATGTGAAGTCATAAAGCTGTGTTTTACGTACGAAATTCTGGAATAACTAAAAAAATTGCTTTTTTGACTCAAAAAGCATGGTGTGCGACCTCTCATTGGAATGAGCTCAAAAAGCTCATTCCAATGGGGTATTTACAAGCGATATGTACATGTATGTTTAAGAGACAAAAATTAAAATTTGAATAGCGATTTTTGCGAAGAATGCTGACAAGTTTTGGCAGTTATGCTGGTAAAAAGGTAAGATATGCAAAGTGGTTGTTTTTTAGAGGCGACATTTAATTAAGGGGAATTAACCCTTGATTACTGAGGTAACTTCTAAAAGTACTGAAATTTCATGAAGCAATGTGAATAACAGACAACAGTTGCCTAAAAATTTCATGAATAACTAAAATTTTTATTCCTTTGTCTCGAAAACATGGCATATGACCTTTGTTGGAATGAGCTGAATGCGTGTGTTCCAATAAGGGGTCATAAAATTTGAACGGAGATTTGTGTGAATAATGCATTAGTACTGCTAGATTTGGGTAAATGGTTCACCCTAGATACCACCCCTTCTATAGATCTTTTCTGCAAATTTTGTCTAAGATTCTATCAACTTTACAAATAAATACGTTCATGAATCACAATCAGATCCACCCCACAATGTTGCATACCAAATATCAAAAGATTCTGCCTGCTGGATCTGGAGAAGAAGAATTTTTAAGAAATATGCCTGAAATGCACTAAGTTAAAATTTGGGCTCCTATACGGAGCTCAAATATAAACCCAGGGGGTCGATTTGAACAAACTTGAATCAGATCCACCCCACAATGTTGCTTACCAAATATGAAAAGATTCTGAAGCTGGATCTGGAGAAGAAGATTTTTTAAGAAATTTGCCTGAAATGCACTAAGTTCGAATTCGAGCTTCTATAGTGAGCCCAAATATGAAACTAGGAAGCCGATTTGAACAAACTTGAATCAGATCCACCCCACAATGTTGCATACCAAATATCAAAAGATTCTGCCTGCTGGATCTGGAGAAGAAGATTTTTTAATAAATTTGCCCGAAATGCACTAAGTGTGAATTCGGGCTTCTATATTAAGCCCAAATATGAATCCAGGGGGCCGATTTGAACAAACTTGAATCAGATCCACCCCGCAATGTTGCATACCAAATATCAAAAGATTCTGCCTGCTGGATCTGGAGAAGAAGATTTTTGAAGAAATTTGCCCGAAATGCACTAAGTTTGAATTCGAGCTTCTATAGTGAGCCCAAATATGAATCCAGGGGGCCGATTTGAACAAACTTGAATCAGATCCACCCCGCAATGTTGCATACCAAATATCAAAAGATTCTGCCTGCTGGATCTGGAGAAGATGATTTTTTAAGAAATTTGCCTGAAATGCACTAAGTTCGAATTCGAGCTTCTAAAGTGAGCCCAAATATGAATCTAGGAAGCCAATTTGAACAAACTTGAATCAGATCCACCCCACAATGTTGCATACCAAATATCAAAAGATTCTGCCTGCTGGATCTGGAGAAGAAGATTTTTTAATAAATTTGCCCGAAATGCACTAAGTCTGAATTCGGGCTTCTATATTAAGCCCAAATATGAATCCAGGGGGCCGATTTGAACAAACTTGAATCAGATCCACCCCGCAATGTTGCATACCAAATATCAAAAGATTCTGCCTGCTGGATCTGGAGAAGAAGATTTTTTAATAAATTTGCCCGAAATGCACTAAGTCTGAATTCGGGCTTCTATATTAAGCCCAAATATGAATCCAGGGGGCCGATTTGAACAAACTTGAATCAGATCCACCCCGCAATGTTGCATACCAAATATCAAAAGATTCTGCCTGCTGGATCTGGAGAAGAAGATTTTTGAAGAAATTTGCCCGAAATGCACTAAGTTTGAATTCGAGCTTCTATAGTGAGCCCAAATATGAATCCAGGGGGCCGATTTGAACAAACTTGAATCAGATCCACCCCGCAATGTTGCATACCAAATATCAAAAGATTCTTCCTGCTGGATCTGGAGAAGATGATTTTTTAAGAAATTTGCCTGAAATGCACTAAGTTCGAATTCGAGCTTCTATAGTAAGCTCAAATATGAATCTAGGGAGCCGATTTAAACAAATTTGCATCAGATCCATCCCACAATGTTGCATACCAAATATCAAAAGATTCTGCCTGCTGGATCTGGAGAAGAAGATTTTTTAATAAATTTGCTTGAAATGCACTAAGTTCAAATTTGGGCTCCTATACTGAGCCCAAATATAAACCCAGGGGGCCGATTTGAACAAACTTGAATCAGATCCACCCCGCAATGTTGCTTACCAAATATGAAAAGATTCTGCCTGCTGGATCTGGAGAAGAAGATTTTTTAAGAAATTTGCATGAAATGCACTAAGTTCAAATTCGAGCTTCCATAGTGAGCCCAAATATGAATCTAGGAAGCCGATTTGAACAAACTTGAATCAGATCCACCCCACAATGTTGCATACCAAATATCAAAAGATTCTGCCTTCTGGATCTGGAGAAGAAGATTTTTTAAGAAATTTGCCTAAATGCACTAAGTTCGAAATCGGGCTCCTATACTGAGCCCAAATATGAACCCAGGGGGCCGATTTGAACAAACTTGAATCAGATCCACCCTACAATGTTGCATACCAAATATCAAAAGATTCTGCCTGCTGGATCTGGAGAAGAAGATTTTTTAAGAAATTTGCCTGAAATGCACTAAGTTCGAAATCGGGCTCCTATACTGAGCCCAAATATTAACCCAGAGGGCCGATTTGAACAATCTTGAATCAGATCCACCCCACAATGTTGCTTACCAAATATGAAAAGATTCTGCCTGCTGGATCTGGAGAAGAAGATTTTTTAAGAAATTTGCCTGAAATGCACTAAGTTCGAATTCGGGCTTCTATAGTAAGCCCAAATATGTATCCAGGGGGCCGATTTGAACAAACTTGAATCAGATCTACCCCGCAACGTTGCATACCAAATATCAAAAGATTCTGCCTGCTGGATCTGGAGAAGATGATTTTTGAAGAAATTTGCCTGAAATGCACTAAATTCGAATTCGAGCTCCTATAGTGAGCCCAAATATGAATCTAGGGAGCCGATTTGAATAAACTTGAATCAGATCCACCCTACAATGTTGCATACCAAATATCAAAAGATTCTGCCTGCTGGATCTGGAGAAGAAGATTTTCAAAGAAATTTGCCTGAAATGCAGTAAGTTCAAATTTGGGCTCCTATACTGAGCCCAAATATAAACCCAGGGGGCCGATTTGAACAAACTTGAATCAGATCCACCCCACAATGTTGCATATCAAATATCAAAAGATTCTGCCTGCTGGATCTGGAGAAGAAGATTTTTTAAGAAATTTGCCAGAAATGCACTAAGTTCGAAATCGGGCTCCTATACTGAGCCCAAATATGAACCCAGGGGGCCGATTTGAACAAACTTGAATCAGATCCACCCTACAATGTTGCATACCAAATATCAAAAGATTCTGCCTGCTGGATCTGGAGAAGAAGATTTTTTAATGATTTTCCCATTGCCTACAGTGTTAAAAAGTGCTGACTCAGCACTTTTTCAAAGTCTCGAAACTGTACCCTATGATAAAACCGATGGCAATTTTTTTTTACCAATCCTTTCTGTTGGTCCTAAGGAAGCTGCACACCAAATAAAAATTCTCAGTGCCGTGCAGTTTTGGAGATATGGGCGTTTTAAATTTTTTCTATTTTTAGCTCCTGCGGTTCCCATGGGGCTGCGGGAAAATTTTTTTTTGCATAAATCAAGTACTCATGACCCAATAAGCCCTCACATAAAATTTGGTTCAAATCAGCCTCTCGGTTTGGAAAATAGAAATTTTGGGCGGGGCAAAAAATTTTGCCCCTCTCATAACAACGCCAAGTATAGCCCCACAAACTTCTCTTGAACAAATCTGAGTCTACACCTCAAAAGGAAGCTGCACACCAAATATCAAGTCTCTGCTACTGCTGGTTCATGAGAAGAAGATTTACAAAGATTTTGGTGCCCCTTGGGGGCGTGGCACCACCCAGGAGGAGGGGCAACTTCATTTGAACAAATCTGAATTGGCATTAGGTAATAAACATTTAGCCAACATTTGAATAAAATTGGGCTAGTGGTTTAGGAGGAGAAGTCGATAATGTAAAGTTAACGCCGGACGGATGACGACGGACGACGGACGCCGGACAGAAAGTGATTAGTAAAGCTCCCCTTGAGCTTCGCTCAGGTGAGCTAAAAAAAATGTTCTTGCCCCAACAAGCTTATTTTCCAAAAATTCAATAATTTGACCTTGAAGTCGAAGGTCAATGTCATTTGTGGCTCGTGATGGTACATCGTCTCATGGTGATACACCCACATGCCAAATATCATAAGCCTAGGACGAAAGACGAAAAAAAAATCAATAATTTGACCTTGAGGTCAAAGGGTAAGGTCATATGTGGGTCATGATAGTACGCAACACATCGTCTCAAGATGATACACTGATATGCCTAATATCATAAGCCAAGGTGAAAAGGTAAACAAGAGGCCCCAAGGGGCCTGAGGGCACTCACCTGACATGGTAGCCTAAATATCAACCCAGAGAATTGATTTCAACAGGTGCCATCTGCTCCTCCTGAGAAAAGCTTATACCAAATATCCAAAGATTCTGATCAGTGGATCTAAAAAAAAAAAGATTTTTAAAGAATATTCCTCATATTGAAGTTATAATTCAGGCTCCCACAGGGAGCCCTTATATGAACTCAGGGACTTGGCTTTAACAAACTTGAATCTCACCCCCTAAGGATGCTGCCCACCAAATATCAAAACATTCCGACTGTGGATCTGAAGAAGAAGATTTTTAAAGAAAATTCCTCATTTTGAACTGAGTTACAATTCGAGCTCCCACAGTGCACCCAAATATGAACCCAGGGACTTGGCTTGAACAAACTTGAATCTCACCCCCCCTAAGCATGGTGCATACCCAATATCAAAAGATTCTGCCTGCTGGATCTTGAGAAGAAGATTTTTTAAGAAATTTGCCTGAAATGCACTAAGTTCAAATTTGGGCTCCTATACTGAGCCCAAATATAAACCCAGGGGGCCGATTCGAACAAACTTGAATCAGATCCACCCCACAATGTTGCATACCAAATATCAAAAGATTTTGCCTGCTGAATCTGGAGAAGAAGATTTTTTAAGAAATTGCCTGAAATGCCTTAAGTTCGAAATCAGGCTCCTATACTGAGCCCAAATATGAACCCAGGGGGCCGATTTGAACAAACTTAAATCAGATCTACCCTACAATGTTGCATACCAAATATCAAAAGATTCTGCCTGCTGGATCTGGAGAAGAAGATTTTTTAATGTTTTTCCCATTGCCTACAGTGTTAAAAAGTGCTGACTCAGCACTTTTTCAAAGTCCTGAAAAAAGTACCTCGTGATCAAACCGATAGGGATTTTTTTTAACCATTCTATTCTACTGGATAAAAGTAAACTTTACACAAAATAAGAATTCTCTGTGTAGTTTTGGAGATATGGCAGTTTTAAGGTTTTTCCTATTTTTAGCTCCTGAGGTTCCCACGGGGCAATGAAAAAAAAAATGTTTGCATCAATCAACTACTTATGACCCATTATCATCTCACATCAAATTTGGTTCAAATCGACCTCATGGTTCAGAAAATACAAATTTTAGGCGTGGCCAAAATTTTTGCCCCTTTCATAACGAAGGCAAATAATGCCCGACAAACTTCTCTTGAACAAACTTGATTCTAAACCTCAAAAGGACTCTGTATACCACATATCAAGTCTCTGCTACTGGTGGTTCATTAGAAGAAGATTTTTAAAATGAAAGTGTCAATGACACTGTAGCTCAACTTGTCAAGACAAAGACATGTACATGTATAGTATGTGACACAGCAATGACAAACATCTAGGTAATGACCTGATAACAAAGGTACATATAAAGTATTGTAACGGTCTGTACATAAATACTGACCGTTGCCTGTAACAAATGTATAGGTAAAGTATTGTAAAGGTGGGTGACAGTCAGATGCTAAACTAGAAAAGAAATCTTCGAGTCCCAGAGTGGGTCTGACTGAACCCCAAAATATTTGTTCTCATAGCACAGTGATAACAAAGGCACCCCAAAACACTCTTATTCCTGTCCCAAGGTGAAAACAAAGGTACCCAAGAAGTTTCGTGAAGATCAGTTCACAAATATGAGCTGTGTAGAAGTTGTGACAAAAAACTGATTGGACCTAATTTCGGTACAAAATGGCCACTGGCAGCCATCTTGAATTCTGGACTGCACCCAGAAACACTCGTTCTTGTCCCAAGGAGATAACAAAGGTACCCAAGAAGTTTTGTGAAGATCGGTTCATAAATACAGCCTCTAGCCCGAGCCGTATTGACATGTGCACTTACAGTGTATAAGTAGTACTGAATAAATCAAAGTTCATCTAATTTGCATAATTTCTCCACGAGAAAAAAACCTGTACTATATGTGATGTATTCCATGTTACTAAACATTCATACAAAAATATATTCAAATCAGAACTTTCATACAGAAGTTCTGCACAAAAGACTGATTGCACTAATTTTGGTACAAAATGGCTGCTGGTGGCCATCTTGAATTTTGGACCACACCCAAAAACACTCGTTCTCATCCCACGGCGATAACAAAGGTACCCAAGAAGTTTCGTAAAGATCGGTTCATAAATACGGCCTCTAGCCTGAGCCGTATATAGAAGTTGTGTACAAAAAACTGATTAGACCTAATTTCAGTACAAAATGGCCACTGGCAGCCATCTTGAATTTTGGACTGCACCCAGAAACACTCGTTCTCATCCCAAGGTGATAACAAAGGTACCCAAGACATTTTGTGAAGATCGGTTCATAAATACAGACTCTAGCCCGAGCCGTATTGACATGTGTACTTACTGTGTGCAAGTAGCACTGAAAAAATCAAAGTTCATCTAATTTGCATAATTTCTGCACGAGAAAAAAACCCGTATTATATGTGATGTATCCCATGGTACTAAACATTCACACAAAAAATTATTCAAATCAGCGCTTTCATATGGAAGTTCTGTGCAAAAATCTGATTGCACCAAATTTTGTACAAAATGGCTGCCATCGGCCATCTTGAATTTCGGACCGGACCCAAAAACACTCGTTCTCGTCCCACGGTGATAACAAAGGTACCCAAGGAATTTCGTAAAGATCGGTGCATAAATACGGCCTCTAGCCCGAGCCGTATTGGCATTTGCACTTACCGTGCTGAAAGTAACACCAAAAAACATCAAAGTTAGTCTAATTTGCATAATTTACACACGAGAAAAAAACCCGTATTATATGTGATGTATCCCATGGTACTAAACATTCATACAAAAAATTATTCAAATCATAGCTTTCATATGGAAGTTCTGTACAAAAAACAGATTTCTGCATCGTCGGTACAAAATGACGGCTGGCAGCCATCTTGAATTTTGGACCAAACCCCAAAACACTCGTTCTCGTCCCACTGTCATAACAAAGGTACCCAAGAAGTTTCGTAAAGATCGGTTCATAAATACGGCCTCTAGCCCGAGCCATAGCAGCTTGGCACTTACAGCTCTGAAAGTAACACTAAATAAATCAAAGTCAGTCTAATTTGCATAATTTACGCACGAGAAAAAAACCTGTATTATATGTGATGTATCCCATGGTACTAAACATTTATACAAAACTTTATTCAAATCAGAACTTTTATACAGAAGTTCTGTACAAAAAACTGATTTTTGCATCATTGGTACAAAATGGCCACTGGCAGCCATCTTGAATTTCGGACCACACCTAAAAACACTCGTTCCCGTCCCAGGGTCATAACAAAGGTACACAAGAAGTTTCGTAAAGATCGGTTCATAAATACGACCTCTAGCCCGAGCCATAGCCAATTGTTGACGTACGGACAGACGGACAGACGACCAGACGGACGACGGGCCATGACAATAGCTCAAATTTGACTTCGTCAAAGTTGAGCTAAAAATTGGCCATTTTCTCCCCACACCTCTGCTCAATATGAGCTGAAACCTAATTTGGATAAAAAACAAAATGCCCCTATATAACCACTACTTACATGAAATTTAATTAAAATGTGGCTAGTGGTTTAGGAGAAAGAGGCTCAAACACCACCTTCACGCAGGACGACGGACGGCGGACAACAGATGACGGACGATGGACAGACGGACGACAGATGAAGAGTGATAAGAAAAGCTCACCCTGACTTTCAGTCAGGTGAGCTAACAATGCACAATATTTTTTTAAAGCACGATATTTTTTTAAAATAACAAAGGGTAATAACTCCCATAATTTTCATCAAATATTGGAGGTCGTCGAAAAATGAATTAGACATTACTATAGAGAAATATACCGGAAAGAACTGAAATCCATTAGCTATTAGAGAACTTAGTGATCATCGAATTTGAGGTAAACATTGTTGCTATAGAGACATTTACCAACAAGCGCACTGCCAGACATGGCTAAATACGCCAATTCAAAGTAAAAAAAAAGGGTCATAACTCATGCAAATATAATTGGGTGGAACCCATATTCAAACAAGGTCAGTATTATTAGCAGGAAAATAAACAGATCAACTTTGGATGAGATCAAATAATTCAAACTGGAGTTATTGGTCAGATACCAAAAATGTTAATAGACGGTCAAATTCGAAAAGGGTGGTAACTCATTTAACAAGCGGCCCTACAGGGCCTGAAGCACTCATCTTGAACAGAACACAATATAAACAGAGTCGAATTAGAATGAGTCTACATTAAGCAATCCATTTCCATAGGATACACTATCAATCCTTGAGCCCCGCAGGAGTGACAAATATAATCCAGGCATCATGCCTCTTCTGCAGTTGATCATAATGTAAAATGTAGAGCTCCCCTATGAAGCCCCTTGATACAACCTATGTGAATTAATCTTAGTTACACACCTCCAGAGGGTACTGAATACAAATTTTTTAATTCTTCAGCAACATGGCCAATTCCAGATCCCATAGGGGACTCAAATATTAACCCAGGCTCTCGATTTGAAGACAGTTGAATCTGACTTCCATAAAGATGTTGTGTACCACATATAAAGGCATTCTGACTGTTGGATCTGAAGAAGAGAAATTTTAAAGAAATTTCTTCATACTACACTAAGTTAAAATTTGGGCTACCATAGCAAGCCCAAATATTAACCTATGAATCCGATTTGAACAAACTTGAACTTGACCCCCTAGAGAAGTTTGCCAAATATGAAAGCATTCTGACTGGTGGATCTGAAGAAGATTTTTGAAGAAATTCCCTCATATTGTATTAAGTTAAATTTCAGGTTCCCATATGGAGCCCCAATATTAACCCAGGCACTCAAATTGAACAAACTTGAATCTGACCCCCTAGAGATGTTGAATACCAAATATGAAAGCATTCCGACTAGTGGATCTGAAAAAGATTTTTAAAGAGATTTCCTCATATCACACTAAGTAAAAATTTGGGCTACCATAGCGAGCCCAAATATATACCTAGGGATCTCATTTGAACAAACTTGAATCTGACCCCCTAGAGATGTTGCATACAGCATATGAAAGCTTCTGCCTGGTGGATCTGAAGAAGACTTTTTAAAAATTATCCCCCATATTGAACTAAGTTAAAATTTGGGCTTCTGTAGGAAGCCCAAATATTAACCTAGGGACTTGGTTTGAACATTCTTGAATCTGACCCTCATACCAATGATGTAGACTAAACATTAAAAGATTCTGACTCGTGGTTTTGAAGAAGATTTTTAAAGAATATTCCCCATATTACCCTATGTTAAAAATTCGGGCTCCTATATTGAGCCCAAATATGAACCAATGGGCTTTATTTTAACAAACTTGTATATGACTCCCCTTATGAGTGCTGTATGCCGAATTTCAAAAGATTCTGATGATTGGTACTGGAGAAGATTTTTTGAAATTTTTGCAAATATGTTGACTCAGCAATTTTTTCGATGCCCATTACAGAACACCCTAACATAACCGATGACAACTTTTTTTTACCATTCAGTTCTACTGGTCCTAAGGATACTTCATACCAAATAACAGCTCTCTGTTCCGTGTGGTTTTGGAAATATGGGCGTTTGAAAATATTTCTATTTTTAGCTCCCAGGGTTCCCATGGGGATGCAGAAATTTTTTTTTTTTTTTTGGGCATGTGTCAAGTACTTATGACCCAATAATACCACATACCAAATTTGGTTCAAACTGGACCATCGATTCAGAAAATATGAATAAATTTTGGGTGGGGCCAAAAATGTTACCCCTCCCATTACAAAGCCAAATATCGCTTCACGAACTTTGTTTGAACAAACTCGATTCTACAACTCAAAAGGAAGCTCCATAGCAAATATCAAGTTGTTGTACAAGCTGGTTCATGAGAAGATTTTAAAAAATATTTTTGGAGCATTTTTCCCCCACCCCCTCCCTATAGGGCTGAGCATGTTGAGTTGAACAAAATGCAATGCCCCTTCGGGACCATCACTCACACAAACTTTCACTTGAATTGGACCAGTGGGTTTGGAGAAGACCAAAACATGGTGTTGAGGGACGGCGGATGGAGAGCAATGAGATTAGCTCAGCTTGACTTTGTCAAGATGACCAAAAAATAAATGGATCGAACCCATAGTCGAACTTGGCCTGTATTCTTAGGTGGGCAATTTACAATAACATACCAAGTTTGGTTGAGATCAAATAATCAAAACTGGAGTTATCGGTCAGATACCATAAATGTTGATAGACGGTCATATTTTAAAGTAAAAAAAAGGGTTGTAACTCATGTAAAAATAATTGGACGGAACCCATATTCGAACTTTGCCTGTATTGTTAGATGGATAATACACATACCAACTTTGGTTGAGATCAAATAATACAAACTGGAGTTATCAATCAGAAAGCAATTTCCATTACCAAATTACAATTTTGTTGAAAGAACCATAACTCGGGGAGAAATGAGCAGGCGAGGCCAGAATTCGAGCTTGATCTGTATTTTAGATTATTAGATTAGATTAGATTAGATTAGATTATTTAACGGTATAGATAGAATGTGATACAATAGTTCATTGAAATACATTAACATTATCATAACCTGCATTAGAAACACTTTTATAGGAAACACATTTATAAGACAAAACAAATCAATATCTATACCGTAGGGTGATGACATAGCCAGATTGGCTGTCTACCTACTGTCTCCCACACATGTTAGCCTAATTGTTAGTACACAAATCCGGGAGTGTGTTGTAATCTATGAAGCAGGATTTTTACACCTATTGACATCAGAAGTTAAGGACTTGGCCAGTCAGACATAGCATATTTTGTAGGACGAGATACCAGAGAGACAATTTGGCTTATGGTACGTGGAGAGCCGAGCATCACCGAGAATATTTGGGGTCGGACATCACACCTACTAAGTCATATGAAGGACAAACAAAGCCTCTGCCAATGGACCCCAGTGTCGACCCGGGGCCAATCGTCCGTAATTTCTCCCACCTCCCCCATACAGACCTATAATCGATAATTCATTGGCCGGACGAAACCCCACCCCACGAGCGCCCCAATGACATTCCGCTCTCCGCGAACCGTAGTTGTTATTTCATTCATGGAATTCGATATAGAAGATTTTGCTATAGTACAGCTCTGTTTTCGTGACTAAGTTGAAACTTGATTATTTACGTACTTTGGAGATTGATGTAGAATCATCTTGTCTGTTGTGCCTACATTCCTGACAATAAGGATTGTCACACTCTACGTTATTTGGATACTGGGAAATTAATTTTTGTGTTAGCAGTCTTTTGAATATTTTTCTGTTTGAGATAGTTCTTATTTCTTGCTCAAGCTCATTCCATAACTTGGGAAACGCGTGAATTGGAAGCCTGTCTAGTGCTCTTGTACGGGTTCTGCTAATGTGTAGCAGTTCTGATAGTCCCGTTGCTTTTTGTGAGGTAAGTCCTGGTAGTTTGAAAAATGATTGAAATGACGAGGTGAGTCCTCCATTTTTCCAATCAAATATGAAAAGGCATGCTTGAAGTTTAAACATGTCATTAATTTTGAGTATTTTATTTTTGGCAAACAGTGGATCAGTGTGGGCATTGTATTTGGAATTATTAATAATACAAACTGCATGTTTCTGCATGATGAAAATTTTTCTAATAGTTCTGGCATTACCCCAAATATGGATTCCATATAGCATATGACTGTGGATGAGAGTAAAATATAGCATCTTCGTAGCTTTATGGGGCAAAACTTTTTTCACCTTATTTAAGGCGTAATTTATCAGTCCTATTTTAGAGCACAATTGCGAGATATGGGTGCTGTATGAAAGGTTATCGTCAATGTTGATTCCAAGGAATTTTAGTGATTTTTTGGTTTCATTACATCCTTTTCGTTGTATCGTTTTGTCTTGTATGCGTATATTTAGATTTTTGATGCCTCTTGTGTTACAAGTGGGGTTTATAAGTTCATATTTTGTTTTGCATGCATTTAGAACAAGTCGATTTGCTAAGTACCAATCGCTTATTTTATTTAGTTCCTCATTAATGTATTTGGCTAAATTACTTGCGTTAGGGCCAGACGCGTAGACTGTTGTGTCATCCGCAAAAGAAAGTAGGTTTAGCAATGTCGAACGGCCAATATCGTTTATATACAGTAGAAATAGAACTGGGCCAAGTACGGAGCCTTGGGGAACTCCACATGTTATTTCGGTCATCTCAGAATTATATTCACTGTATTTCGTGTACTTAGACCTGTTGGATAGGTAACTTTTAAACCAATCATTACAAATTCCCCTGAATCCATACCTTTCCAATTTAGTTAGCAGTATACCATGGTTTATCATATCAAAAGCTTTTGAGAAATCTATGAAAATGGCTAATGTTATGTCTTCAGTTGGTTTATTATATTCTATTCCAATATGTGTGAGAAATTGCATAATAGGGTGTATTGTACTGTGTTTTTTTCTGAAGCCATATTGATGCTGGTAAAGAATCAAATCTGTTCACATTACTGACCATTCTATTGGCCATTAATTTTTCTAAAAGTTTTGAGAAGGCTGGTAAAATACTTATCGGTCTATAATTGTTGAATTGCCTTTCGTCCCCAGTTTTACACTACTGCGCAAGCGTCCGTTACATGAATATCCTTGGTCAGAGGTGAGACAAAAATATTAAACCCACCCGATATTACGCGGACAATGAATGCAATAATTAAATTGGACAAGACATTTGGAGTGAAATGGATTAACTCCAGAGAGCGTAATCTCGGCATTTATTGTGAAAATAGATTAGACCAAATAAACTATTGCATGTTGATGTCACAGAATGTCAGAATGATAACAAGTCATCAATAATTTTCCGGATCAAATTTATGTACGTTTGTGTCGGAATGTTGCATTTGTCTGAATTTAAAAAAATATTCTAACTGATCAAAAATGTAAATATTTTATGAATGTTGGTAAAGGAAAGGCCAACGTCATTTCGTTGAGTTGAGATTGTTTAGTTATACATGTATTTCGACCACAAAATTGTGAGAGTCGTGCAAAATACAATAAGCACATCCTTTTTGAAATTAATTACAGCTCTACATGAACAGGTAATCTGTGACCGTGAGTCACGACGATTTTAATATCGTGTCGGACATTGACTCGAGAAACAATCGCCAATATTAGTCGGCGACTTCTCTTAGATCTTGAGTGAAGATACCGTGGACCTGGGATATTCATGTAATGGTCGCTTGTGCAGTAGTGTAAAACTAGGAATTACTTTGGCGATTTTCATTCTATCAGGCACAACCCCGCTGATAAAAGATTGATTGGCAATATGAGCAATAATTTCAGCTAAAACAGCTATGCTATTTTTCAAGATGTAAGTCGTAATACCATCACAGTCTTCAGATTTTTGGGCCTTCATTCGATTGGCAATATTTAGTACTTCATTGGGGGTAACAGGTGTTATGAAAAAATTATTTTGGTTTGGAGGGTCCATGTAATCTATAAAATGTTTGTCAATTTGTTTTAGATCCTCACTAGTGCATCTTCCCATATTTGTAAAACAGTTATTAAATTCAAAAGCTATTTCGTACGGATTGTTTGTTTTATGGTTATTCTCTTTGATAAAGGTTGAGGGTAAACTTGCCGTCCGACTTGCTTTTTTTATTGCTTCGTTTAGTATCTTCCAAGTTCCTCTCAAATTATTTTAATTCTCATTTAATATTTTATTGAAGTACATTACTTTACTTTGCTTTTTAATTCTATGGAAGATTTTACAATCATTTTTATAATTTTTTGTATTCTGTTCCGTTGGGGATTTAATTTTTTTATTGTAAAATTTTGACTTGGTGATTGAGGAAGTCATAAGGCTCCTAGTTATCCACGATTGTTTTCTGATGAATTTTTTTTCTTAATTGGACATTTACCAAAGGAAATGCATTTTCGAAGGCAGTGGAATAAATATTCATGAAGCTCTCATATGCTGTATTTGTGCAACTGGTTTCAAGTACACACGTAAAATCACTTTGCGATAGAAGTGACCTGAAAGTAGCCAAATTCGTAGCATGAAGTTGTGTTTGTAGGCCATTTTCGGGCAGTCTTTTTTGAGGGCTTTATTTCCAATATAGAATGTACCACGGTGGTCAGAGACATCTGTGATAATTATTCCAGATGAGCAATTGGATTTGTCATTTGAAAAAATATGATCTATTAGAGTTGCTGAATGACTGGTCGGTCTGGTGATACAAGGTATGAATCCCTGGCTCACCATAAGGTCAAGGTAATTTGGGGTTTTTGGGTGGGAACTTGTTTTCAGTAGGTCAATATTAAAGTCGCCCATGATATATGCCTTTTTGTTTTCATGGTTAATTTCATCAGTTATTTCATTTAGTTTCTCGAGGAAAAGATCTATATCTGCTTTGGGTTGAGTATTGGGTCTATATATGACCCCAATTAATATTTTTGTATTATCTACATTAATTTCGATAAATAAAGACTCGATCACATGGGGGATAAAGACAGACAAGTCATTCCGTATTGAATACATAAGACCCTCCTTAACATAAATGCCTACACCACCTCACCCATCATCTCCCTCCGGTCGTGTTTTTTTAATGAGTGGATAATAGCCATCCAAATGATATGACATATTCGATGGTATTTTAAAAATTTCTGTTAACCCTATGATATTAAAAACGTTTACTGCTGAATCCTGTAGATCAGCCAGGAGTTCATTTAGGGGGTCCCAATGGGCGCTTAGGCTTTGGCAGTTTAGATGAAACACTGAAAATCACTCATTTGGATTGGTATTTAATAGTTTAAATTCATTTGGGGAGTAGTATTTACATTCACCGCAAGGATATCTAAATAAGGAATCTTCTTCACTAGTCATTTCATATGTTCTGTCATTATAAATTTTTATGAGATCAAATTCTGCATTCGTCTGCACCTCGTCCAGTCCAAAATTACCCGCCATTACTATTGTAAGCAAAGATACCACCAAGTCCTAATGATGTATCATACCAGAATATCGAAGAAGGATATTTTATTTTCATGCTGGTAGATTTTTTATAATATTCAGCTATTTCTGTATTTGTAACTCGTTTGATTTTTAACCCTTTACTACAATTATATGAATGCAGAGAGACACTTGTGTACAGTGCTGAAAACCGCATATGAACAATGTACAGAGAAATAAACATGAATAATAACAAGAACATATATACAAGCTTCATTCTTCTTTGCATGAGTGATTTATAGGAAGGAACGGTGAGACTATTTCGGATGAATCTGGTGGTTATTGGAAGCACAATTTGGATATTTTGGGATTTTATTTCGTGTTTTAAACTGACTTCATTTTCTACAATAAGAGTGTGTAAAGCACATTCACATCGTGAGTGCAGGTTGTACCACCGCCAAAACACGCCGCGGCAAATCCTCCATCCATGGAATATTTAAGGTTACTATCAAAAGCACAGAAAATTGTAGAATCAGTCCCAACGCGATCCAGCAGCAGCCCACACCCCATGCACGATCAAAAACGTGCTGTTATTTATTTTACAGTGACTTGACTCAGATGGTTACAAGTCGACAGAAGTTCATTGTTCGTGGTATTTATCTATTCGCTGTTAGTTAACATGACTTACAGTATTTAGGGCTATCTAATGAACCTGGTTTTGAATCAAGATTGATCATTTGCATATACCCGCAGCACATGTAAGGTAGCTTACATCCCAGAAACCAATTTCCGCATTCCACCTCGCCAGAAAAAAACAGAAATTGACCATCACAGTTAATGATTTCACAGGATTGCAGTAGGAAAATAACCCAGTGTAAATTGGTGGGCAAAGGTTAAGATTTGCTAGCGGCCTTGGTCTCAAATTAGTAAAGTCAAAAATGGACTGTGAGTAAACATACATAGGGGCTCTGGCAACCCAAACCCCCCGATTCCCACGGACCCCAAATCCATTTAAGGTTACTATCAAAAGCACAGGGGATTAAACCCCACATTGGCCCCCGATCTTCACCTTGAAATCTATGGCAGTATTTAACCTGTCTCAGCAATTAAAATATTTACAATTTAGCATGCCATTCTAGATATTAACCCATTCTCTGCCGGACGTTAACCCATCTAACCAAGAATCCCTTACCACTCACTGCACAGCATTTTCTGGATGTTGTATTACCTATTCCTGCACAGCACGGCTGGAGCACATTGGGAAGGTCTCAACAATAGAAAATATTAACAATTATGCATGCCATACTAGAATTGGATCCATTCTCTGCCGAATATTAATATGCACCCATTCTCTGTCAAACGTTAACCCATCTATCTCGAAAACCCTAACCACTCACTGCGCAACCGTTGCTGAAATTTATGTTTATCACATTCTAAGTAGGGAGTTACCCATATAAACAGCAAACCCTGATCATTAACATGCACCGATACTCTGTCAAACGTTAACCCATCTATCTAGAAAACCCTAACACTCACTGCATAGCATTTTCTGGATGTTGTATTATCTGTTCCTGGACAGCACAGCCCTTTCTATACCTGTGGCCAACCATGCATAATACACTGTTTCTGAATTTTATGTTTATTATATTCTATGGAGGGAGTTAAACCATATAAACAGCAAGCCCTGCGCAGACCTTATAATACATGCAACCAACATGCACAGCACTGAGAGGGGGGGGGGGGGGGTCACAATATAAGAGTCTCAACAATAATAAGAACCTACAGACACCTACAATTCTACAGTCAGTAATTCGGCATTTGTCGCCGCAGCCCTCCTACATATATACAAATATATATACATAGATGGTTAACACAAATGCCCAAAGATGCCTACAGTTTTGCATTGCATTTGGTAGTTCAGCATTCATTGTCCCGCATTCACTGTCCCACCCAAGCACTACACAACATTTTCTGGATGTTATGTTGTGTAACCATGCACAGCACAGCCTTTTGTATATTTATAACCAATATACATAGCACATCATTTTCCAGAAAGTGCCATGGATATTCCTCACATCTACTTATTTATTTTGTGTAGCAAGCAATTTTGGTGGTAGGTGAATGGGGGGGGGGGGGGGGGGGGGGGGCTCTCAATATAAGGGTCTCAGTGAGGGAGAGGACCTACAATATAAGGGTCTCAGTGAGGGAGAGGACCTACAATTGTTTACAAATACCTACAATTCTACATTCAGCAATTCAACATGGATTGCCCCATTTGGGCTATTATTTGGCATAGCACATCATTTTCTGGATGTTGTATTATGTATTCATATGCAGCACAGCCTCTTCTATGTTATAGCCAATCTATATAGCATGGCATTTTCCAGAATATATTATGGATATTCTTCATATGTATACAAAATTTATATACAGAAAAGGTACACACAAATATGTATATTGGAATTTAAATAGCTTTTCATTTTCTTCATAGAACAATTTTGAGGATTGGAAAAGGGCAGGGGGGGTGGGGGGGCACAATATAAAGCTCTCAATAATAGAAAAAAGATATACCTAAATTCAGCATTTAGTAATTCAGCATTAGTTGCCCCATTTGGACTATTGCTGTCGTTTAGATAACATTTCTTTCTGGAATTTAAATAATAATAAATATTTTAACCTGGATAGTCAGCATACAAAATTTCTAATCAATACCTAAATCCAAACTCAAGTTATCCTGCGGAAACTAATTTGTTATGGACAAACAGACAGATGGACGAATACGACCATTTTTTACAAACGAGCGTATAAAAAGAACTGAAATCTGTTAAATATTGTTCAAGTTATGCCATAAAACAAATTTCGGAAGGACAAATGGACAGAGGTCTTTGCAATGTCCCTCCCTTGCAGGGGATAACAAGGCTGGTTTCACAATCCCATTCTTGATATCATCTGCAAAGGGCTATAAACTAAATTTTGTAGAAAAAATCTTGAACGGCTTTCTTTGAAATGTAATTACACAAAATGATAATATGATGACAAGAAATGGAAAAGTCCAACAAGGGCAAATAAACCTTGGAAGAAATACTTGGATACAACTGTACATTCATGATATTATTAATTAAGGGGAATTGATCACAAAGGTTCTTTATCCTGAGGATTTCTCATAAGATACAAAATAAACATTTTTTCACTCTGACAAATTTAATGTCAATTTACTGTACTCCAACATATAATAATAACTCTTTGGCCAGCCGCTGATTTGTCGCGGTCCTCATAAGAGAAGGCCATCATTCCCCCTGCAGCCCACCCCCTCTTCCCCTCCTCTCCTCCCAGCATTCAGATATAAACTGCTTAATAGTGTCCCTCACTTCCTCTTTTTCAATTTCTTCAATAAGCATTCCTACCCTCTCCCTCGTGTCCCCCTTCAGCCATCTATCCTTTGTTTCTTCACCCCACTTCTGCATTATTCTTCCAGTAAATTTTATTCTATGAGGTATATACTGTGGGCATTCCAAGAGAAAATGTTCCAGGGTCTCCACTACTCCAGAGTGGCACATTTGGCATCCCTTTTCCCCATCTCTCCCAATTTTTCCCCGAAGCTCCAGTGATCTTGATCTCAGTTTGAACAGCAGTGACCCTCCAAAGGTGCCATCTAGGTACTTCTCAAAAGCTGGCTTTTCTTTATATTGTAACCCCTGCAGTGATCTTTTCACGCTAACCCCTGCTCGCCAGTTCCGATTGCAATCTTCCATGACTCTCTCTTTGACAAACCTTTTGCCTTCTTTCATTCCTACTTCTATGTTTGTGACCTCTATAGAGTAATTGTCCATTAGTTCCCTCACATGTTTTGACCACCCCGTTTCTATATTAGAATTCCAAATGGTATCGAGCATCAATTTGCACCACCGGTTGTCAGGCAGGTTTCTCAAGTAGTTAAAGTAACACAGTTTTCCCAAATCTACCCTGTCCTTGATTTTCATCCACCCAAGCTCCCCCCTTACTGCTTCCAAAGCTGCAGCATTACTCGACCCTGTTATCCATCTGCCGGCATCATTTTGAGTATTTTCCAACTTCTTAATAACGGTTTGGTTTAATGGAATCACGTCCGTGCCATACGTTATACTTGGTAAACCCACCCTCTCCCACCGTGTTTTCCCCACAAAGACCTTGTTGAAACTATTTTTCCCTAAAAGTTTTAGTTGGTTCAGAATTCTTTTCCCCTTCAGAATCAGTTTGGCTGAGTAATTTCTGTACACCCCTCTTCCCGTTATATTTATGCTTACCCCTAGATACTCATACTCTCCCGTTTCTCCTACAGTGATTTGTTTGCTTTCCCCTTCGGGGACTGAGAACTCCCCCACTCTCCATCTCTTCGTCATATCTACCTTGCGTCCAACGGGTATTACCTTGCTTTTATTTTCATTTAGTTCGAGTATATACGATGAGTGTCAGTAACCAAACTCTGTTGAATACTTCTGTATTTGAAATTGGCTCTCTAGACTAATTTTTACACACAGTTAACAAATTTATATACAAACAAAAAACATAATGTCTTCACAACAGCTGTTTTATAAAATAGGAATTAATCATAGTCGTGACAACAGCTTGAAGAAACTTGTCTAATCACCTTTGTTGATTGTTCCTATACAGTACAAGGAGAGTGTATTATCACTGATCACTTGTAGAGTGGAGTTTCGACCCAAGCAATAATTGCATATTTGTTGCAAAGCATAACAAACAAAAGCAAAGTTCCAGCCAAGGGACCTCTGACTTCAACCTGGATGCAAGGCTCGAAATAATTATTTTTCCAGTGCAGGTCAAAATGTCCTGCCCCAAGTAGTTGGTACAGGTCATTTCAATTTGGAGCAGGTCATTTTCAGCATATTGCTTTACACATTGTAAATTGGCATATGATGACTACTAAATGAGGAAATGACTTATTAATTCGTAATGGAATCCAACCCTTTGAACACATTAGGCTGGTTTATCAACACAGGGACATAGTGCCCCATACTCGAATTAAGTAGGATGCCGGCTAATTTAAGGGTGGGTTAGGCCAATCAACATTTTCAATGTGCAGCCTCATGGCTGCACAGTGAAAATATTGATTGGTCTACCCCCAAATAATGAATATGGACTCTTCCAATTGCTGCATTTTAACTGACATGGAATATACCACCAGTGTTCAAAGGTCTAAGTTTATACCGAATTACTAGTGTTTTTTAAACTCTGATTCTAAAATTGAGCAGGATTTTGCGTCGGTCAAAATGTCCTCTGGATTTCAAAGTGTGTAGGTCAAAGTAAGTTTGGTGTCGGTCACTGTCCTTATTTCGAGCCTTGCCTGGATGTCTTCTGGCTGAAACATTGCATGTGTTTTTTGTCCAAATGTACAAAATTTGAAAGTGATATTTTGGGTGATAATTCAACTCCACAGGAGATTTAGTTACAATCCACTCTCCACATACTGTAAGCCAATTGTTGGATCGAAAATACATTCAGCCAATGAGACAAAAATGAGGAAGGCATATGAAATCTGTTTGATATTAGCGCATATTAACGGACACAGTACAGACTCAGTATGTGAGTGTCAGGCCTGAAAATAAGCAGTCTGACAATTGCAAAATGAGGTCCCCAGATGGTGAATTTGATTATGCTATCAGTGGACCAATTAATCCTCTGGGTACCTCTCTCTGTTTAGTTTCAAGAGACTGATTCAGATTGAGGTTCACAGAGGGTATATGTAGTGATGCTACCACTAAATTCACCCTCTGGGGAACTCATTTTGTAGATAACAGTCTGCTTATTTTCTAGCTTGGTGAGTGTGGAAGTCCTCCAGCACTGTACATATATACATATTCTTTTACTGGTGGATTAAATCAGTGAATTTCACCAATTGGAAAATTCACCAACGACTGTATTTCATCAGTGAATTTCAACAATTCTCCTTTATACACTGGCATCCAATATTGTCCACTTTGTCAGTTTTCACCTATATATTTTCATCAGATGGACGGTTATTCCATTTTATTATGTACTACCAGGGTTACCCGCCGTTGCTCGGGCAGAGGCGAGTATTCTCCCTTAATCTATACTATATTTTGCTGGTCATAACTGTTGGTGCCCCTCTACATCCCCACCCACCCCGATACTTTTTTTAAACCTCACCATTAGATTTCTGATAAAAATGTACCCCTAGTAGACCCTTTTGAAGACATCTATCGGTAAAAAAACTTTGGTCATAACTTTTGGGGCCCCCCCTACACCCCCACCCCACACACTTTTTTAAACCTGACGATGACCTCCGCCATAAAAAAGTACTCCTAGTAGACCCATTTTGGACACTCGGGGTGACACCATATTCCTTTCTATAGCGGAAAGACAGACATACATACACACAGACATTCTAAAATATAGTATTGACCAGTTTGTCAGTTTTCACCCGTATATTTTCATCAGATAGATGGTTATTCCATTTTATTAAGTACTAGCAGGGTTACCCGGCGTTGCTCGGGCTGAGGAGAGTATTCTCCCTTAATCTATACTATATTTTGCTGGTCATAACTGTTGGTGCCCCTCTACACCCCCCACCCCACCCTGGCACTTTTTTAAATCTCACCATTAGATTCCTGGTAAAAAATTACCCCTAGTAGACCCCTTTGAAGACTTATATCAGTGAGAAAAATTCTGGTCATAACTTTTAGTGCCCCTCTACACCCCCACCCCACCTCGATAATTTTTTAAACCTCACCATTAGATTCCTGATAAAGAACATACCCCTAAGAGACCCCTTTGAAGACATCTATACGTAAAAAAAATTTGGTACACCTACACCCCCACCCTCACACACTTTTTTAAACCTGATGATGACCTCCGCCATAAAAAAGTTTTCCTAGTTGACCCATTTTGGACACTCGGGCGGCCCATATTCATTTGTATAGCGGATGGACAGACGGACGGATGGGCGGGCAGGCAGGCAGGCAGACAATCTAAAAGATAGAAAAGAAAGATTGCATGCCATATTGAACAGACTAACACTTTCTGCATGGTCACATACTCCGTTATTATTTTGGGCATAATATCAAGATAATTTTCTGTCAAACATCTGGGTTAGTACATTTGCTGAACACAGTACATGTTGCACTGATGTGGCTGTGCCAAGAAGATGAGCTCTTTATGACACAGTCAACTTTAAAAATACAAAAAGTTTCAGTCCTCACGTTGGTTGTGGAATGTTCCATTTTAGACATTCAATTACTGTACACACTCCTGTTTCAGTTATCAGCACCTTCAAGCCAGTCTTTTTCCTTTCGTTTTCCTCTAGTAGATTCTTCCCACTGCCATTGTTCTCTAAAAACTTGACTGCAGACTTTGGCTTTTTTTTATAGAAGATGAAGACTTTCTCCATTCAAGTGAAAGATGGGTTTCGTTTGTTAAGGTCATGTCAGATACAAAGCAAGTCATTTCACTCGAACAAATTTACTGACAATTTACTGGACCACAGCATACATGTGACAAAAATCAGTTATCAAACTCTTAACAATCAGCTCCCCATACTAATTTGAACAAACAGTTAACAAATTTAAAAACATACAATGTCTTTACAACAACCCAGTTGGATAGAATAATAATTAATTGTGGTCATTACAATAGCCTGTGAAAATTTTGTTGATTGTTCAAACAGAACTAACCTCAATTAATTAGTTTATGAGCCAGCTAATGAAATGATGCAGATTTTCTCCTGTGGGTATTATCACCAAAACTCGGCATAACAATTTTCTTCAAAACATGACAAGAAATGCTGAATCCAATAAGGGCAATAAGTCTTGAAGAAATATTTGGACAGAACTAGTTTGCAAAACCATTCATGATACTCTCACTGAAAAGCTGTTCACTAAATTTGGGAAAAAAACAGTTTGAATGGTTTTCTTCAAAATGCAATGACAAGAAATATGAAAGACGGGATGGATGGATGGACCCATTCCAACATGTCTATATCCTCCCCTCCAACTGTATGGTGGGGGTTAACAACTTTATGGCTTGGCAAGTCACTGCTAGCTAGCCCAACATGGTAAAATCTCCAAAGGGTTCAGGGTTAAAGTGGGGGATGGTGGACCCTTACAGTGCCACATGGGGCAACCAATGGTGGTTTTTGTGTCAAACTGATTCAATTCATCCTGTACCAAATAACAATTTTTCAAGCAGTTTGGGAAAAAAGGTCTTTGACGTTTTTTTCTCTACTTTTAGGCTGTGGAGTTCACACAGGCACAGAGTAAAAAAAAATTCAGGAGTCAAGTCAATGTAGCCCGATAACACTGCATATCTAACTTGGTTCAAATCTGCTAAACACCTTTTGGGCCTTTCCAAGCCATGTAAATATTTATGTTGCATGAGAGTCACAACTCAAACTGGTTAGGCTCTCATGAAGTTAATAAGTTAGTGTATAGTCCTCTAGCACATTTTAGATCAGTAGGCTAGTGCATGGAGAGATTTTTTTCCAGGTTCGGTTTTGGTTTTATTCTTTTTAAAACCTCAGTTTTGGTTTGGTTTTTTGGTATTATTTCCAGGCCCTTCAATTTATCTAAATCACTATCATCTTACAGACCATAGAAATGTCACCTGAGAGCTATTTAAAGTGTGCTATTTTCAACTGGCAGTACTGGGACATAGCACACTTCATTATGAAAGTGTCAATGACACTGTAGCTTAACTTGTCTGTGTGTTGTGTTTGATGAAAAGGATAATGTTCAATGTTTATGAAAGGATTATGAAATAAGACAAGAATTGTGATAATTGGAGATATGTTAATTTCTGTTCCCTGAATGCTATGTTTTTAATAAAAATAATATGAGGTGTACACGGTACTAAAAAGGTGAGGGGTGGGTTAATATGACCTCACAGTTAATGTATGTGGCCCTCACAGTTAACGTATGTCAACGAAAGTTACCAAGTTACAGTGAAATTATTCCAAAACGAGTCATCCTATCAGGTTACAATGAAATCCCTTCATAAATATGGCCTGTAGACTATGCTAAAGGTTTTCAGGCTTCAGGCCTGTGTAGCCATGATGGTTATTTATTTATTTATTTATTGATGTTTAAGGTCACATATTTATGCACAATGGCTAATCATGACCGTGACAGTTTTACAGATGGAGGAAGCCGGAGTACCCGGAGAGAACCACCAAGCAGCTGCCACCTCCCCAACATCGTAAATCCGCACTGCAGCACAGGCAGGGTTAGACTGGTTGAAGACATGCATACCATCGACATGCAGTATGCCTTAGTACACGGCGTCATCGTGCCCCCACATGGGCAATGGAGATGAAGTGTCTTGCCCAAGGACACAACGTGGTTGCCGCAGGTGGGATACGAACCGAGGACCTCTCGGCTTGCAGCCTGCACCTCTACCTACTGAGCCACCGCACTCCCGAGCCATGATGGTAGACCGATTGCAACTAAAAGGGGACGTCCTCATCTCGACATTATACTGAGTCATTCTACTTAGTAACAATGAAATCCCTTCACAAATATGACCTGTAGTCTGTACTAAAGTTTTTCGGGTTTTGGGCTCGGGAAGCCATCATGGTTGAATGATCGCGACCAAAATGGGGCATTGTCATCTGGGCATAATCTGGAGTGATCCTACAAAGTTACAATGAAATCTCTTCATATATATGACCTGCAGCCTGTGCTCAAGGTTTTGGGGACTCAGACCCCTGAAGCCGTCACAGTTGACCAATCACGACCAAAAGAGGATGTCATCATCTAGGCCTTATATGGAGTCAACCTAACAAGTTACAATGAATTCCTTCCATAAATACGACCTGTAGACTATGCTAAAGGTTTTGGGGTTTTGGTCTTGGGCCGCCATCAAGGCTGTATGATCGCGACTAAAAGGGGACGTTCTCATCTAGACATTATTTGGAGTCATCCTACCAAGTTACAATAAAATCCTTTCATAAATATGACCTGTAGACTGTGGTAAAGGTTTTCGGGCTTTGGGCCCCTGTAGCCTTCACAGTTGCCCAATCGTGTCCAAAAGAGGATGTTCTCATCTAAACATTATATGAAGTCGACCTGAAGACTGTACTGAAGGTTTTCGGGTTTTGGGCAGCCATCATGGCTGAATGATCACAACCAAAAGGGTTCATTCTCATCTGGACATCATCTGGAGTGATCCTACAAAGTTACAATGAAAACCCTTCATAAATATGACCTGTAGACTGTGATAAAAGGTTTTCGGGCTTCGTGCACCTGTAGCCGTCACAGTTGACCAATCAATACCAAAAAGGGATGTCATCATTTAGACATTATAGGGAGTCAACCTAACAAGTTACAATGAAATCTTTCCATAAATACAACCTAAAGACTATGCTAAAGGTTTTTGGGCTCGGGCAGCCGTCAAGGCTGAATGATCGCGACCAAAAGGGGACATTCTCATCTAGTCATTATTTGCAGTCATCCTACCAAGTTACAATAAAATCCCTTCATAAATATGACCTGTAGACTGTAATAAAAGGTTTTCGGGCTTTGGGCCCCTGTAGCCGTCACAGATGCCATCATGGTTTTAATCGTACCTAGATGACCCTCTCTTCCTCTCTTTGAAGTCATAAAAAATAAAGTTCAAGTCAGCTGACCTACCTAAAGTAAAGAACAGACACTATCCTATTTTAGGGACATTCAAAGCTTTGATGTTCTGAACTTTTGAACCGTCAGTGTAATAATCAAGACCGGTCGTCAGTTGTGAACTTCGCAAGCTCGCAACTGCCAACCGGTCTTGATTATTACACTGACGGTTCAAAAGTTCAGAACATCAAAGCTTTGAATGCACCTAAAAGACAAATGCTTCTAACGGCTTCTTGAGGTAAAACGTTGACTTTCTTGACCTTTTACCTTTAGAAACCATACTTTTTTCAGCAATTTTTTTAAACATCTAAAACGGGGTAAAATTTACCAATACTGTGACAACGAAAAATACTAATTGATTTTGGCATGACTCATTGACAATCGATTAATCGGTTAAAGCGGGACAGCCCTAATAAGAAAGCTCATACCAACATAGGCTACAGGCAGACATATGGATGGCCAGCACCTCAACTATATCCCCCTGAAAGATTTTCAGGGGCATAAAAAATATGTAAATCATCCTTCCAATAATGTTAATTATCTTTTATGGTAGCATTGTGAATAGCAACGATAAATGCTGAGCACAAATAATGTAACTGTACCTAAATTATGAAATGTTTAAAAATGCTTTTTTGAGTTTTTTTTTAAATTTTGACTATAATAATTATGTACATGTAATTTGGTTAATTTCCCCAATCACGCAATTACATTTAGGGTCTGTCAAATCAAAACCTATAAATAAGTTGAAACAAAAATCAATGAGTTTTCCAGGGAAAAGCAATCTGAGTTGGTTGCACTACAAATGTCAAAGGTTCCGATTGGTGGTTGTGGAGATTTTTTAAGAATATATACTCCTCCTATTGAACTAATTTAAAATTCTGATCCCCATAGGGAGATTAAATCCTGCCATTTGTCCTTGGGCAAGACATTTCACCCCCATTTGCCCACGTGGGGGAATGGTGGCATTGTGTACTAAGGCATACTGCACGTCGATGGTGCACTTGTCTTCATCCAATGCTAACCCTGCATGTGTGGAGTTAGTATGTTGGGGAGCCTGACAATTGCTCACTGTTGCTTTGTGGTTCTCCCCAGGTACTCTGGCTTGCTCCACCTGCAATACTGTCCTACACAAGGTGACCTGGTTGTCAAAAGTATCATTAAACCCCAATAAAAATATAAGCAAGGATTAAGTGGATGAAGAGTAAAAGAAGAGAGTTGTACACTAAATTCAATGCAACCAAAGAATAAGTGTCATAAGCAGAGATTCGTTGAAGCAAGAGAAGAGATAGTTCAGCTATCCCAGTGGGAAAGCTGCAACATTTGGATAGCTGAACTTGGAGAAGAGGAAACTTCAGATTTTTTGAAGAGAATGAGAAACCTTAACACTGTCAGAAAACAGTTACAGATCTGAGAACATTTTGTAGTTATTTGATTGGATTTAATAAGTAAAGATGTTATTACTTGGTTAGTTTCACATCAGCCGAGATATCAGCCCTCAGTAACTTCACATCAGCCTTCGGTCTCAGCCTGATATGATTTTACTGAGGGCTCATATCTCGACCGACATGAAACTAACCAAGTAATAACTTCCATACATGATTTATGTGAATATCTTATAGCTGTTTAACAACATTTTCAAAAAAGAAGAGATCAATAACTAAAATGGATTCAAGTACATACAATGTAACGATTCAATATATTTGTCATATTCGATGGGTGACAATAATTGTGCAAAACATCGTAATCCATCATACCAATGTCTTATCATTTTCTCATATCTCGTAGCATTACATGAAAAACAAGGAAAATGAAGACTGATATCAGCGACCTGAAAGTTTTTGTTACACACAAACATTTGGTATTCTGTACAAAATATTTTATTTATTTAATTTAATCTAATTTGTTTTACAAAGACTGGCGATCCAGTTATGCAGCTTATATTAACATCTCTCATAAGCCAAATGGAGTAGGTGTGTGGGATGACCTTCGTAGCAACAACATCATGGTATCACTCTTCTCGAATATGGGGAAGGGATATTGAGCCTGCAGAAAGTGCATCTCTTTTCACACAGAGGACAGCCATTTTATGTCCCCACCCGATAGGACAGAATGTTCGGACACCTCGAGAGATTTGTCCCACAAATTCCGGAAGGGCCAAAAATCCTACGCCTCTCTGAACAGTTGTAAATATTCCTCTTGAAACTTCCCTTGAAAGAACTTTAGTGTACACTTCAAAAAGAAGGTGAATTAACTCTTAATCCGCTGAGTATTTTCAAGAGATATTTTTCATCAAATCTAGTCATGAAAAAATATCTGGAGCAGCCGTGACTAGATATGATGAAAAATTCAACTAAATTTAAATCAAAAAACCATTGGTGCAAAAATCCATAAAATTTATAGGGGAGAAATTTTTATTAAATGTGCCCAAATTCTACTTATTTCAGTGGCTAGAGAAATCGTGTCCTGGCAGGAATATCTGTCAGCAGCATGCAAGGAGTTAATACCAAATGTAACTGCATACCTTCCATTGGATCAGGAGAAAGATTTTTTTAAAAAGTGGGGCGATTGTCCCCCTCCCTATGGTGCAGGTTGACTTGATCTGCATAAAATCATAATTCAACCTCATAACCAACAATTCCTCAAATATCTCTGAAAACAGTTCATTATTTTTTTTAATAAAAGCAACAAATGCCACCTTCATACAGGACAACGACATCAGAGCACACATGTGGAGAATTCACAATAGTTCATCCTAACTGAAAGTCAGGTGATCTAAAAACTTTAGTGTCATGTTCAATGACATATTTAACCCTACATTTGATGCATACAATTTCAATTTTAAGAAATTTTTTCAGAAAACTATATCATGTGACTCTTCATTGGAACAAGCTCATTCCAATAAGGGGTCACCATGGACTGACCTGACTGTCTAAAAAAAGATAAGAGCCAGTCTTGGAGCCTACTTTTTAAATCTGGAAGCAAGATTTATTTCTTAACTGTACTTACTGTAGTTATACATGTATCATTTTTTGATAATGATCTTCTTGGAAAAACATATTCCAGTGTAGAATAAATATTTCTACAGTTAATAACATTCTTTTTGGAATAATTAAAGTTGTTTAAATTGAATTAATTGAAAACTATTTTTATTAGACCAAATCAATGATTCATTTTTTCAATGGTCTCTATATTGGCAGCCAAGACTTGACTAGAAACCATGACTACTAGTTCAGTTCTCAGACTGCTTAACAAAACATAGACCAATGGAAGAATTAGGTCTTAAGGTTAAGAGCCACCTTAGAAAAGTGTATTTAATATACAGAAAGCAGGTCTACATTTATTCAAATTCAGACTGACTTTACTAGGTTGATCCCTGAAGACGACATGATAGGGTTGTTTTTTTTGATAAAAAAAATTTGCTTTCTAGAGCTACATTTGTATATTACATGGGCAGATATGTCCAATTCATTAGTTAAAAAGTTAAAAGAGAGCTTACATTTCGGTAGTCAAACTAATCTGTTCAAAAGCCACAGCCTATCAGCAATGAGTAATTGTGTTATGCTTCATGAAAATGGCTTGTGTAATAAAAATCAAGTCAATAGGTTTTTTACCTGTGAGAATTCCAAAATGATTCCCAAAATGATGTTTCACCTGGAAAGCATTGCCACAAACATCAATATGGGGGATTTTTACATCTTGCAAATTTTAAGGTTATTACAGAGTAAGTACTTGATGAAAAACACTTATTTTCAAGTACTGTAACTAAATGTTTTATTCACTTGCCTGAACTTCAACATAATAGTTGGGTTGTAAGACACAAAGAAGGACACTAGGAAACAGGACACTAAGAAACAGGACACTAAGAAACGGACACTAAGAAACACATTTTTTTTATTTTGAAAGTTACTATATTTAGGAAATAACCCTTTCCAAATAATTCCCATTAACATGTTTAGTTAATTAAATATTTTTAATTATATTTTGAGTGTTTTTATTTATTTATCATTATTATTTACCATTTTTTGACATTATTACTAAATATAAATTATTATATCTCCTGATAGAGAATATTCCTACATACAAATTTTAACATATTTATTAAGTTGTAATATTTTTTTGCAGACGATATGATTCTAGTGTCAGAAAGCGAAGAAGGGCTAATGAAAATGCTGGGAATTGTTGGGAAATATGAGAGCAAATGGAGACTCGAACTTAATGAAAGCAAGAGCAAAGTTATACCTATGGGCCGCAAAGTGGACCCCACTCGAAGGTGGAGAGTGGGTGAGTTCTGCATTCTGGAAGGGAACAGCAAACTTCTCAGTGTAGGAGAGACAGGTGATTACGAGTATTTGGGGGTAAATATAAACATTACAGGAAGAGGCATCTACCGAAACCACACAAATAAACTGATTCTGAAGGGAAAACAAATCCTTAACCAAATGAAACTTATAGGGAGAAACAGTTTCAATAAGGTTTTCGTGGGAAAAACCATTTGGGAAATGGTGGGGCTGCCAAGTATAACATACGGTACGGAAGTGGTACCCCTAAACCAGACGGCCGTAAAGAGCTTGGAAATCTTGCAGAACGATGCAGGCCAATGGATAACGGGGTCGAGTAATGCCGCAGCGCTAGACGCAATCAGGGGTGAGCTTGGGTGGATGAGGATCAAGGACAGGATAGACCCGTTGAAACTCGGTTATCTTAATTATTTGGTAAATCTCCCCGACAGCCGATGGTGTGAAGTAATGTTCCTGAGAATTTTCAACTCAAATATCAAAACGGGGTGGATGGTCCAAGTGAGGGAGCTAGTAGAGAACTACTCATTGGAGATCTCGGACCTGGATGTTGGGGCAAACCAGGGTAAAAAGATCGTCAGAGATAGGGTCATGGAGGATTGTAACCGTAATTGGCGAGAGGGGGTCAAATCAAAGAGGTCTTTGGGTGGCCTGCGCGATAAAGAGAGGACAGGTTTTGAAGAGTACCTTGATGGCACCTTTGGGGGGGTCATTATTGTTCAAGCTGAGGTCGCGATCCCTGGAGCTGAGGGGAAAAATTGGGAAAGACGGTGAAAGGGAGTGCCAGATGTGTAACTTGGGCATGGTGGAGACCACAGAACACTTTCTTCTAGAATGCCCAAAATATCAGTCTAAAAGAATGAGATTCACTGGGAGTATAATGGGGAGTGGGATGGGAGAATGAAGGACATGTGGTTGGGGGAAACTCAAAGGAGAGGGTTAATATGCTAATCGGAGAGATTGGGAAGAATGGGGCAAGGGATGTCATCAAGCAGTTCGTCTCCGGGTGTTGGGAGGAGAGGAGGAGCGTGGGAATAGGGAGGCAGTTGGGAGTGCAGGGGTAACCACGGCCTTCTCGTCCGAGAACTGCGACAAATCAGCGGCTGGCCAAAGTGTTATTATTTACTATTTACTAAAAAGGAATAGGTAGATAAAAAATTAAACAAATGTAAATGAATAAATTAGTAGTAATGACAACAAAGATTGTTTAAGATTTATGATCAGCTTGTGTGTTTTTGTTAAATAATTACCCTCAGCTACATTGTTTTTTATAGATAGCTTGTTTGTCCATATGCAATTTTTGTTTGTTCTTCTCTTTTCTTAAAGATAAGAGGAAAATTTTTTTTGTGTCCTTGCTTGGGGTCTCTTTCTATGCAAAAAAATCCCATTCTCACTAACTGTGGATATGTAAATGTCTAAACAAAGTTTCCTCATGCTATGTATTATACTATATACTGCTTGTGTCATGTTATGTATATATCTATCTATAAAGGATGTAAATAAAACGGCTTTGTTTCAGCCTTGTAGTTCTATTCCAGTCCCCTAAACCAACTGTCACCAGAAGGATGAAGGGTATATTTTTATATAATAAAAATGATTAATGATCAATAATAAAAGAGAAAGTCCTTTTCCGTATGTGACTTTTGGCGCACCATACTAATAATTCACACACTCAGTATTGATTTAATTGGAAATGATTGATCCATAGCTGTGAGTGCACGTCATTCATCCAGGTCTCACATTCACTTAAATTTAGTCTCAGCTTTTCAAGCAAGTGGTATGGTCTTTTTCTAAACATCTGCTTTCATTAGAAAGCTTAATAATCAATTTTCTTGTTTTCTCTCTGGATGAAAATAGACATCTTATCTTGACAGTGGTTTCTAGTCAAGTCTTGGCTGCCTCAATGGGCAGCCAAAACCTGACTAGAAGTCACTGCTCAGTTTCTGGCAATGCCCAGGTGGTGGTCTAATGGTATTCAAGTAATTTGTCCAGGTCCTTAAGGGTTAAAATGTAACAAACATCACAATAGGGTCTTGCCACCCTTGTAAATTTTAAGGTGATTTAATACAAAGTATCTCATGAGAAGGGCTCTTCTTTACGTACTATAACTGAATCTTTTTTTCACCAGCATGAACTTTAACATGGTAGCTGAGGTGCTGCTTCATAGAAAAGGCTTTGTCACAAACTTCACATCTGAATGGTTTTTCACGTGTGTGAACTTTTAGATGAGTGGTGAGATTCTGGGTCTGATTAAAAGCTTTGTTACATATTTCACATCTGAATGGCTTTTCATCAGTATGGACTCTCATAAGATGATCATGGAGATTGTACTTCGTGCGAAAGGCTACGTTACAAAAACCACATATGAATGATTTTACATCTGTGTGAACTTTCAGATGACTATCGAGAGTTTTCTTACTTTTCAAAGCTTTGTTACAAATATGACAACTAAATGCTTTTTCACCAATATGAACTTGTAAATGACTCTTAAGATTATACTTGTGACTAAAGACTTTGTCACAAACTTCACATCTGAATGGTTTTTCACCTGTATGGACTGTTAGGTGTCTTCTTAGATCCCGCTTCTCACTGAAGAGTTTGTCACAAATGTCACATCTGAAAGTTTTTTCACCTGTATGAACTTTTAGATGTCTTGCAATATTATTCTTGTGACTGAAGAGTTTATCACAAACTTCACACTTGAATGTTTTTTCACCAGCATGAACTTTCAAATGACTTTTGAGAGCCCGCTTCTGTCTGAAGACTTTGCCACAGATTTCACACCTGAATGGTTTTTCACCTGTATGAACACTTAGATGGCTTGTGAGATGTGATTTCTGATTAAAACCTTTGTTACAAATATCACATTTGAATGGTCTATCACCAGTGTGCAGAATAAGGTGAACATTAAGAGTCTGCTTTGTAACAAAGGATCTGTCACAAACACCACAAAGGAATGTTTTTTTGCCTGTATGTGGTCTTAAATGATCATTGTTTTGTCTCATTCTAACAGCTTGGTGACAAATATCAAACAGAAGTGATGTTTCATCTCCATCAACTAGATGATTACTGAAATTGGAATTCATATTTCAAGAAAGGCCTTTCTGCAGCTGCCTCAACTGACCTGTTTTTTTACAGGTTTACGCTCTTTGGTGAATATCAAAAGTAAACTTCATTTGAAAAATATGCAACAGGCGTTCAATCTGAAAAAGTTTTTTTTAACTAAAGTGTACAGGTAGTCTTAAATGAAGCTTATTTGCTGCCTTGTCAGAAGCACTGTGCAACAAAAACATAAACCAGAACAAGTTTTTTTTTTATCACTGTGAAGTCTTTGGTGATTAAGATTGTTTTCTGTTAAAAAACTGATGCTCCCGATACAAACTTTGACCTCTGGGTACCATCAGTAATGTATCTGATGGCTCTCTCAATATATACTTCAGAACTCACATTGTTCATAAAATTCTGAAAAAGAAAATACAAGCAGAATTCATTCATTTGTTTTATTAATTTAGGTTTGGGTCTTTATATAATTTTAAGAGCCGATGAAAGTGTCCAGGACACTGCAGCTCAACTTGTCCAAGAAGGGACTGAACTACATGTAAATAGAAAGATCCAGTAATGTCATGCCACTCAAGTTTTTACAGAAAAGACATCACACCAAAGCTACAAATGAAAACTGAAAAAAATCGGGTGAGGGATGGGACCTTCTGGGTCTACTAATGGAATTGTTGACCATTTATAATGTCAAATCCAAGATGACTGGTGACGGCTATCTTTTTCAATGGAATGCAGAAAAATTTGATAACTCCTGTCTGGACATCATAATTATCAAAGTTACCAAAAATTATAAAATTTGAAAAAGATCTGATGAGAGGTGCGACCTGTAGGGTCTGCTAATAGAATTGTTGATCATTTATATGCCAAATCCAAGATGGCCACTGCCGGATATATTTTCAACAAAACTCACAAAAATTTGATAGCTCCCATCTAGACATCACACCACAACTACATATGAAATTTCAAACAGATTGGGTGAGAGATGTGGCCTACAGGGTGTGCTAATGGCATTATTGATAATTTACATTTGAATCCAAGATGGCTGCTGGTGGTCATGATTTTGAACAAAATATAGAAATATTCGATAGCTCCCATCTAGACATCAAACCAAAGCTATATACCAAATCTGAAAATGATTGGATGAGAGATGCAGCCTGTAGGGTATGCTAATAGAATAGGTGACAATTTATATGCCAAATCCAAGATGGCCACGGGAGGCCATGTTTTCCATTGAAATTTGGAAAAATTCAATAGCTCCCATCTAGACATTGCCCCAAAGCCACATATGAAATTTGGGACTGTTTGGGTGAGATGCAGCCTGTAGGGTGTGCTATTTATTTATTTATTTGTTGGTGTTTAAGGTCACATACTTATGCACAATGGCTAATCGTGACAGTTTTACAGGTGAGGAGTACAGGGAGAGAACCACTCAGCATCAGTGAGCAACTGTCAGCTCCTCAACATTCTAACTCTGTTCAAGCTCTGCTCAAGCAGGGTTACAGCGGTTGAAGACATGTGTACCATCGACGTGCAGTACGCTTTAGTACACGGCATCATCATGTAGGCAACTGGGATAAAGTGCCTTGCCCAAGGACATAACGTGGGTAGTCCCGGATAGGGATCGAAATCGGGACCTCAAGCATAGAAAATCCAAGAGTCTACCACTGAGTCACCATGCATAGGGTGTGCTAAAGGAATTGTTGACAATTTATATGCCAAATCAAGATGGCCACTGGCAGTCATGTATTTTAACAGAACTCGGAAAAATTTGATAGCCCCCATCTAGACATTGCCCCAAAGCTACTTAAGAAATCTGAGACTGATCGGGTGAGAGCTGTGACCTGTAGGGTGTGCTAATGGAATTGTTGGACAATTTACATACAAATCAAAGATGGGCACTGGCGGCCATGTTTTTCAACAAAATTAAAAAAAAATCAACAGCTCCCATCTAGATATTGGCCCAAAGCCACGTCTGTAATTTGTGACTGATAAGGTGAGAGCCACGGCCTGTAGGGTGCTAAAGGAATCGTTGGACAATTTACATCCAAATCCAAGAGGGCAGCTGGCAGCCATGTTTTTCAACAAAATTTCAAAAAATTCAATAGCTCCCATCTTGACATCACACCAAATCTACATATGATATACGAAAAATATTGGGTGAAAGATATGACCTGTAGGGTGTGCTAATTTAATTGTTGGACAATTTATATCCAAATCCAAGATGTTCGCTGGCGACCATGTTTTTTAATGAAATTCGGAAAAAATTAATAGCTCCCATCTAGATATTGCCCCAAAGCTACATATGAAATTTGGGACAGATCAGGCAGGAGCTGTGACTTGTAGGTGTGCTAAAGAATTGTGGAGCCTGGACGGACAGATGTATAAATGTATGGACATATAGATGTACGATGGATCACAACCCATCCCAATAGCTCATACTTGGCGTTGTCAACTTGAGATAAAAATGGTCAGTGCTATTCACAATGAAGGTGTCAATGACACTGTAGTTCAACTTGACAAACTTGAACTTGGTAAGTTATAAATGAAATGGCAAAATTGAAGATCATTGGTACCAATGTTATTTGATGAAATTTCAACATCACAGCATTGTGTGTGCACATCAGAGTAATCCATGCATTTTTAAATATAAACTGTAAGACTGGCTAAAGGAAGAATGTTGATACACAAATGCAGTTTGTTCAGAGGTTATTGTAAATGGCAACTTTTTTCACAGAAATGAATGCTTATCAATAGCTCTTATCTAAAGGTCTCGCCTAATGAACACACCAAGTTCAAAAACAATCCTATGATAAATGTGGCCTGTAGGCCATGTCAAAGAATGTTGATGCACAAATGCAATAAGTTCAAAGATTGCTGCACCCTGCATAATAATAATAACTCTTTGGCCAGCCGCTGATTTGTCGCGGTCCTCATAAGAGAAGGCCATCATTCCCCCTGCACCCCACCCCCTCTTCCCCTCCTCTCCTCCCAGCATTCAGATATAAACTGCTTAATAGTGTCCCTCACTTCCTCTTTTTCAATTTCTTCAATAAGCATTCCTACCCTCTCCCTCGTGTCCCCCTTCAGCCATCTGTCCTTTGTTTCTTCACCCCACTTCTGCATTATTCTTCCAGTAAATTTTATTCTATGAGGTATATACTGTGGGCATTCCAAGAGAAAATGTTCCAGGGTCTCCACTACTCCAGAGTGGCACATTTGGCATCCCTTTTCCCCATCTCTCCCAATTTTTCCCCGAAGCTCCAGTGATCTTGATCTCAGTTTGAACAGCAGTGACCCTCCAAAGGTGCCATCTAGGTACTTCTCAAAAGCTGGCTTTTCTTTATATTGTAACCCCTGCAGTGATCTTTTCACGCTAACCCCTGCTCGCCAGTTTCGATTGCAATCTTCCATGACTCTCTCTTTGACAAACCTTTTGCCTTCTTTCATTCCTACTTCTATGTTTGTGACCTCTATAGAGTAATTGTCCATTAGTTCCCTCACATGTTTTGACCACCCCGTTTCTATATTAGAATTCCAAATGGTATCGAGCATCAATTTGCACCACCGGTTGTCAGGCAGGTTTCTCAAGTAGTTAAAGTAACACAGTTTTCCCAAATCTACCCTGTCCTTGATTTTCATCCACCCAAGCTCCCCCCTTACTGCTTCCAAAGCTGCAGCATTACTCGACCCTGTTATCCATCTGCCGGCATCATTCTGAGTACTTTCCAACTTCTTAATAACGGTTTGGTTTAATGGAATCACGTCCGTGCCATACGTTATACTTGGTAAACCCACCCTCTCCCACAGTGTTTTCCCCACAAAGACCTTGTTGAAACTATTTTTCCCTAAAAGTTTTAGTTGGTTCAGAATTCTTTTCCCCTTCAGAATCAGTTTGGCTGAGTAATTTCTGTACACCCCTCTTCCCGTTATATTTATGCTTACCCCTAGATACTCATACTGTCCCGTTTCTCCTACAGTGATTTGTTTGCTTTCCCTTTCGGGGATTGAGAACTCCCCCACTCTCCATCTCTTCGTCATATCTACCTTGCGTCCAACGGGTATTACCTTGCTTTTATTTTCATTTAGTTCGAGCCGCCAAGTGTTCCCATATCTACCAACAATTTCCAGCAGTTTCTCTAGCCCCTGTTCAGTTCTAGACATTAACACCATGTCGTCCGCAAAGAATAAGCCTGGTATCTTTATGTCTCCAACATTTACCCCCTCCGCACTCTGAATTAGTTCGTCCCCTAAATCTTTAACATACAATGCAAACAAAATCGGTGAAAAGATACACCCCTGCTTGAGGCCTATATCCATAGGGACTCGTTTTGTAGTGATACTTCCTAGACTGAGTTGGCTTTGCACATCTGTATACAGTGCTTTCATGATTCCCACAAAGTCACCCCCCAGTCCGATGCCCTCGAGCTTTCGCCACATACCTTCCCTCCACACTCGGTCGTACGCTTTTTTCACATCTAGAAATGCCAGAAACATCTTTTTCTTTTCAGCCTTTGTTGATTCTATCAGTTGGGTGAGTGTAAATAGGTGATCAGTGACTCTTCGTCCTTTCCTGAAACCATTTTGAATTTCTCCTAAAAAACCTTTCTCTTCAATAACTTCCTCTAGTCTACCGTATATGACCTTACAGAATACTTTTCCGATGTTACTACTAACTGATATCCCCCTATAGTTATCTAGAACTTCCTTATCCCCCTTTTTGTGTATGAACGACACCTTACTTTCCCTCCACTCTCTGGGGACCTCTTGCTTTCGCAGAGCCAGGTTGAAAAGGTTTGTCAGGACTTCAATAAGTGCCTCCCCTCCATTTTTGAGGAATTCGTTCGGAATTTCATCCGTCCCTCCCGCTTTACCATTTTTTAATTTCGAGACCACGTTCCGCACTTCTTCTGCCGTTATTTCGCTACAAACACGATTGGATAGGTTCTCCTCCACCAGTGTATTTCTTTTTGGTGGGGACCCACTGCCCCATCGACTATCGTTTATCTTTTCCCAGTGCTTGACTAACTCTGAAGCGATACGGCCTTTATCTTCTGTACTTTCCCCATCCACTTTGATACTCTGTACACTACTTTTCCCCCGTTTATTTACCCAGTTCCAAAATACGTTTGAGCTCGAACTCCCCGTTTTCTTTATTGTTCTGGCAAGACTGTAATTGCGCTCCTTCATAAGCATACGAAGTTTCAAAACAATCTGATAATGAATGCGTCCTCGGAAGCATGCCAGAGGAAGATGTTCATGCACAAATGCACTAAGTAGAAGGTCATTACTTGTGGCAATGGGTTTCGTTTGGGTTTTTTATGAAAATTCATAATATACCCTGCAGAGAGTGCAAAAGGGATAAGTTGATACACAAATGCAGTAAGTTCAAAAGCTGGTGATAACAACAATTATGGAAATGAAAAAAAGCAATAGCTCACATTTAGAGGTCACCCCAAACACACATACCAAGTTTCAAAGTGATCCGATCATAAAAGTGCCCTGAAGAGTGTGTTAAAGGGAAACATTGAGGTCTGACTAAACTAAGTTCAAAGGTCAGCAGCAACATTTTTTGACAGAAATGGAAGAAAATCGACAGCTCCCATGTAGATATCACCCCACACACGCACACCAAGTTTGCAAGCGATTCAATCATAAATGTGCCCTGCAGGGTGTGTCAAAGGGAAATATTGATGCTTAACTGTTTTTAGAAAGTTCATCGAAGGTCATTGCCAGCGGCAACAATTTTTGACGGAAATCAAAGAAAATCAACAGCTCCCATCTAGAGGTAACCCCAAACAAGCATACAAAGTTTCAAACCAATCTGATCATAAATGTGCCCTGCAGGGCATGCCAAAGGAATATATTGATGCCTGACTAAACGAAATTCAAAGATCGTTGCCAGCGGCAACATATTTTTATGGACGGAAATGGAAGAAAATCAATAGCTCCCATCTAGAGGTCACCCCAAACAAGCATGTCAGGTTTCAAAGCAATCCGATCATAAATGTGCCCTGTAGGGTGTGCCAAAAGGAAATATTGAGGTCTGACTAAACTAAGTTCTAAGAACGTTGGCTGCGTCAACATTTTTCGACGGAAATGGAAGAAAATCGATAGCTCCCATCAAGAGGTCACACCAAACAAGCATGCCAGGTTTCAAAGCAATCTGATCATAAATGTGCCCTGTAGGGTGTGCCAAAGGGAAATATTGAGGTCTGACTAAACGAAGTTCTAAGAACGTTGGCCGAGGCAACATTTTTGGACGGAAATGGAAGAAAATTGATAGCTCCCATCTAGAGGTCACCCCAAACAAGCATGCCAGGTTTCAAAGCAATGCGATCATAAATGTGCCCTGTAGGGTGTGTCAAAGGGAAATATTGAGGTCTGACTAAATGAAGTTCTAAGAACGTTAGCCGCGGCAACATTTTTTGACAGAAATGGAAGAAAATTGATAGCTCCCATCCAGAGGTCACCACAAACAAGCATGCCAGGTTTCAAAGCAATGCGATCATAAATGTGCCCTGTAGGGTGTGCCAAAGGGAAATATTGAGGTCTGACTAAACTAAGTTATAAGAACAGTTGCCACGGCAACATTTTTTGACGAAAATGGAAGAAAATTGATAGCTCCCATCTAGAGGTCACCCCAAATAAGCATATCAAGTTTCAAAGTGATCTGATCATAAATGCGACCTGTGAGGTGTGCCAGAGGAAATTGTGGCCGTACGTACGCTGACAGACAAGTGATAGCAATAGCTCAGTTTGACTTTGTCAAGTTGAGCTAAAAATCATAGAGCTTGTTCTAGTGAGGGGTGATAAGCTACTCTTAAGTACCTAATAATCATTCATGTGCAATTATCTTTTTAGAACAAAATTCCCACCTGCACGATTCTTATTTGGCCCTGTATTTTCAGCTGTTGAATGTGTAGACCAGCTATTGATCACTTATCTCAAGAAATATAAGTCCACTTCGCTCAGCTATCCTATCATTCATATATTATCCCTTGAGAGGAACAAGGTGGCATCTTGTTCCACAAAAGGGATTATATGATATCTATGGGAAGTTGACTAAAATCATTCTGGTCAGGTACATGCAACTCAGAATGAAACAGAATTATTAAAAGGCAGATTTTTGCATAAAAATATGCCTTTTAGCATAGGAACTGGTTCACAGCTTGGAAGTTTCAACTCTATACTATTATTCCAACCTGGACTACTATTTAATTTTCCAAAATTGTTCACTCTGTACTATTATTCTTCCCTGTTCTATTACTTGAGGGTAAATTTTGGGAAAAAACTGAAATATGGCCAGCGCTATTCATAACAAGAAAGATGTAACATCCTGTCTGCTCAACTATATCAGTGTTTGATACATGTACAGTCACTCCGATGTCAAGACAGCTCCTTCAAGCTGCACTTTTTTGTTTATATCACCCCAAATAGTGGATATATTTAATAATTAAATAGCAATTTCAAAAAAATATGTATTTTCAGAAGGGTTAATAAATAAAGATTTTATTCATGTAAAAAAATACACAAAAATGTAAACAAGAGGCCCCATGGGGCCTAAAGCGCTCTCCTTGAACAGAACACGATATAAACAAAATCCAAGAATGAGTCCATATTAAGCAATCCATCTCCATAGGATACATTGTCAATCCGGGATACGGAGATTTGCCCCGCGGACATTTGCCCCGATACAAAAGCAGATATTTGCCCCGATCTCTTTTTTCTTAGGCGGATATTTGCCCCGATCTCTTTTTTCTTAGGCGGATATTTGCCCCGATCTCATTTTTCTTAGGCGGATATTTGCCCCGATCTCATTTTCCCGGGTACAGTATTTTCCCGTCAACAAGGTCTATGAAAACAAGCGGCCAATATATCAATGAGTGTTTTCACTGACTCGAAAGCCAATATATCAATGAGTGTTTTCACTGACTCGAAAACAATGAGTCAAAATTATTCAGTGGTGATTGATTGTCTATGAATTGTCAATGAAAACAAGCAGTTAATATATCAATGAGTGTTTTTAATGACTTGAAAACAATCAGTGAATATCATAAGTGTATTTACTGACTTGAAAACAATTGATCAAATGTATTCAGTGGTCATGAGTGACGCTCATGTTGGAGTTGTTGGATAAACAAAGTCGGCTGCTTTGCTGCTTTTTTGTATATAAAGGGAATATGGATGGCAAATGCATATCACATTCAATATGGAGTTTATACGTACTACACGTGGTGGTGAAAAGTTGTGTTTAGAGGGATATTCATATACTTTGAAAAGAACAAACAAGGACAGTATTCGTTGGGAATGTTCTTCCCGAAGAACAACAAAATGCAATGGTAGTTTGTTGACTGATTTGAATAAAACGAAAGTTATTACTTCGACCGTGCATAATCATTCCCAAGATCAAACAGCCATTGAAGCATTGAAAGCTCGCCAATCAATAAAAGATTCAGTATCTTGCAATCGTGGAAAGACTGTTCAAATAGTGAAGGACAAATTATCCGAGTACCCTGTTGATGTTCGAGTAGCTGCCGGGTCAACAGAGACTGTGAAACGTGCTGTTAGAAGGTACAAAAGGGGCACAGCTCCCAAAGAGCCAAAACAACTCGCCGACCTCCAATGCATCCCCGAAGAGTACACAACAACTGGTGGTGTCGACAATCTTCCTTTTCTTTTCTATGACAATTACAAAGATGATGGCTCTAATAACAAAAGAGTGCTAGTTTTTGGTACAATTGATAGTCTTACATTTTTGTGTGATTCAGATGAGTGGTTCCTGGATGGAACGTTTGGTGCAGCCCCAAAAGTTTTCCAACAGTTGTTTGTCATACGTGCAAAGAAGGATGGATCGACAGTCACATGTGTTTATGCATTCCTTCCATCAAAAGAGCAAATTTGCTACGACGAGATGTTTGCTGCAATAATGAATGAGTGTCAGTCATTAGATCTTTATCCGAATCCATCGACTATCAGCTGTGATTATGAAACAGCTATTCACAACTCCATACGGACAATGTTCGGTCTTTCAGTTCGCATTCAGAGATGTTTTTATCACCTGTGCCAAAACACATGGAGAAAAATTCAGAGTTGTGGACTCAGTGTTGAATACAAAGACAACGATGCTGTTAAACATTCAGTTGGAATGCTAGATGGACTAGCATTTCTTCCTGTCGACAAGCTCAAAGAGGGTATGGCCATAGTAAGATTTAGTGCACATGATTGTCTTCATGAGGTTATTGACTATTTCGACAACACATATGTCAGTGGGCCAACAAAAGTCAGCATGAAGGATGGTAAATTGACGCTGAAATCTTCCAACAACCCACGCTTCCCCCCAACCATTTGGAGTGTTCATGAAGCCACAATGAACAACCGTTCAAGAACGAACAATGAGTGTGAATCGTGGAACAATGGATACAGTCATCTTGTGGGACATGACAACCCAGGTGTATGGCACTCCATATCATGCATTCAAAAGGATCATCTATCTGCACTGACTGATATTCGTAGAATCACAGTTCTAGAGCCACCGACAAAACGAGTTCGACGAGAGACTTTGAAGTTGCAAAAAAAACTTAAGACACTATGTACACAAATTTCAACTGGTGAGAAAGACACCCGCGCCTTTCTAAAAGACATTGGCCATTGCATTAGATTCTAATATTTGTTAACTGAAATGTTGAATGTTGAATGAATTCTTTGAAATGTTCTGTTTTCGGACCATGTTACTAGAATATTGTGCTTAAATGTTACGGTACATTCTGATAGATATTTAAATGTTATTATATGTTACTTTTAAATAACATAAATAAATTGTATAACCACTATCCAAACATTCGTCTGACAAATGTCTGGAAAGTGGTTATACAATAAACCCTCAAAATATTTTTGAACAGGCAGTTTCTCAAAATTAACCTTGACTTGAGGATTCGCGTGTAGGCTGTTTCAATGAATTGTGCTATTTATATATGTGCTTCACTTCGTTTTTTTTGTTGTTGTAAAATTTTGGCTTGAATAAAAGTCAGTTTAATCTCCTTAAGCGTTGTTTTTCTATTGCCATATCGTCCATAAGCATGGTCCGAATCGTCCAGAAATCTGGGGGGAAATCTGGGGGAAAAAATTAATTTTACTTTCTAAACGACAAAATTTTATCGGGGCAAATGTCCAGGAGAGAATTTTTATAGCGGGGCAAATGTCCACTATGTAATTAGCTGATCGGGGCAAATGTCCACTATGTAATTAGCTGATCGGGGCAAATGTCCGTTTTCTTTAAAAAGTGATGCGGGGCAAATATCCTCGGGGCAAATGTCCGGGATTCTGTCAATCCTTGAGCCCCTCAGGAGTGATAAAAATAGTCCGAGCATCATGCCTTTTCTTCAGTTGATCATAACGTAAAATGTAGAGCTCCCCTATGAAGCCCCTTGAAATAACCAACATGTATGTGGATTAAACTTAGTTACACACCTCTAGAGGGTACTGAATACAAAATTTCTAATTCTTTAGCTACATGTCCAATTCCGGTTCCGATAGGGAACTGAAATATTAACCCAGGCTCTCAATTTGAACAAAGTTGAATCTAACCTTCCTAGAGATGTTGTATACAAAATACGATAGCATTCTGACTAGTGGATCTGTAGAATATTTTTAAAGAAATTTCCTCATATTGCACTAAGTTAAAATTTGGCCTACCATAGGAAGCCCAAATATTAACTCAGGGAACCAATTTGAACAAATTGGAATCTGACTCCCCTAGAATTGTTGTAAACAAATTATGAAAGGATTCTGACAGGTGAATCTGAAGAAGATTTTTTAAGAAATTCCCTCATATTGTACGAAGTTAATTTTCAGGTTCCCATATGGAGCCCAAATATTAACCCAGGCATTCGAATTGAACAAACTTGAATCTGATCCCCCTAAAGTTGTTGTATACCAAATCATAATAATAACACTTTGGCCGGCCACTGATTTGCTGATTTTTTTTTTTCGGATGAGAAGGCCTTGGTTACCCCTGTACTCCCAACTGACTCATTGTTCCCATGCTTCTTCTCTCCTCCCAACACTCGGAGACAAACTAATAACATCCCTTTCCCTATTCTTCCCAATCTCTCTGATTAGCATATTAACCCTCTCCTTTAAGTCTCTCACCAACCACATGTCCTTCATTCTCCCACCCCACTTCCCCATTTTACTCCAGGTGAATCTTATTCTTTTAGACTGGTATTTTGGGCATTCCAGTAGAAAGTGTTCCAGGGTCTCCACCACACCTAAATTACGCATCTGGCAATCCTTTTCACTGTCTTTCCCAATTTTTCCCCTCATTTCCGGGGACCGCGACCTCAGCTTGAACAACAGTGACCCCCCAAAGGTGCCATCAAGGTACTCTTCAAAACCAGGCTTCTCTTTATCATGCAGGCCACCCAGAGACCACTTTGATCTGACTCCTAAGGTAACCATCCTCCATGACCCTTCCTCTGATGATTTTTTTACCCTGGTTTGCCCCAATGTCTTGGCCCAAGATTTCCAATTAGTTGTTCTCTATTAGCTCCCTCACTTGGACCATCCACCCTGTCTTTGTATTTGAGTTGAAAATACTCTGGAACTTTACTTAACACCAGCGGCTGGTGGGGAGATTTACCAAATAATTAAGATAACCGAGTTTCAATAAGTCTATCCTGTCCTTGATCCTCATCCACCCAAGCTCCCCCCTGATTGCTTCTACCGCTGCGGCATTACTCGACCCAGTTATCCATTGGACTGCATCGTTCTGCAGGGTTTCCAAGCTCTTTACAGCCGTTTGGTTTAGGAGTACCACTTCTGTACCACGTATTATACTTGGCAGACCCACCATTTCCCAAATTGTTTTCAACACAAAAACCTTATTGAAACTGTTTCTCCCTATAAGTTTCATTTGGTTAAGGATTCGCCTTCCCTTCAGAATCAATTTATTGGTGCGGTTTTGATAGATGCCTCTTTCTGTGATGTTTATATTTACCCCCAAATACTCGTAGTCACCTGTCTCTCCTACACTAAGAAGTCTGTTGCTACCTTCCACAATACAGAACTCCCCCACTCCCCACCTCGAGTGGGGTCCACTGGTATAACTTTGCTCTTGCTTTCATTTAGTTTGAGTCTCCATTTGTTCCCATATTTCCCAACAATTCCCAGCATTTTCGATAGTCCCTCTTCGCTTTCTGACACTATCACCATATCATCTGCAAAAAATAGCCCTGGGATCTTTAAGGCCCCAACTGCTACCCCATCGTCGCTATGCAGGAGTTCATCTCCTAAACCACTGATTTACAATGCAAAAAGAATTGCCGAAAGGATACACCCCTGTTTTAGGCCTATCTCCATAGGCACATGTTTTGTTATGTTAACCAGGCTAAGTTCACTCTGTATATCTTTATATAATGCTTTCAGAATTCCAGAGTTCCCCATGCCCCATCACTTATCATTTACCTTTTCCCAGTGCTTGACTAATTCCGATGCGATTTGATCTTGATCGTCTGTATCTCAGCCACCTACATGTACTTTAATACACAGTGGGTTACTTCCTTTGTTGTGCTTATTCACCCATTTCCAAAATACATTCGAACTCGACCTCCCTGTCATTCTTATCGTCCTAACTCTTTTAGCATTTTTAGGGGAAAATTATGAAAAATAGTGTTATTGTTAAACTTGTTTGTACAAGTTTGTAGTTGTATGTAAGCGCTGGTAAGCTCCTTGTGCTGCAGTTTTCAACCGTGTTTGATCATACTGATTCAACATCGTTGATGGTTGAACCACAAGAAATTGTCAGTTTTCATTTCAATATTTTTACATCATTACCAGGATTCATTGTTATCATTGAATTCAAAATTCACACGTTCTTAACTTTCCTCATCGTTGTGATATTTCGTAATTGTGCAGTGCTTGAATTGCCTTTTATCTGCACAGTGTCACTGTTATTTGTACGCTTTGAGGTGCAAATTCTCCTAAAAATCCATCTTGCCACACTTGCTTGTGGATGTGATCGTTTGTACGATCGCCGGTAATTCGAAATCAATTAATATTCACCCGCTACAATTATTCTTTACTGTAAAAGTTCATTTATATTCCAAAATGAGTATGAACGATTTGTGTGTTATTGTATACAGCCATCGCTTTTTTTGCAGTCACGTGGTGTAGTTTTCACTTCAAGGACGTATGACGTAGTGACCGACTTTCTGTATTGGTAATGTACGGCCGACCAATACGACCAATCGCTCTTACGTTGGTCGCTTTGGTCGTGACCCTTTCTTTTCATTGGTCGTTTATTTGGACCGTTGGTCACATGGTATATAAAGTGCCGTTGGTCGTTGGTCGGGGTCTTCCGTTCGTCAACAACCGCAGTTACTGTACGCAGCAGACGTCAGCAATAATCTCCATTGTAAACAAACTATTAATTTTATCAACACAGAAATTAAACTTGTAAAGCCTAAGGTACTTATACACAGTTACTTACAGATAATAAAGACTTACACTACCATTTTATACCTGTGCTGACGAAGTGAAGCAACCTATACCGCATAATGAAGTAGTACTAACGAGGCGAGAGACAAGTAAAGTAGACATTTAACTTTAAGGTCAAGTTCGAAGGCACGAAGTACTAACCCTGCCATTAATGCATGCCATTAATTACATTATATCTGAACGTTACTGTCGTAAGAGATTAGAGACAGACTGCTTCATGACAAGAATTCAGAACCATAATCCTTATACCGTTACGTGACTGCGAGTATGGCTCCGAAATTAATTATTTAGCTCTTGGTATCGGGGAACAACAATAGGGTTATTTTATCAAGAGAGGGTTTAATGGTATTGGTAGTATGTGTCATCATTCTACAAAGTAAACCACTACATGTATTGTAATACGTCCAACTGTTACATCGTTATTTTCTGATCAACTGTAAGTTATATATACCGGTATCACAGAACAACTTAATAAATTAATGTTATCTATTTTACCCTTTCTTCGTAAATTTGTATCCTATTCCGCTTACTGCTGGCCAGGGCGTATTGTTGATTAAAACCAAGGATCCAGGTACGCAATGTAAATGGAAATCCACACAGTGGTTTTATTTGGTAAATGCTTGAAAAGGTAGTTACCCCCGTTGTTCCTCACCAACTAGCACCTTTTGGCCTCACCCTAGGATCACCAGACAGACCCTAGGGCCTAGAACTGCCATAGCTCCTGGGAGTTTCTCCAGTCTTCATGACTATTTAGAGAGCTGGGGATGCAGCACACCACAGACTCACGAATACACATTCACGCGCATGTTGAAGATGAACGTGTTGCCTAGTTAACCCTTCAAGAAGCAAGATAAAGCACGAGAATCAGAATTATCACTGCAGCTGGATTATGAATTAGCAGCTTTGACGGACAACTTAGTGAGAAGGTTAGAGAATTACAGAAAGAGAACTCACTATTCTTGTTAACCCAGCTAGTTGCTATTAACCCTTGGAATCGACTACAGTATTTCAATTACCATGTGACCTATTTAGCCTTGCAAATCGAGTTCACAGGCCACACTCTACCTACATTTTTATTGCTTGCTCGGCTCATTTATAGTGGCCCTACCCCTGAGTTCGTTACAAAGAAAACTATTTTGCACTCTTTGATTATCGTCTTTAATCTTATTTACTTTATTTCGTGCTTGTTGGTATTCTTCCTTTGCTAACATGGCATCATTGCTTTCCACCCCCCTTGAGTTTTCTACGTCTGTACGCAGCACATTTAGCTTTTCTACCCTTTATGGCCCTTTTCAGTTCTTCGTTCGCTCTGCACCCAAGTTCCCGTGTTGGCACCCTAATCTTTCCAACACTTTCCTTCCCTGCCTCCACTAGGCTCGCAACTACATGTCAGCCATTTTCTGGACACTGGCCCACTTGTACACAGTTGCAAGCTTTGGTTTCAATTTTTCTTTGAACCTCTCCCAGTCAGCATCCTTTTTGAGTTCCCAAATCTCCTTAAAGCCTCCTTTGCTTCTTACTAGGTTTTTGGCCCTGATCGTCACTGTAATCAAGTTGTGATCACTATCCAACTCCCTTTTACCCTTATCATTCACTTTTACACCTCCCTCCATAAATTAATATCTGTGATAATATAGCTGATTATTGATTTTCTGTCATTCCTCTCCCAGGTCCATTTCCCCTTACACCTTGTGTCCCTGTTCAGAATCTTCAGACCAAGCTCATTTGTGAAGTTCAACAGCTTCCTCCCATTCCTGTTGACTTTCTTGTTTTGACTGGTGGATCTGAAGATTTTTTTTAAATTATCTCCCTATTGAACTAAGTTAAAATTTGGGCTTCCATAGGAAGTCCAAATGTTAACCTAGGGACTTGGTTTGAACAATCTTGAATCTGACCCTCATAACAATGATGTATACCAAACATTAAAACATTCTGACTGGAGATTCTGAAAAAGAAGATTTTTAAAGAATATTCCCCATTAAGACCCCATATTGCCCTGAGTTAAAAAATTGGGGCTCTTGTATAGAGCCCTAATATGAACCAATCGGCTTTATTTTAATAAGTTTGTATCTGACACCCCTATGAATTCTATACACCAAATATCAAAAGATTCTGACCACTGGTTCTGAAGAAAAGATTTTTTTTATTTTTTGCAAATATGCTGACTCTGCTTTTTTCCATGCCCTCCATAGAACACACTAACATACCCAATGGCAATTTTTTTTAACATTCAATTCTATTGGTCCTAAGGATGCTGCATACCAAATAACAGCTCTCTGTTCAGTGTGGTTTGGGAAATATGGGCATTTGAAAATATTTCAATATTAGCTCCTGGGGTTCCCATGGGGATGCAGGATTTTTTTTATTTTTCTGCACAAGGCGAGTACTTATATGACCCAATAATACCACGTATCAATTTGGTTCAAATCGGACAATCGGTTCAGAAAATAGAAATTTGTTTTTACAAACTTGATTCTACACCTCAAAGGAAGCTCCATAACAAATAAGGTCCTTTTGGCTGCCACTCGCTCTCTTTTTATAACCAAAGCAAACGTGAAACTAGAAAAACTGTGAGCACTGCTCACTAAATTATACCACCCACTCCCACCAAGCAACATTTTACAACAGTAAAAGTGTGTTTAATATAGAGAGCACAAACAGTGACATCCCCCCCCCCAAACACACCTCCACCCCGAAGGTTGAATTGACAAAGCCAATTTTTCAATATGTGAACTGAAAAAATGAAAATAACTGAAAACAGTGTGTAAAAGAATGTTTGAAGGTTTCATTGAAATCTATTCACTAGTATAAAAGAGGTTGTGGATAGCAAATGTCAATAATAGAAGTTTTGTGAAGATCGGTTCATAAATGCAGCCTCTAGCCCGAGCCGTATTGACACGTGCACTTACTGTGTATAAGTAGCACTGAATAAATCTAAAGTTCATCTAATTTGCATAATTTCTGCTAGAGAAAAAAACCTGTATTATATATGATGTATTCCATGTTACTAAACATTCATACAAAAATTTATTCAAATCAGAACTTACACAAGTTCTGTACAAAAAAAACTGATTGCACTAATTTTGGTACAAAATGGCCACCAGCAGCCATCTTGAATTTCGGGCCGCACCCAAAAACATTTGTTTCTGTCCAAATGTGACAAGAAAGGTACCCCAAGAAGTTTTGAGAAGATCGGTTCATAAATACAGCCTCCAGCCCTAACCGTATTGACATGTGCACTTACAGTATATAAGTAGCACTGAATAAATCAAAGTTCATCTAATTTGCATAATTTCTGCTCGAGAAAAAGACCCGTATTATATGTGATGTATTCCATGTTACTAAACATTCATACAAAAATTTATTCCAATCAGAACTTTCATACACAAGTTCTGTACAAAAAACTGATTGCACTAATTTTGGTACAAAATCGCTGCTGGAGGCCATCTTGAATTTTGGACTGCACCCAAAAACATTCGGTCTCGTCCCGTGGTGATAACAAAGGTACTCAAGAAGTTTTGTAAACATCGGTTCATAAATACAGCCTCTAGCCTGAGCCGTATTGGCATTTGCAGTTACAGTGCTGAAAGTCACACTAAATAGATGAAAGTTAGTCAAATTGGCATAATTTATGTACGAGAGAAAAACCTGTATTATATGTGATGCATATATATGATATTTAAATCAGCGCTTTCATATGGAAGTTCTGCGCAAAAATCTGATTGCACCTAATTTTGTACAAAATGGCTGCCAGCAGCCGTCTTGAATTTCGGACCGGACCCAAAAACACTCGTTCTCGTTCCACGGTGATAACAAAGGTACCCAAGAAGTTTCATAAAGGTCGGTTCATAAATACAGGCTCTAGCCCGAGCCGTATTGAATTGTTAATGGACAGACGGAGGACTGGCCATGGCATAAGCTCAAATTTGACTAACGTCAAAGTTGAGCTAAAAATATCTGAAAAGAAAATAGGAGGTGCACATCTGCAATGTATGTAAAAGAATGTCTGAAAGTTTCAATGAAATCTGTTCACTGGTTTAAGAGGAGTTGCAGATAGAGGATCTGTGCAGAATGTCAATTGAATTTGACAAAGTTCATTTTTCAATATGGGAAACTGTAACAATGAAAATATCTGAAAAGAAAATAGGAGGTGCACATCTTCAATGTATGTAAAAGAACGTCTGATAGTGTCAATGAAATCCATTCACTGGTTTAGGAGGAGTTGCGGATAGCAGATGTGTACCCCCCCTAAAGCGTAACGGATGGACAGATGGATGGATGTACAGACTGACCTCTTAACAAATTGGTAGTTATATGGCTATTTTTATGGGACTACAATAAAATGCATGTCCATTATATTAAAACAAGTGATTTTGGGGAATATTTTTGGGCTGGTAGCAAACCCTGACACTACCCTTTACTGACACTAACCCTACTCCCCCACCCCAATTCTAAACCTCACCCTAGACTGATGAAAATTCAATACATTCCTAGTCTATTTTAACTAAAATGCATGTCCATTGTATTAAAACAACTTTTTGGGTGAAAAATTTTTGGGGTGGAAGCAAACCCTAACCCTACCCTTTACTGACCCTAACCCCACCCACCCCAACTCTAAACCCCACCCTAGAAAAATGACATTAACTATGTGACTAGTCACGTAAATTGCAGTAGTCACCTAACCCCCATTTCTACCAACAAATAGCCACCTAAACCCCCATATGTCTGCCCATATGGACGTACGGATAAACAAAGTGAACATTATACACCACCCACTTTTGAAGTGGGTTGTATAAAAATAATGAAAGTGTCAATGACACTGTAGCTTAACTTGACAGTGTATTGTGTTTGCTGAAAAGGATGTTCAATGTTTATGAAAGGATTATGAAATTCGACAAGAATAGTGATAATTGAGAATATGTTAATTTCTTTTCCCTGTATGCTATGTTTTCAATAAAAATTTTAATTTTACAGTAAATATCCTTTCTTATTATACCTACCACAATTGTTTAAAAAGGTTTGCACTATAGTGGAAGTCCCTAACTCGGAAAAATACTCTGCATTTTCTTCTTTCCCAAGCGATTTGGGAAAGAAAAGTGGTGCAAAAGCACCAAGAAAAAATAAGCCAAAACTGGGTCGAGTGCAACCGGCGCACTCCCAGTAGGGAACACTCTTCTCCTTGTACTAATCCATGGCTTCTGGAACCAGTGTGCAGACATATAACCAATGTGTCATTCTACTGAATCCGCCAACATTGTACTTATGAGATTAGCAGGGAGGAAGGATTCTTACCCAAAAAAGAAAATTGGAGGGCCTCCACGGAAACAATTGCGGTAAGTATTATAAGAAAGGAATTTACTATAAAATTCAAATTTCTTATCAACCTACCTTACAATTGTTTACAACATGCTGAATGGACAACAGGAGGAGTGAATCACATAATCAACCCCCACATAACCCGACTGCACTGGAACCGTGGACAGAAGAAGAGTTCCCTAGGCCTATAAAACCATAGCATCACAACCATTAGTTAATGACAATGGGAGAAGAGGCATATGACCCTGTGTGACACACAGACAGAAAGGACAGTACCAAGAACAGGGCTGGAACTGACCTTGCAAGAACCCTAATGGCTAGGCTGATGGCAGCCAAAGCAGAAGAAAAGAGGGCCTAAAGAAAAAAGGCCCTCGGACTGCTCCTGCAACTGACGCAGATAGGTGGAGAAAGTAGAAGCATTTCTCCAGTAGTCTGCCTGCCTAACATCCAACAACTGACGGAGTTAGCATAAGCCCAGAATGTAGACAATGCACGCACCTCGTGGACAGAAAAATGATTGGTAATACAATCATCAGTCGCTAGACAAGCACAACGCATGAACAGCAAGACAAATCCATCTAGCAATGGACTGAGGAGATATTCTGTCGACCAGAGATAAGAGACAAAAATATATCTGTTCCAGCCTTTCCTAATGAACTGCGTCTGATTGAAGTAAATGCGAATTGCATGAACCGAACAGAGCAAAGGGTGATTACCCTCAGCCGAAAGAAGAGCCCTGATACACATTGAGGTCGAATAGTTTCTGGCATCTGATTCTTGGCCAGAAAAGAGCAATCAGTGGTAAAGTAACACTGTTGGCGGAGCTCCTGAAGAAGGCCGAATCAACAGAAAAAAAGCCATCTTGTATGTGAGAAAAAGCATATCCACCTGGGATAAAGGTTCAAACGGTGCCCCCCCCCCCACCCCCCACCCCCCCCCCCCAAACAAGCAAAGCAGCACCCAAGAAAGATACCATCTTGGGGTAAGCTGCAAAATCCTACGCCTTTTCAAAGAAAAGTGCCGAATAAGCTTGGAGAGGAACAGATTAGTGCCAATACAACACTTTCCCACTTTCTCCAAAAGCATGGACCTGTACCCTTAGACGGCAACAGGTTGGAGACCCCCGAGAATCGAACAGATATACCAGAAACTCTGCAATCTGTGTTATTGAAGGATGGGCATAATCAACACACCATCGACAGAAGACCTTCCATTTAGGCGCATAGGCTAAACCAGTGGCTTCCACCTTAAAGAAGAACAACACTCCACTGCTCGTCCCGAAAAACCTCTGCGGAGGAGACAGGTCCTGACAAAAGATACGCGTGAAGGCACAATGAAGACAGGTTGATGTGAAAACTCCTTGGGTTACCTTGGCAAAGAAGGTTGTGACTTAGAGGGAGATGTGCTGGAACTGCAGCCAACAGAGAGCGGAGCTGATTGATCCACACCCGCTGAGGTGACAGGGGAGCAATCAGAATGATTCGACAACTGCAGGTTTGTATCTTGGCTAGAACCTGAAGCAGAATCGGAACCGGCAGGAAGGCGTAGCTGACTAGACAGTTCCAATCGAGTGACAGAGCGAGCATCCACGGCGAAAGCCAGAGGATCTAGACACACAGACACGACTGTACACCTGAGGGTTCCAATGGGTCGCAAAAAGATCGATGGGGGACGACCCCAGAGATCGCAAAGCGACGGAAACAATTCCCCGTGAAGCATCCACTCGGTAGAAATGAACCTGCCCCATCAGGACAGGGAGCCGGCTAGGACGTTCAGACAAACAGGAATGTGATGAACCATCACCCCGGCATTGGCATCTTGAGCGAGCAGCAGAAGATCCTGAGCCAATTCGAACATGGGAACCTGGTTCCAAATGAAAGTGACCATAGCTGAACTGTCAGACAACAGAAGGACCTGACGATTTGAAAGGTAGGGGATCCACTGCCGGAAACTCAGAAGAATAGCAAAAAACTCCTTCGGGTTGATGTGAAGAGTTGCTTGATCCTGGTCTCAAACACCGTGAAGGGTAAGACAAGAGGATCCAACATCACACACCATCAGAGATCGCTGGCATCTGCCGTCAGAACACGATCAGGGCAATGGAACTCCCTGCCTAATCCACTGAACATCCACCCAGGGAAGAAGGTGACGATGAAGAAATGCCGGTAACTGCAGCACCAGATCCAGCATTCGGCCTCCCAACGACTGAGAAAGTGTTGGAGAGGACAGACATGCAGCCGACCTAGAGGAATGAGATCAGTTACCAAACCGCAGAGACCGAGCAGCGGGAGAATATTCAGTCGCGGACGTGGACTAGGTCGGAGTAAGAGTGAAAGCTGAGAGAATTACAGCTCTCGCCCGGAGAATTGCCACCGTATTTAGCTGAGTATGGAAGTCCATCCCCAAATGACAAAGCGACTGAGAAGGGACCAGATCTGACTTCTCTTGACTCTGAACCCTAGCGACATGAGCAGGCTCAAGTGTGTCGACATCTGACTCCAGAAGAGCAGCATTGGAGTGTCTCTGGAGGATATCCTCCAGATATGCCGAAGTAGTCACCGTGGACTGAGTGTGATGGAAGGCTATCACATGCGACATCAGTCTTATGAAGGCCCAAGGAGACAGGTTGAGGCCGAAAGGCATGGCCTTAAATTGGTAAATTCGCCCAAGTAAGCAGACCTGAGATACTTTTGCGATGTCCGATGAATCGGAATGTGAAAGTAAGTGTCTCGCAGGTCGATGATGGAAGCGGTATGTCTCTGGTGAATGGATCGGCGCACCGACCTGAAAGTCTCCATGCTGAACGTGGGAGCAATAATAGAATGCAGGATACTCAGATCGATAACCGGTTGGAGTCGGCCAACCTGCCTCGGCGCCAAGAACAGGACAGAATAAAATCCCACTGAATCAATGTTCTTGACAACCTCGATCGTCCCCTTTGACAGGTGATCGTCTACCTCCATGATCAAAAGTTTCTGACGTGAAATGTCTAAAGGAACCTGGGTTGGAAGAGGCACTCTCGACAGAGTGGGGTGCATTTCGAGACCCGTGAGAGGTGAAACCACCTCCTCTACAGCTAGATGAAGGATCCTGAGACCTCCCTCTGGGCTGCCGATGCTTACTCTTACCACTTGAGTAAGAGGAACAAGCCGAAGCAGGAGGATCAGCCCTTGGCTTCACAGAGGAAGCAGAAGGGTGTTTGTTAGGCTTGAGACAGCCCCAGCCTCCAACAGAAGGCAGATCAAGCTGGCGAGGCAGCAGCTGATCTTTGGAAGGAGGCAGGACATCATCCAGGACCATCGCCACAGAATCATGGAACAGTCGCGGACCCACTAGAGAAGCGGATTGAAGAGCATCACCCTGCCCTTCAGGAAGGGAACAGCTTGTGACAACGGAACGTCCTGGTGAACTAATTCCAAAATAACCTTGTTACAGGCATGTGTGTTAGTAAGATGCATGTCACTGAGCGTCTTAGAGATCACATACAAAGGAGCCTGTATGTTGTAGATAAGCAGCCAAGGCACATACGACGTGATCCAAGTGAGAAAGCATGCCTAGCATCTCTCTGGATAAGCCCAACATGGACTCCAAAGTTGCCATAGGAATAACAGCCGACTTGGGCTTGGAGTAATGATCCAAGACCATCAAAGACTTGCAGACAGAAGGATTGGCAGAATCGTAGGAACGATAATGGACAAGGGACAAAAAGGTATCAGCCTAGTGAAGAACGAAGTCTTCAGCGTTGAGTCCAATGCTGCAAAAGCTTCAACCACTTGTACTGACTAGTACGGTCGAAGGCACCCAGAAGAAGGTTGCTCCACAGGCTGTAGGAGCACAACCGATGATCACGGCCTGGCTGAAACCTCCACCTGGTCTGACGGTTTGAAGGAACTCAAACACAAACTCAAGAGCTGCCCCCAAGTCAGAAGACTGATGGCTCTCAATGTCAGGTGTGTCTGACCCTTCGCCTGAGTCAGAAGACACATAGCCCATGACGGGCATACCAGCCGATGCCTCCCATGGTGTAGGAACACCAGGGGGATCAGAAAGCAGCAGCCTGCTTCCAAGCCCAGGAGGCAGCGCCGCAGAGTTGCCTGGAAGCCACTAGAAGCCTCGCTGGAGGCAACAGGAAGGCTCTTGGAAAGAACCTGCATGAGGGACCTCCCTAAGCTCGCAACCCGTATCTGCAGGTTCGACGTGGGAACGGCCAGGAAAAGTGGTTTCGTATTTGACCCTCTAAACAAGCAACGGGTCACAATCCTCTAAAACAACCGCTGAGGGGCAACGTGTGGCAGCCAAAACATCTGAATACAGATGCTTATAGGGGTATGAAATACCCCGAGGATCTGAAGTGCGGGAACTCAGGAGAGTCGCTGCAGAACTCTGGAGGGACAGAAGGTCCAGGCTGCACAAAAATGTGATGGTCCCGCAAAACTGGCCAAAGGACCAGAGTGCATGGACGGAAGCACAACAGAGTTCTCGGTGACCCCACCATGGACATCTGAATTCAAATCAAAACCTGCTGAGAGACCACAGCAAAGGGATTGGCCAGCAACCACTTCTGACTTCGCGGAGTTGAAGCCAGGAAAGGTTGAGGCCGATATCCCACATTCACGGACACCGATGACATCACCTACGAAGTAGCAGCAGGAGCGGATACATCAGTAGTTGTCGACACAGGCAGAAAAGCAGAGAGAGAAACTGATCTCGGCTCCAAAAGAGGAGTCACAACTCTAGTGATAGGCTAAGATGTCGTCTGGAGGGGGACAGTAGTCTCAGAACCAGGCATCTCTTCACCAGAAAGTTAGCAGCTACTGCGGCATCCATGCCATAAAAAGACTGCAAAATCCCTGGGGGGTATAACTCTCTCAAGACAGAGTCAAATCAGGAGGCCCTGAATGACTGTGTTCCCATTCCCGCAGACACCAAAGAAAAATGCCACGTGCCTGAACTACACAATAGACGGAAGCCCAAAAGGTGGAAGACCACCCAGCCCACAGGGTCTATCAATAGAACACCCAAATAAAGTGAAGCATGAATGATGGGGAAACTTCAACATGCTAAGACAACAAAAATGGGCAGCAAGGTATCGTCCTAGGCAAATCTGGTGAGAGCAACATAGATGGGAAGGTGAACCCAAATAAATAAATCCTGACAACCCCAGCTACCAGAGTAAGGTGGCAGGAAACAAAGGGCAGACGGGAACAGAAAAGTACCCCAACAGCCAAAAGGGAACTGGCAGAAATTCTATCCTCAACAGAGGAGAGAAAAGCAGCCACAACTGCCCCCAGCTGACACCTAACTAAGTTAAAAGCAGAACCCAAAGGGTTAGCATTAATGAACAAAAGACCGAAATGGCACAGTATGCGAAAATCGTGTGTGAAATTGGTATAGAGATTTATCATGAAAAATACATTGAATAATCGAGAGAATACATAATACACAACCCTGTATGTCTGGAGTGAAGAAACAGCTATGAATCCACAATTCAGAACAGGAAACATTGTTAACATCGTGTCAAAAGGTATCACTGTTGAAGAGTGAAATGATCTGCATCCTGTAAGATGGCGAAAAAAAATAGAATGACACATTGGTTATATGTCTGCGCACTGTTTCTGGAAGCTGTGGCTTAGTACAAGAAGAAGAGTGTCTCCTACTGGGTGTGCACCAGTTTCACTCAACCCAGTTTGGCTTATTTTTTCTTGGTGCTTTTGTAACACTTTTCTGTCCCAAATCACTTCAGAAAGAAGAAAATAGAGTATTTTTCCGAGTTAGGGACTTCCACTGTAGTGCAAGCCTGTTGTAAACAATTGTAAGGTAGGTTGATAAGAAATAATTTGAGGTGCAGACTGTGCTAAAGAATTGCCCGCCCACTCTAACCATACACATAACAAAAATAAAATAAAATAAAATAAAATAAACAAGAGCACCCATGGGGGCCTGAGGTTCTCACCTGACCAAAGTTTAATTATTTATAACTGCTGTCCATGGCAGATGACTTTTTTCGAGTATAGGGATGCTACCACAGAAATAATGACCAGATTATCAGTACTGGAAAACTAGGGAGTCCAAATATCAACCTTGAGACTTGTCTTGAACAAATTTGAAGGATGCTGCATACCAAATATCAAAAGATTCTGACAGGTGGTTCTGGAGGAAAAGATTTTGTGAATATTACCAATTTTGCACTGTGTTACAATTTGTAACCCCCCACCCCGCCTCCCACATAGAAACACAAATATCAACCCAGGGACTTTATTTGAACAAATTGAATCCGAACCCTCAAATGATGCTATATACCAAATATCGAAAGATTCTGATTGCATCTCAAAAGAATGTTGTATACCAAATATCAAAAGATTCTGACTGGTGGGTCTGAAGAAGATTTCTAAAGATTACTCCTCATACTGTACTAAATTAAAATTCAGGCTCCCAAAGGGAGCCCAAATATTAACCTAGGGACCCAATTTGTACAAACAAGAATCTGACCCACTTAGAGATGTTGTATACCAAATATGAAAGGATTCTAGATGGTGAATCTGAAAAAGATTTTTAAAGAAATTCCCTCATATTGCACTAAGTTAAAATCTGGGTTCCCATAGAGAGCCCAAATATGAACCCAGGCACTTGCTTTGAACAAACCTGAATCTGACCCCCTAGAGATGTTGTATACCAAATATGAAAGGTTTCTGACTGGTGGATCTGAAGAAGATTTTTAAAGAAATTGCACTAGGTTAAACGTTGGGCACCGACAGAGTGCCCAAATATTAACCCAGGGACCCAATTTGAACAAACTCGAATCTGACATAGAGATGTTGTATACAAAATATGAATAACAATGATGTATACCAAACTTTAAAAGATTCTGACTAGTCGTTCTGAAGAAGGTTTTTAAAGATTATTCCTCATACTGCCCCAAGACAAACATTTAGGCTCCTGTATTGAACCCAAATATGCACCAAGGGGCTTCATGTTAACCAACTTGTATCTCCCCCCACCCCAAATCAAACATTTGGGCTCCTGGACTGAGCCCAAATATGTACCAAGGGGCTTCATTTTAACCAACTTGTATCTACTGTGCTAAGGCAAATATTGCAACACGAACTTGATTTGGACAAACTTGATTCTACACCTCAAAAGGAAGGTACAAACAAAATATCAAGTCATTTTACCCACTGGTTCATGAGAAGATTTACAAATATTTTGGAGGATTTTCCTCCACCCCCTCCCTCCCTCCCTATGGGGCTCAGTTAGCTAATTTAAAAAAAAACAACAAAATGTGATGTCAGAACAAGCAATCATCTCAAATTTCAATAAAATCCATTCAGTGGATTAAGAAGGGCAGGTGCAAATACCATGTTCACTGACAACAGATGGTGATTGATCACGTATTGACATGTGCACTTACTGTGTATAAGTAGCACTGAACAAATCAAAGTTCATCTAATTTGCATAATGTCTGCGCGAGAAAAAAACCTGTATTATATGTGATGAATTCCATGTTACTAAACATTCATACAGAAATTTATTCAAATCAGAACTTTCATACAGAAGTTCTGTACAAAAAACTGATTGCACTAATTTTGGTACAAAATCGCCGCTGGCAGCCACCTTGAATTTTGGACCGCACCCAAAAACACTCGTTCTCATTCCAAGGTGATAACAAAGGTACCCAAGAAGTTTCATGAAGAACGGTTCATAAATACAGCCTCCAGCCTAGCCGTATTGACATGATCATTACTCCAAGCCCAAGTTGGCCGTAGTACTGAAGAAATCAAAGTTCATCTAATTTGCATAATTTCTGCACGAGACAAAAATTTATTCAAATCAGAGCTTTCATACCGAAGTTCTGTACAAAAAACTGATTGCACTAATTTTAGTACAAAATGGCTGCTGGTGGCTACCTTGAATTTTGGACTGCACCCAAAAACACTCGTTCTCATCCCACGGTGATAACAAAGGTACCCAAGAAGTTTTGTAAAGATCGGTTCATAAATACAGCCTCTAGCCTGAGCCTTAGGCGCTCACCGAATGTTCCATACTGTTACAGGGTTCCCCCAGAATATTGAAAACAAAATTCAAGGACTTTCAAGGACCTTTTTGAAGAAAATTCAAGGACCGTCTCGAGGCTGAAACGTCCTAAGGCTGAAATGTCCCAATGGCAATACCCCCTTTACAATAAGTAGTCAATTGTACCTCGGTTCACAACTTGTGAACCAAGGTAAAATTTACTACTTATTGTTTGTCAAGCAAACAGGTGCGCACGTTTTCATCACTGTGGCAACTGTTTCATCTGCTATGAAAGCCCTCATTTCAGTCGCATCTGTATCCACCGAAGATCGGGCAAGTGCGAATGGTTTCATGTTTGGGTTTTTTTCAAAGTATTGTTTGGCATATAAATTTGTTTGCGAGGTGCACAGTTCAATAAAATCATTGTCAAAAAATTTACTGAAAATATCCAACTCACGCTCATTGCCATCCACAGAAAACTGAATGCCCGTGGGCTCGTCAAACGTTTTTAACCATGGGTGGTGGAACGAATCACCCAAATTCAATGTTTTGTCAACATGAACACACATGCTTGATTGATCAGCTGATTCGCCGGCATTTACATTTTCTTCCAAATTGCTTTCACATGACTTGAATTCGTCTGACGAGTCTTCATTGATATTTCTTATAAAGAATATCCAGGAAAACCGTCCTCATCCAAATCAGAATCCTCAATAATGTCACAGAAAGTTGATAAATTATTTTCAATTGATGACACCATTTTCCAAACAAAGTCGAACTGGGACGTTTTGTCCCCCTGTCGGACAAAGTATTGGAACATGTGCGTTACTTTATAAGGAAACTCATGACGATTCCAGTGGAAATCAAAAGGTTTTCATTGGTTGTTAAACATAATTCGACCAGGGAAGCCCCCCTCTGGACTAATAAACATGAGCCAACCGAGTGCTAAGAGTTAATTAATATTAATAACACCTACTTGTTTGGACTTATCAACAAATGTATTCGTTCCTTTTCGGACCGCTATTATGCTTGTGATAAATCGGCGATCAAATTCAAGGACATTCAAGGACCTTTTACTGATATACCTCGTTTTCAAGAACTTTCAAGGCCTTGAAAATAGCGTTTCAAATCAAGGTCATTCCAGGTTTTCAAGGACCCGCGGCTACCCTGTGTTAAGACACAAATTTTATCAAAAGCTATTCTTAAGGTTCTACAGAGTAAATCTACCGGTATACTCTCTGTGGAGCTAAAACATCAACAGCACTGAATGGGACAATGCTGCTGATCAAATATCAAAAGATTCTACATGATGGTTCTGAAGAAGATTTTTAAAGAATATTCCTTGAATTGCACAAAGTAAACATTCTTGCCCCCATAGTGAGCCCCAATATTGATCAAAAGACTCAATTTGAATAAACGTGAATCCAGCCCATACCAAGATGCTGCATATCAAATATCTAAAGATTCTGCCCACTGGTTCTGGTGAAGAAGAATGTTAAAGATTTTTTCATAAATTGCACTTTGTAAACATTCTCACGCCCATAGTGATCCCCAATATTGAATGGGGGATTCAATTTGAACAAACTTGAATCAGACCCATACCAAGATGCTGTATACCAAATATCAAAAGATTCTGCCCATCGGTTTTGGAAAAGAAGATTTTTAAAGAAATTTTCTTAAACTGCACTAAGTAAAAATTCACACCCCTTTAGTGAGCCCAATATTGATCGAGGACTCAATTTGAAAAAACTTGAATCAGACCAATACCAAGATGCTGTATACCAAATATCAAAAGATCCTGCCCATTGGTTCTGGAGAAGATTTTAAAATTTTTTTTCTTAAATTGCAGTAAGTAAAAATTCTGCCCACTGGTTCTGGAGAAGATGATTTTTCGTTAAACTGCACTAAGGAAAAATTCATGCCCCTATAGGGAGCCCCAATATTGATCAAGTAACTCGATATGAACAAACTTGAATCAGCCCCATACCAAAATGTTGCATACCAAATATCAAAAGATTCTGCCCATTGGTTCTGGAGAAGATTTTTAAAGAATTTTTCTTAAACTGCACTAAGTAAAATTTATGCCCCCATATTGAGCCCCAAATATTGGTTGAGGGACTCGATTTGAACAAACTAGAATCATACCCATAACAAGATGCTGCATACCAAGTATCAAAAGATTCTGCCCACTGGTTCTGGAGATTTTTTAATAATTTTTCTATAATTCATACGGTGCTATCAGAGTTATGCCCCATACAGAGCCCCCAAGGGACTTGGCCATTTCATTTGAACAAACCTGAATTGCCATATAGTAATGAACATCCACATGAAGTTTCGTGAAAATCGGACCAGTGGTTTCAGAGAAGTCGTTTGAAAAATGTTCATGACGACGGACGACAAGTGATAAGTTGAGCTCCCTTCAGTGAGCTAAAAACTGATTCGACCTAATTTCGGTACAAAATGGCCACTGGTAGCCATCTCGAATTTTGGATCGCACCCAGAAACACTCGTTCTCATCCCAAGGTGATAACAAAGGTACCCAAGAAGTTTCGTGAAGATCGCTTCATAAATGGAGACTCTAGCCCGAGCCGTATTGACATGTGCACTTACTGTGTATAAGTAGCACTGAATAAATCAAAGTTCATCTAATTTGCATAATTTTTGCTCAAGAAAAAAACCTGTAGTATATGTGATGTATTCCATGTTACTAAATATTCATACAAAAATTTATTCAAATCAGAACTTTCATACAGAAGTTCTGTACAAAAAACAGATAGCACTAACTAAAGTACAAAATGGCTGTAGTGGCCATCTTGAATTTTGGACCGCACCCAAAACCACTCATTCTCGTCCCATGGTGATAACAAAGGTACCCAAGAAGTTTCGTAAAGATCAGTTCATAAATATGGCCTCTAGCGTCAGCCGTATTGGCATTTGCAGTTGCAGGGCTGGAAGTAACATTAAATAGATCAAAGTTAGTCTAATTGGCATAATTTATGCACGAGAAAAAACCTGTATTATATGTGATGTATCCCATGGTACTAAATATTCACACAAAAAATTATTCAAATCAGCGCTTTCATTTGGAAGTTCTGCACAAAAATCTGAGTGCATCTAATTTTGTACAAAATGGCTGAAAGCGGACATCTTGAATTTCAGACCGGACCCAAAAACACTAGTTCTCGTCCCACGGTGATAACAAAGGTACCCAAGAAGTTTCGTAGAGATCAGTTCATAAATATGGCCTCTAGCCCGAGCCGTATTTGGCATTTGCATTTACAGTGCTGGAAGTAACACTAAATAAATCAAAGTTAATCTAATTTGCATAATTTATGCACAAGAAAAAAACCTGTATTATATGTGTTGTATCCCATGACACTAAACATTCATACAAAAAATTATTCAAATCAGAGTTTTCATACGGAAGTTCTGCGCAAAAATCTGATTGCACCTAATTTTGTACAAAATGGCTGCCAGTGGCCATCTTGAATTTTGGACCGGACCCCAAAACACTCGTTCTCGTCTCACGGTGATAACAAAGGTGCCCAAGAAGTTTAGTAAAGATCGGATCATAAATACGGCCTATAGCCGGCCAGACGGACGACGGGCCATGACAATACCTCAAATTTGGCTTTGCCTAAGTTGAGCTAAAAATTCAAGATAACCCCACTGTCCCCCACAATTTGGCCGTAATAAAAAATTGGAAAAAAAATTAGCATAACCCTTTTGAGCCAAGATAACTCCAATCTCAATGTGCTCTCTTTTTGTCAATGTATTTTTTATAAATAGCACAGTACTGAATTATTTTTTGTAGTCAAATTTACTTTTTTGTCTTTGACTTGTTACAATTTATGGGAGAGAGCCTTGAGGCACTCTCCCTTAAATTGTAAAAAGGCAAATCCATACATATTTAATAATATTTAACTTCAAAGCTAATATGAGGCACATCTCCCAGCAGTATGTGTTACATGTTGCTGTTTCTAAGTTGTTTATATGTTGTCTACTTGAAATTTGTTATATTGTAAAAAACATGCATGCTGCTGAATAAAGTCTCTCTCTCTCACTCTCCTCTCTCTCCCCCATCCATCCATCTCCATCCTCCTCCATCCATCCATCTACACAAGAAACTGTTCAAGCACCCCCCAAAAACCATGTAGTTTTAAAACAGAGAGAAAAAATTATACCCCTCCCCCTCCCCCCAAAAAACAATTTGGATAACCTTTGGAGGTACTTAATGGAGGATTGTCCAATTTGTGCATCCCTCATATACAAAGACTATCTATTTTCTGATTTCCCTTTAATTATATTTTTCAATCGATCGGAAACTCAATTTCAAGCCTGTTAAATTAGAGAAATAATTCATAAATCGTGACCTTTTTGTAATGTATTGCACATGTGTGACAGAGTTATTGTTTATTTATCAAGTAATTGCTCACACATTAATGTACCAGTAATGTTCTCTTCAAGCTTGCAAACAAGGAATCTGTCATTTGCGGAATGAGGTTCCCAGAGGGTGAATTTCTTGATGCTATCCAATAAAGTAGGCTAGAATCCCCCAATTTATCCCCTGGGTACCTCTTTCTGTTTAGGCCAGAAACCTTGATTCTGATTTGGGTTAACAGAGGGTAAATTTGGTAATGCTACCCTGCTGCACAGGGTAGATTACCAACTTCACCTTCTGGGATCTCATTCGGCAGATGGCAGTCTGCTGGTGAACATTTTGAGGATAATACCAACATAGCATGATAGCACTAAAACTAAAATTAAAATTTGCCCCTCACCCCATAAGGAACACAAATATGAGCCCAGGGACATTATTTGAACAAGTTGAAACTGAATCCACTAAGGATGCTGTACATTAAATATCAAAAGATTTCAAAGGGTAGAGTATACCACGTATCAAAATATTCTAAATTAGTCTGGCCGCCAGGGGGAACTGAACCTCAAAATGGCATCCAAACTTTTCTTCTCGATGGAATTTGTAGGAGCAACATCTCCTGACTACGAAAAAGTTTACTGGATGTCTGGCAGCCTTGAGCAATTTGAAATATCCACGTTTAAGGTGACATCGTCATATTGCGTACTGCAATGTTCTAATACAATATTCCAAGCACATACCAGAAGTTGCATCCGAGCCTATACACAGTTTAAGGGATGTTTTGAATGTTTGGTGATTCTATTCATCAGTGCTGTAATAGATTATGTATCTGCTGACCTTCTTTGTTTATTACAAAACTCTAATGTGATGGTGCAAGAGCAGAAAAAAGTGCACACCATTTTAGTAGCATTACATTTGCACATGTTTGAACTACATGGCAGCTGGCTTAAGCTAGAACTTTTTATTAACTTCCAATACTTTATCTGAGCCAGAGCAACATCAGACAGAACTGTTATGCACTGGAGCGACTTCGAATCTCCAGATCCTTCTCGAAGCCATATTTGATAGGATCCAGATCTGGAGGTGTAAGTTGAAGGCTAATGAAGAGCATTCTTCCACATATATATCTGAAGATGTGCACTTTTGATATTTTCCCAGGAGGCTGCTGTGGTAAGAGGCAGGGAACAAAATTTCAGTGCATTAGTTACCCTGGGATTCCTGGTTTTTGAATTTGGTTGCTTGATCAAGAAATAGGCATACCTGGGCATTTTGTTTCAGGATAACGAACAACACCCAACTGATATTCAACAGTCTCTGACATTTCAGACTTTTTAGGTCACGGGAGCTGGTCATGTTATTTGCTGGAGTTAATAAAACAGCCAGAAAATGGGTAAAAGTTTTCCATTCTGAGATGCAATGTCAGCATCAAAATTATCTACCACTACCTGTATTAACCCACTGTCAGAATTACTATATATTGGTGTGAAGTCAACATTGCAAGCTGCCGTATTTCTTGAAACGCAGCAATTTATCATAGGAGCATGTTACTCCAAAGTTATGCTTCATTTGTATGAGGTCTTTAGAATCCTGATCATAAAAGTAAGACCAATTTGCATTGTTGATGCCACTTGATGGTGTCCCTCATACATGTGATGTTACAATGTTGCTAATCAGCATCCCGTGTAGCGTGTGGTCTAATTTTGGTGACAAGCTATCCAGAAAAGCCAACAACATCCCACTTGAAAACTCTTGACATTTTGTCCAAGTTGAGCTTGAGATCATATCCTTTATGTTGGTGTATTTTCTTGAAAACTTCCATTGTGCCTTCGGCATTACAATCATAAGAATTCTATGTAATATGTAGAGCCGATACAGCTCTCAATCTGTCCGCTAAAATTGAGGCTATCTCTGGCAAGGAAAGGACTAAAATGTTGTTCCCGTACTTCTCAGCAAGCTTAACAACAAACACTGGATGGGAAATGCCATTACCCCCACACTTACCATACAATTTCAACAAGCAATTGAATTCCAAGCAAGGGATTGGTCACCTCCTGTGACTGATTTCAAAGCTTCAGCATTGGAATTTTAATCTTTTGAGATAGTGCCAATGAAATGCATTGACGTGGGCACTACAGATCTTGGGCTCATAAATAGAGCTCTACAGACTAAGAGTTATTGTGTGTCTGCCACATGCAAATCAGTCATAGCACCTACAACCCATAACCTAACCTCTTCACCCTACTTATTTTTTTGCCAGTATCTCAGCCTTTTGCAGTGAACTACTGCTGTTTGCAGGATTCAATACTTGACAGAAAATATAAGCCTCACTCTTCCCCCTTGACAGTTTTATAGTCTTTTGTCACATCACAGTTGCAACCACAAAATAGACAGTGTCATTCTGAAATCAAACACAATTTGTGCCTGACATGGCCCAGATTTTTGGGTGGTGAAGAAGATTTTTAAAGAAAATTCCTCATTTTGAACTAAGTTACAATTCAAGCTCCCACAGTGAGTCCAAATATGGACCTAGGGACATGGCTCGAACAAACCTGAATCCCCCCCCCACCCCCAAGGATGCTGCATATCAAATATCAAAACATTCCAACTGCTGGATCTGAAGAAGATTTTTAAAGAAAATTCCTCATTCTGAACTAAGTTATAATTCGGGCTACCACAGTGAGCCAAAATATGAACCCAGGGACTTCGCTTGAACACACTTGAATCTCCCCCCCCCCCCCCCCCCCCTCCAAAGTATGGTGCATACCCAATATCAAAAGATTCTGCCTGCTGGATCTTGAGAAGAAGATTTTCAAAGAAATTTGCCTGAAATGCACTAAGTTTGAATTCGAGCTTCTATAGTGATTTGAACAAACTTGAATCAGATCCACCCCTCAATGTTGCATACCAAATATCAAAAGATTCTGCCTGCTGGATCTGGAGAAGATTTTTGAAGAAATCTGCCTGAAATGCACTACATGTAAGTTCGAATTCGGGCTTCTATACTGAGCCTAAATATAAACCCAGGGGGCCGATTTGAACAAACTTGAAGCAGATCCACCCCACAATGTAGCATACCAAATATCAAAAGATTCTGCCAGCTTGATCTGAAGAAGACGATTTTTTTTTAAATTTGCCTGAAATGCACTAAGTTCGAATTCGGGCTTCTATAGTGAGCCCAAATATGAATCCAGCGAGCCGATTTGAACAAACTTGAATCACATCCACCCCACAATGTTGCATACCAAATATCAAAAGATTCTGCCTGCTGGATCTGGAGAACATTTTTTAAGAGATTTGCCTGAAATGCACTAAGTTCGAATTTGAGCTTCTATTCTGAGCCCATAAATCCAGGGGGCCAATTTGAACACACTTGAATCAGATCCACTCCACAATGTTGCATACCAAATATCAAAAGATTCTGCCCGCTGGATCTGGAGAAGAAGATTTTTGAAGAAATTTGCCTGAAATGCACTCAGTTCGAATTCGAGCTTCTATACTGAGCCCAAATATAAACCCAGGGGGCTGATTTGAACACACTTGAATCAGATCCACCCCACAATGTTGCATACCAAATATCAAAAGATTTTGCCTGCTGGATCTGGAGAAGATTTTTGAAGAAATTTGCCTGAAATGCACTAAGTTCGAATTCAAGCTTCCATACTGAGCCCAAATATAAACCCAGGGGGCCGATTTGAACAAACTTGAATCAGATCCACCCCACAATGTTGCATTTCAAATATCAAAAGATTCTGCCTGCTGGATCTGGAGAAGATTTTTGAAGAAATTTACCTGAAATGCATTAAGTTCGAATTCAGGCTTCTATAGTGAGCCCAAATATGAATCTAGGGTGCCGATTTGAACAAACTTGAATCAGATCCACCCCACAATGTTGCATACCAAATATCAAAAGATTCTGCCTGCTGGATCTGGAGAAGAAGATTTTTGAAGAAATTTGCCTGAAATGCACTAAGTTCACTAAGTTCGAATTCGAACTTCTATACTGAGCCCAAATATAAACCCAGGGGGCCGATTTGAACAAACTTGAATCAGATCCACCCCACAATGTTGCATGCCAAATATCAAAAGATTCACCACAGTGAGCCCAAATATGAACCCAGGGACTTGGCTTGAACAAACTTGAATCTCACCCCCTTAAGCATGCTGCATACCCAATATCAAAAGATTCTGCCTGCTGGATCTTGAGAAGAAGATTTTTAAAGAAATTTGCCTGAAATGCATTAAGTTCAAATTTGGGCTCCTATACTGAGTCCAAATATGAACCCAGGGGGCAGATTTGAACAAACTTGAATCAGATCCACCCCACAATGTTGCATACCAAATATCAAAAGATTCTGCCCGCTGGATCTGGAGAAGAAGATTTTTGAAGAAATTTGCCTGAAATGCACTAAGTTCACTAAGTTCGAATTCGAGCTTTTATAGTGAGCCCAAATATGAATCCAGGGGGCCTATTTGAACAAACTCGAATCAGATCCACCCCACAATGTTGCATACCAAATATCAAAAGATTCTGCCTGCTGGATCTGGAGAAGATTCTTTAAGAAATTTGCCTGAAATGCACTAAGTTCGAATTCAGGCTTCTATCCTGAGCCCAAATATGAATCCAGGGGGCCGAATTGAACACACTTGAATCAGATCCACCCCACAATGTTGCATACCAAATATCAAAAGATTCTGCCTGCTGGATCTGGAGAAAAAGATTTTTTAAGAAATTTTCCTGAAATGCCCTAAGTTCGAATTTGGGCTTCTATACTGAGCCTAAATGTAAATCCAGAGGGCCGATTTGAACAAACTTGAATCAGATCCACCCCACAATGTTGCATACCAAATAACAAAAGATTCTGCCTGCTGGATCTGGAGAAGAAGACTTTTTAAGAAATGTGCCTGAAATGCACTAAGTTAGAATTCAGGCTTCTATACTGAGCCTAAATGTAAATCCAGAGGGCCGATTTGAACAAACTTGAATCAGATCCACCCCACAATGTTGCATACCAAATATCAAAAGATTCTGCCTGCTGGATCTGGAGAAGAAGATTTTTAAAGAAATTTGCCTGAAACGCACTAAGTTCGAATTCGGGCTTCTATACTGAGCCTAAATATAAATCCAGAGGGCCGATTTGAACAAACTTGAATCAGATCCACCCCACAATGTTGCATACCAAATAACAAAAGATTCTGCCTGTTGGATCTGGAGAAGAAGACTTTTTAAGAAATGTGCCTCAAATGCACTAAGTTCGAATTCGGGCTTCTATACTGAGCCTAAATGTAAATCCAGAGGGCCGTTTTGAACAAACTTGAATCAGATCCACCCCACAATGTTGCATACCAAATATCAAAAGATTCTGCCTGCTGGATCTGGAGAAGATTTTTAAAGAAATTTGCCTGAAATGCACTAAATTCGAATTCGGGCTTCTATACTGAGCCTAAATATAAATCCAGTGGGCCGATTTGAACAAACTTGAATCAGATCCCCCCACAATGTTGCATACCAAATATCAAAAGATTCTGTCTGCTGGATCTGGAGAAGATTTTTTAAGAAATTTGCCTGAAATGCACTAAGTTCGAATTTGGGCTTCTATAGGGAGCCCAAATATGAATCCAGGGGGCCTATTTGAACAAACTTGAATCAGAGCCATACCAAGATGCTGCATACCAAATATCAAAAGATTCTGCCCACTGGTTCTGGAGAAGAAGATTTTTTAATAATTTTTCTATAATTCATACGGTGCTATCAGAGTTATGCCCCATACAGAGCCCCCATGGGACGTGGCTATTTCATTTGAACAAAAATGAATTGCTATATAGTAATGAACATCCACATAAACTTTTGTGAAAATCGGACCAGTGGTTTCAGAGGAGAAGTCGTTTGAAAAATGTTCACGACGACGACGGACAACGACGATGGAAGGCAAGTGATAAGTTAAGCTCCCTTCGGTGAGCTAATTAAAAATAGGCCAATGAAATCGTCAGATGTGTACCCATACGCGCAACTAGTAGAAAGCTGTATGATGGAGGGCCACCACGGATGCCGACATTATGTACACCATACATGGTATGGGTACATATAGAAATGGATTGGAGGAGTGTCTAATTTGATGGATAAAGGGTTAATATCTCCGGATCAAATTATCAGATTTACATAAAAAACTATAGAGCACAGCACATCAGTAACCTGAACATATATATGAAGTAACATGACAATCGGATTGATATTTTTTAAGTTATCTCATACCAAAGGGACTGGAGGAATTTTCAATTTGAAGGATAAAGGGTTAATATCTCAGGATCAAATCATCAGATTTACACCAAAAACTATACAGCTTGGCACATCAGTAACCTGAACACAAATATAAAGGAACTTGACAATCCAAGCAATATTTTTCAAGTTATCGAATGCCAAAGGGATTGGAGGAATTTTCAATTTGAAGGATAAAGGGTTAATATCTCAGGATCAAAACAACAGATTTACACCAAAACCTATACAGCTTGGCACATCAGTAACCTGAATACAAATATAAAGTAACTTGACAATCCAAGCAATATTTTTCAAGTTGTCAAATGCCAAAGGGATTGGAGGAATTTTCAATTTGAAGGATGAAGGGTTAATATCTCAGGATCAAATTATCAGATTTACACCAAAAACTATATAGCTCAGCACATCAGTAACCTGAACACAAATATAAAGTAACCTGACAATCCAAGCAATATTTTTCAAGTTATCGAATGCCAAAGGGATTGGAGGAATTTTCAATTTGAAGGTTAAAGGGTTAATATCTCAGGATCAAATTATCAGATTTACACCAAAAATTATACAGCTCGGCACATCAGTAACCTGAACACAAATATAAAGTAACTTGACAAGCCAAGCAATATTTTTCAAGTTATCGAATGACAAAGAAATGGATGCAGACGCCGGATGGACAGACCGACGGACGGATGGACAGACGAACAGACGGACAGATGGACGGACAAAGGATGGACGAACGACGGATGATCACCCCGGATGACGGCATTATGTGTACCATACATAGTATGGGTACACATAAATATGTTTCAAGTTATCAAATGCCAAAGGGATTTACACCAAAAACTATACAGCTCGGCACATCAGTGACCTGAACACAAATATAAAGTAACTTGACAAGCCAAGCAATATTTTTCAAGTTATCGAATGACAAAGAAATGGATGCGGACGCCGGATGGACAGACCGACGGACGGATGGACAGACGAACAGACGGACAGATGGACGGACAAAGGATGGACGAACGACGGATGATCACCCCGGATGACGGCATTATGTGTACCATACATAGTATGGGTACACATAAATATGTTTCAAGTTATCAAATGCCAAAGGGATTTACACCAAAAATTATACAGCTCGGCACATCAGTAACCTGAACACAAATATAAAGTAACTTGACAATCCAAGCAATATTTTTCAAGTTATCGAATGACAAAGAAATGGATACGGATGCCAGACAGACAGACGGATGGACAAACGACGGATGGCCACACCGGATGATGGCATTATGTGTACCATACATAGTATGGGTACACATAAAAACCAGTCAGGTTATAAGAAGTGACTACTAATAAAGAAAAAGTTAGTTTAGGCCATGAGGCCACCAAGAGTACCTTCTGACTCCCAAGCGGAAACCCTCGGTATCTGACTTGCCCCATATCCCCCACTGCCACCCCGACCCCCTGGGAGCTGTATACTCAAATATCAATAGATTCTGATCAACGCTTCATGAAATTTTTTTTCAATTCTTGCAAATATGCTGACTCGGCACTTTTTTATTCCATCTACAGTACAGTATAACATAATCAATAGCATTCATTTTTACCATTTCTCCATTTTCCTGCTCCAAGGGATGCTTCATATCATATAATAGATCTCTGTTCTGCTGAGCAGTTTGGGAAAGAGGGGCATTTGAAAATATTTCTGTTTTTAGCTCCTGGGATTCCCACAGGAAATTTTTTTTGCATGAATCAAGTTCTTTTGACACAATAATATCACATACCAATTTTCTTCACATCGGTTCAGAAAATAAAAATTTCATGCAGGGCCAAAAATCTTGCCCCTACCCTACACCTCAAAAGGAGGCAACGTACCAAATATTAAGTCATTGTATACACAGGTTCATGAGAAAAAGTTTAAAAATTTGGGAAAATTTTTCCCCATCCCCTCCCTGGGGCTAGGCAAGCTGATTTGAACAAAAACAAAATGTGATGTCAGAACATGCAATCATCTCAAATTTAACTGAAATCGATTCAGCTGTTTGGAGAAGGTGTAAACTCCATGTTCACGGACGATGGATGGTGAGTGATTGCAATAACTCATGCTGACTTTCATATGAGCTGAAAAAACACCTCAATGGAGAGAAAATCATCAGAATGGTTACAACAAAGGTTCCAAGATGTACATCAATTATCGTACGAATCATACCCATTCAAGAAATATTTACTACAAACAGAAAAACACACACCAAAATGGAATAACTGCAGAAGAAACAAATAACCTTTATCATAACGTTCATGGCAAAAAACAACTTGGAGAATGTGGACCCCAGTCAAGATCTTTCAATGAAGATTAAGGCCAAGATTAATTAATTTTCAGTTTTGTGTTATTTGCCTCATTTTGTTTTTTGCCCAAAGTAATAACAATTTTTTGTTGATTTTTGCTCCTTAACTGGTTCACCTTCTTTATTTGGAAGGGAAAATACACCATTTCATGTTTCTTCCGCATCCATCAAAATGCCAGATTATTGCCTTATTTTTGCAAGATTGCTATAGCAATCTGGCAATAAAGAGGCAATCTGGTGTTATTAAGACTAAAATGTTGACTGATGGTACTTTTTGTTATAGGCTGTTCTGTAAACCCTGGCCACTGAAAGATCTACTATCTGAGGAAAGGGATAATATGCCATTTCCCCACGAAGATATAATTGAAAATCAATAATAACCTCATTCCACATTTTGTTCTGATAACCTGGAATGATGCTAAACTGAAAATTAATTAACCATGGCTGAAAGATCACAATCCAGATGCAGATAACATCGAACATATCAACCAAATAAACCAACACCAGGCCTGCTGTTTTAAAAATTTCGCATAACTCATTTACTGTTCTTTGGTAACCTATCATTCATTCCCCTGTACTCAATTCAGGTAACCCTTTGTAGGTAATCTAAATATATATGTATCGTAATTATATTGATATGGGAACTGTTGTATCGTACCCAAGTTCTTGCTCCTAGGGGAAATATCCTGATGAATAGAGATGAATTCTTAGGAACAGACTGTGAGACTGTGTTGAGGTAATTTTGATGCAATTTAGTCACAGTTGTAGCTGGTTATAGTCTAAATTTGGGCGGTATGGACCAGCATGCTGCAGAAGATTATGGCATCCATAATCACTATTTCTGACAGTGACCAGGGACCAACCAAGGAGGGAATTTTAGGGAGACTTCAAGTCTCCCTCCAGAAAATATAGGGAGACTGCAGAGTCATGAAGGGAGACTTCATAGGCAAGTGGGGAAAATTAAGAATATTCATGTACCTCCCCTTCATATTTTCAATCTGTGGTCCTCCATTAATGTCCAAATAATCCAGGTCCAGTTGTCTATGATGCATCTGTGCCAGGTTAAAAAATCACAAAGTAATTATTGACTGAAAATCCCCCACTGCTACCCTCTCCTTCATGACCCCTCCCCTCTTCTTTGAGCCAATCCCCCAGCACCCTACTGTGGTTGCCATTCACCAAGGTCTACTAAGCTAATAATTTCCTAAGTCTGAAAGTGGGAACAGGACCAGATGTGAGGAGGTTGCTTGGGAGGTACTTTGTTAGTTAATAAACAAAATACATTCTGGGGTCGAGTATTTTGTAACAGAAATGTCATTCCGCATCATTTTTATGGCATTCCGGTGTCATCCCGCATCATTTCGTGTCATTCCAGTGTTTAGGAAGAACCTTTTTCAAGATCGTCCACATGTACTGAACAAAGCTTTTCTTGTCATCACTAAAACTTTTTTTCATGTGTTTCAATTCCATTCGTGTTTTTTGGGGAATAGGCAGCCTGACGGTTAACAGTCGTCAGCAAAACGAAATGAAAATACTGTGTTATAATACGTCCGTTGTGTATACATTTTCAGCATCCTAAGCGATGTAACCAACTTTCAAACTGGGTTATTTTGTTGAGTCGCGTAAGTCACCTATTTTTGTTTCAAGAGCTCCGACTGAAACACAACAAAATAGAAATAAAAAATCTGCCAAAAGCGACAATGGACAATTGATTGTCGTGTGATTTCAAATAAATTCGCGTTTATTTATTTGACGAATTAAAATGCCCATTTATCACACTCGAGCAGAGACATGAGTTATAGCCATTTCCTGATTTTGTACCTATGTTACATCTTGAAATGATCAACAGTTTAAAATGATGTTAAGCATCAACTAATCCAGTACCGGAAATGAACAAAATTGACAGATGCAGTTTTAAGGTCCCACAAAATTAGAGACAAGAGTAAATTGCAACCGTAAAATGTTAGTATATGAATTTTCGAGGGGCTACTGTCACCAAACACCAGAAACCTTAACCCTTTGAACCCAAGCAGCCGCTTTTCATGCCAGGAACATGATACGTCATAATGTCATTAAACAGGATGGCTGTTCAGTAAATATGAGAGGTACACAATCAATATTTTCAACGAGCAGCCTCGAGGCTGCACGTTGAAGGTCTACCCCAAAAAATGTATATGGACTCTTCTAATTGCTGCCATTGAACTGACATGGCAGATACCACTAGTGTTCAAAGGGTTAAGTGTATAAGGAATTGCTGAATTATGACAGTAACTTGCTACTGGCCAGTCTGCTTTCTCAAAACAACACACATTTATAATTTATAATACCCTCACAGTATATTAGTGCTCCACAATATTTTTCAACGAGTGCATTTTTAGCTCCCGTAAAATAGAAATCACGGGTGGTGACGGGAGCAATTACACTCACAGCCGTCTCATTTCCAGGACTGCTAATCATAAGCATAGGTGTTTGCATCTGCCTGAAGAATAGCTGCTCTGTTGACCAATATTTGGCTAAAAGAAGAGGAGCTATACTTCAGGCAGATGTAAACTTGTGCAGCTGATACTTGGTTGATGCTCAACATCATTCCACCACTTATTCATGCTAGATCATTCAACTTGGCAAACATTTTGCATGTCCCGGTGACAGTTTGGTGCAACACGTTTTTCAGTCATGTTTTACATTTTAGGTAACCTCCACGCAACCCAAATGGCCGTTCACCTCAAATCAACAGGCCTGCTACACACAAAAGAATGTTGGTAGAGGTCCTTGTTATAATATCAGAATTGATATGTCTTTGCTCAATAATTACATGAATAAACAATGAAAATTTTCTAAAACTACTTCGATTTAAAGAAAGATTTTGGCTGGACTGGTTGCTTATATGCATTGAGTGACCTTTGAATGAACCTATCAATATGGTTACAGATATTGTTACACAGAATCTATTTTTACCTCACTGATTGTTTATTTGGGTCACACTTGTTTACTTGAAATTAGACTGAATCATCTTGAAACTTAATGAGGTGATTGAATTCAGCCAATAAGGAGTTAGAGGAACAAAAGAACATTGGAGAACTTTCTCACTCTGGAACTTTCTATTTTTCTAGCACAGAAGTCCAACAGTCTACCACTGAGCCACTGCGCACCCCTGCATTCATTCAACATTGGAGATTATTATTACAGGACAGACCATTATTGTAGAGAGCAGCTGAGTTTAATATATATTCCACAGAACATTATTTTGTGATCTGAGCATTTTCTATTGGAAAAGTGTTTCCAGAATTTGAAGAGAATTTATTCTTCTTGTGTAAACCATAATTTATTCTTGTGAAAAACCAGGATTCTAGTGGATAATTTTCAAACTACCTAAGGAGCAATTATTTGTTGGATATTAATTCCATTTGAATTTTGCCGAGTGCTTTATTGGAATTTATTGGAGACTGCTGAATTTTTGAGTGCCCTCCAATAACGAAGGCAAATAATGCCCAACAAACTTCTCTTGAACAAACCTGATTCTAAACCTCAAAAGGACTCTGTATACCACATACAAAGTCTCTGCTACTGGTGGTTCATTAGAAGATTTTCAAAAAATTTGGCCATTTTTTCCCCACACCTCTGCACAATATGAGCCGAAACCTAATTTTGATAAAAATCAAAATGCCCCTATATATCCACTATTTACATGAAATTTAATTAAAATGTGGCCAGTGGTTTAGGAAAAAGAGGCTCAAACACCACCTTCACAACAGACGACGGACGAAGAGTGATAAGAAAAGCTCACCCTGACTTTCAGTCAGGTGAGCTAAAAATCTGCATGCTCTGCTGGTGCCTGCTGTCAACTCTTTGAGTTGACTGCATACATGTACCACATATACATGTTTTGTGTTCTGTACATCTCAACCTTCATTGTGATGTATAATTTGAAGGGTTGGGACGATACACACAATATCTAGGTACACAAGTCACGATACAATAGTTATCTAGATACGTATCTTGATATTTATCCTGGCATTGAAGCTACAGTTAAGATCTCAGGGACAATGGTGGAGTCAGCAATTCATAGTTGGGGAGCACAGATACATTAGGGAGGAGGGGGATCAAATTCAGCCCCCCTCTGCAATTTCCCATATTCTATCACGTACAGCACTCACTGGTCATGCCTGTCTGAGCTCATATTCTCGCATAAGCCCATCAATAATGTGAGTTACCAAGTGGCCCCTCTGATTCTTAGTAGTTAGCACATCCTTCTAATTTTCAGTTTTGGAATAAAGATGATTTTAGTCACAGGCGCTGGTAATTAAAACGAAAATAGGTAAATAGTCATCTGATGCTCTCGACAACTAATCTTACCAAATACATAAAAAAGCTGGAGTGCCCTGGACCCGTAGGTTGGCGAAGGAAAACGTATCAGTGATTGAGACATAACTGGTGCACATTAAGGGGGCTAATTAAAAGGCACTGACATCGTAGAAAACGTGAGTGAAGTTTAGTCAACTGCTTTGAAAACATTTATAATATAGTGGCGAAAAATTTATCATTTCGCATAACCAACGGACGTTCATAATAAATTGGTGTATTGTTACACTGTTTATCTGTAGTTTTACCATTTTTGAATCAGAATGTTGGATGAGCGCATAAAATATTGAATTGCACCATTCGAGTGAAATTTCGGTGACTAGATCACACCTGGGAGATCTTGCTTTGCAAACAGTGATGTGAACCCAAACAAAAAATACCCTGATTTAATAATCGGTATTCTGGTGAACCCCGGTGTTATATTCTGAATTGCAGGGTAGTGATGATCCGATAATCGGAATCGGTAATCAGAACCGGCCGGTTATGGTGCATCGGCCGATTATGACAACAGGCAGTTGAAAACAGTTTCCGGTTATTCTATATTTAACACTGACTATTGAAAATCCCTTTGATATCTGGCCATTTCAATAAAGTTTCCCCATTAAAAATGTGTGTAGTGCATAGCAGAAAATTTAGGGATTTGCAGAGCAGAAATATTACGGAATTTACCAACTGCAATTGTACGGGATCGCCACCATTTCCCGAAGGTTGTAGAGTTCATGTAAACATTAGAGAAACACATCAAGGGAGGTAACACATTGAAAAAAGAATATTGAATAAAACATTCTGACAAACGTGTAAACCATGCATCATACAACTTCACAACACACATTAACATCAATATTATTATTCATTTAAGACAGTCAAATCATGTGTGCTCGGTATATTCCTGGTTAATACAGCCAAGTGTATTGTACCTTTACACAAAACCGTATTAACACTATTTACCAGAATAAAACACAATATTCACGAGAACAATATTGTGTGATTGTATCGTTAATAACAATCTTTTCCCCACACTCCAACCAAAATGCAAATATTATTTTGGCTAATATTGCCCAGCACTAAGTATGCTGACTCTGAGGACTTATGTGGTATTAGGCTTTCGTAATTGATGATTTATCAACGAAATTCTGTAGTATAACAGGCACCAACAGATTTTCTTCTGTGTCCTACTTCAGCAACCGGAATAGGCATCGGAATCGGCAGAGAAATAACCGCAAATCAGTTGATAGCAAGTTTTGATAATCGGTTCATCACTACTGCAGGGTATTTGAGTTGGCCAAATCACCCAAGCCTAAAATGTGATGTGTTGAATGTTATGAGAGCGAAAGAGTTGAATTTCAAGATTGGTGACCAGCCTATATAGTAGTATCGCGATGCGATGAAATTTGGACGTCCACACTGGTATACATATCGGTATGTATCAGAGTACCAGGATATCGCCCCAAGCCTAATAATTTGTGTGTATTTAATTTGAATTTAAGGAATATCAGAGGTGGGAATTTCAAAATAAACACAATTCTCTTTACTTCGTCTTTGTAAGACTGTGACCCTGAGCTCTCCTGGCCCTCAGTCTTTGAGAAACCCGTACAAATTTCATCTGACTAAAATGCGCAGTGACTACGCATGTGCAGAGTACAATTGTTTATCTTGGAAATCTAAGTTTTTTTAATGTGAAGTCAGATATTTTTCAACATTTCTTGAATTTGATGCTGTGTTTGCACTAAATGATGATGCAGATACGTAAATAAATGATATATGGGCTGAGTATGACAAGTAGTATGTTGATTATGTGATATTTGTCTTTGATATTAAGCGTGAACTGAGTCGACCCAAATGCAGCCAGTTTATTTCAGTTTTAGTCAGATGAAATTTGTATGGGTTTCTCAAAGACTGTGAGGGCCAGGAGGGCCCAGGGTCACAGTCTTACAAAGACTACACCTTGAGGTGCTATTTAAGTAAGAGAATTTTGTTTATTTTGAAATCCCACCTCTGATATTCCTGAAATTCAAAGTAAATGTCGAGATGGGCAGTTAACCGAAAATTCGGTTCGGTTTTGTTATCAAAACTGACCGAAACAATTACAGAGAACCGTCGTCGTGGTTTTCAACTTCAGTGCTGAAAAACTCTAATCAGGTCTTCAATTCTCAGAATAAAGAGATAAACAACCTAAAATTAACCTATTTTCAAACTTAAGAGTCCCGATACTCCATTTTCAGAACAGCTGCAGTAATTGGTATTGCATTCGAGCATGGCATTTACTGCGAAAGTTAAAAAATTTATATATCTTTTATACTTACCAATGACCCAGACTTAGCTGGTGCTAACTCTAAATTATTCAGGGCCAAACACAAATTTTGCTCCCCACAATCCCCAAAATTTGCATCAAAAACCGAAAATTAGATGTCCTATATGGTCCTCCATACTTTTACTCCACTGCGCATGCACAGTGTCAAGGAGGTCTCGAAATTGGTGCCAAATGTCATTCTTACAACCAGTGCCTGGTAAGCGTTATGTACTCAGCGGGGAGGTATGAGTTCCCAACTCATGGGAGGGCCATCCCCGTCTGGGTCATTGGTAAGTATAAAAAATATATAAATTTACTATAAATTTTTTAACATTTTTATACTGTACCAATGACCCAGACTTAGCTGAATAGAAAAAAGGCTAGAGGGCCTAGGACATAAAGAAAAACCCAATAGGCTCAAATACATGTAAACAGAATTATCCCCTCAAGGAGAAAAGGAGAAACAGGCTTTATATGTATCTTTCTTATTTGTATCAAAAAGGAAAGACACAATACCATTCTGTAATTGAGCACAATAACATCAATGATCTCTATTATTAATACATCCAGTATAACCCGTTATACTAATTATTTTTAAAGGAAAGCCAATAAATAAAGGAAGTCCAGAGAAATGAGACTCTTTATACTCATTAAAAGTGTCCGATGACTGTATATTAACACCCGTATGACACGTGACATATACAAATGCTTCACACCAAGCTACACTTTAAAAATATTACATGGATGAGTAAACATTATCTTTACGCTTTAAAACCACCCTGGCACCGATTCAGAATTACTGACTCCAGAGGAGGTATTCCCTTGCTTTTCACTTTTAGGCAGGTGACCTAAGGGAACACCCCCCCCCCCCTCCACTTGCCCTGGATCAAATACCCCAGAGCGAAGAGGGCAGCAGGACAGAGTCACTGCCGGAACAGAAAGCCTGCATAACTATAGTTGCAACTGTTTAGTGGATGACATTCTGAGCAACAGATAACAGACCTAAACAATGCAGATCTCCAGAAATGGACTCAATATTTCTAAGATAAAAATTTGTGAAAGTCGAAGGCTGAGACAAATATGCAGCCTTCATTAGATCTGTAATAGCAACACTATTAGCGTAAGCCCAAGATGTAGATAGAGCTCTTACTTCATAAGCTGAAATCTTAAGCACAGACTGCTGAGTTGAAGATAATTTATTATAAACAGTATGGATAGTTAACCCTTTCGTGACTCGTCGACGTGCAGCGTGCCAGTAGTAAACTGACACTACAAACCCGTTGGCACATTGCGCTGGTGGCATAGTAATACATCTATTCTCACCTCAGTCCATGTGTGCTATCTCTATCAGTCCACAGAAGTAATTTCATACCCAAATGAATTTAGAGTTGTTTCCCTTTAGTTGATTGGCTACAGTTTTAGCTAGAGCTGTAGGTTTTTAAATTTCTTGTTCGGTTTCGGTTTTGGTTTTTCAGGTGGAGTAAAACCTCGGTTCGGTTCGGTTTTCGGTTTGTTCATGAGGCCAAGTAAAATTCAATAAAACTCAATTCTTATGTCCGGAGTCATAACTGAATGGTAGTGAAAATGAGTGAAACTCAATGAATGCCCGAAATAAGCTATAATACATGAAGAATCAGGAAGGCCAATATAATAATTACCTAAATATACAGAACTTTTATTGTGCTTGGCCATTTCTCGAGGTCTGACACCTACACGCAACTTAAGGAAAGCTGCAAACACAACTAAACTGAAATGTCAGAAATTCACAGAATGCAGCCTTCCCAGAGTAGTGAGAGTACCCAGACACTGCCATTGGCAGTGTCTGGGTACTCTCACTACTCTGGGAAGGCTACATTCTGTGAATTTCTGCAGCAAGAGAGTATTTAATAAAAAACGAAAAACCTTAGATTACGGGATATCGACGGTTTTGGTTTCGGTTTTTAAAAAAACTAAAAACCTTGGTTCAGTTTCGGTTAACCTACAGCTCTAGTTTTAGCGCATATTGCACCACACAGTAATTACCACGGACGAAGATGACAACTGATAGCAACGTGGAAAAAGGATTCTGCAGTACTGTCTGGCTCAAATCAAGCTGACACATATGACAATACTATGAGTGCTGGACGTTCAGATGATGTTGCCAGTAATAATTCAGATGACAGAGTGGAATAGGACTGGCCAGTGGGAGGGGACGCGGCAGAATAAAGAAGTGCTGGTCAGGGACATGGCAGAATACGAGGGAGCTGGCGTGGTCGTGGAATTGGTCCAATTTTTCAATGGGAAAAATGCACAGATTTTGTTCCACTAGATATCCCATGTTCTGAAGCTGGGAAGATAAATCTTGACTTACCTGACAATCCAAATGAATGGAACGTTTTATACCTTAATCTAACAGACGAGATGATCCTGAAATTAACCCCAATATCCCCAGTCAGGAGGGGGGGGGGGGGGAGGGGGGGGGCAGTTTGGCTGAGACGCGAAAGGATTAATTGAATCCACCTAGCAATAGAATGGACCGAAATGTCCCTTCTATTAGGCATCAGAGACAGAAAAAAACGCTTACTTCCCTTTCTGATAAACTCAGATCTACGTTTGTAAATACGTATAGCTCTAACAGGACAGAGTAAAGGCCTATGCCCATCTGAAGACGGAAGAGCCTTAATAACAATAGGTTCTGGATACTTATTAGGAGCCTGATTTTTAGCCAAAAATCCAACATTAGTAGTGAAGGTAATAGAATTTCCCACACTACGGTAGTGAGAATCGTCCACAGATAGTGCACTGACTCTTCTAGCCGAAGAGAAGGCTAAGAGAAAAGCTGTCTTATAAGATAAGAATTTGAAGTCCACCGTGTCAATCAAGAGGCTCAAATGGCTCTGCTTTTAGCTTAAGAAGAACCCAAGCTAAATTCCACTTAGGAATTAATCTAAGGGTTCTAGGTCTATTTATCGAAAAGTTTCTTACTAACTTAGATAAAGAGACATTAGATCCAATCTGTATTTGTTTGTTTGTTTGTTGGTGGTTAACGTCACATATTTGTGCACCATGGCTAATCGTGACACAACATGGAGATGAAGTCAAGTTTAGTCAATCGTTGATCAACATGTTGCCCATTTTAGAGGACTTTCACCCCAAGCATTGGTAACTGGGTCCTATTTTACTAGTAAAGCGGAACTGGTTTACCACAGTAAACAAGTGCTGCTTACTTCCCGGGGTTCCCACGGGGAAATCCAATCTGTAAACTATCATGATGTGCATAGGTATCAGATAGCATAAACCTACAACCCTTAATGGTAACAGGCTGCAGTTTGATCTCATCAAACAAGTAGACTAGAAAATTTGCAATGTCTGGAATGGAGGGATCATAAATATCAACAGATAATGATCCCTACACCACCGACAAAAGACCTTCCACTTAGCAGAATAGTTTAGCGAAGAGGAGGTCCTCCTACATTTAGAAATCGCGTCCACTGCTCGTCCTGTAAAATGCTTGCCTTGCAAGAAGGACCGCGCAATGGAAATATGTGAAGGTTGAGACCTTGCAGATTGTGATGCAGTCTGCGTGATTTCCCCTGCGAAAGAAGATCCTCCTGTGGAGGAAGCTTCCACTGCATGTCCCACAACAGACCCCTGAGTAGATTTATCTATGGTCTCTGTGGAGACAGAGATGCTACCAACAGAATTTTGCACTGAGATTGTTTTATCTTGAGCAATATCTGCTGAATCAACGGCGCTGGAGGATACGCATAGCCTATCATTCCGTCCCACGAGATCGATAGAGCATCTACTGCATACGCTCGAGGATCCGGCCATGGTGACACATATGTCTGCAACTGATTGTTGAGATGCGTCGCAAATGAGTCTATCATTGGCCGCTCCCATTGGTAGCAAATATGATTGAATACTCGTTTTTTGAGAGTCCATTCTGACAACAAGCGACCCCTCTGTGAAAGGGAGTCTGCTAATACGTTCAGATGACCCGGAATATGACGGACCGATAGGAGAACTTGATGTTCTAGTACAAACAGAAGAATTCTTTCCGTTGAATTGAATAACGGAATGGAATGAGTGCCTCCCTGGTTCCAAATCTACGCTACTACCATCGAATTGTCAGACAGAATTTGCATGTGTACATTCTGAATAATGTCCATCCAATGGCGTAGCGCAAGCCAAATTGACATCATTTCCTAGATGTTTATGTGTTTGTTTAGGAACTGCGGATCCCAAAGCCCCTGGCACTTCTAAACCGTTGGGCTCAATGTTGCGCCCCAACCTGTTTGACTGGCATCCGTCATAATCGTAAAACTCGGATCCAGCAATTGCAGTGGAACTCCCTGAGTTAACCACTGAATATCTGCCCAAGTCTGAATCTCGTTTCACTTGATTTGACAAGAGGATGTCCGTATCGAGCGAATGAATCTTCACCCTCCAATTCTGAGTCAGAAAGATTTGGAGAGGACGAGTGCGTAGCCGCCCCATCGGAATAAGATCCGCGGCAGCTCCGCACAAACCTATCAGTCTCATGAATTCTCTCGCTGTGACTTTGTCTGAGTAAAGACAATAGCGAGCGTAACAACTGATTAATTTCGCTCTGGTTAACAGCAGACGAACAAGATTGTTGGGCATCTCGAAGCTCAGTCTAGGTGGGTGAATGACTTGGAGATCTGACTTCTCGTTTACTATGAAACCGAGATATCGGAGCAATAGAAGCAGATTCTGCACATCGTTCTGAAGTGTTAACTCGTTGCTGCACCTCTGAAGAATGTCGTCCAGGTAGGCTGACGTTACCAGACAAATGAGCTCGGAAATGAGTCATTACAGAGTTCATTATTCAAGTGAAAGCCCAGGATGCTAGATTCAGACCGAAGCACATTGCTCGGAACTGATACACGACTCCTAGGACGGTGAAGCGAAGATACTTTCTGAACGCCGGATGTACCGTGACGTGAAAGTACGCATACTTGAAATCTATGCTCGTAGCATAGTCGTTCACCCTAATGCTCGCTCTGACCGATCGGATGGTCTCCATATAGAATTTAGGAGCCACGACCAGCTTGTTTATCCAGCTAAGATCTATGACTGGACGGAACCAGCAGTCTGGTTTCGGAACCAGAAGAAGATGGCTGTAGAAACCTGGAGATTCATGGTTTCCTACGACCTCTATCGCGTTCTTCTCCAGAAGAGACTGGACTTCTGATAGAAGCGAGCCTCTCTTCTGCGGATTTGACAGAAGCTGAGTCCATCTTGGACTTCGAGTCAACGGAGGTTTTCCTCTGAAGGACAGTTTTAGCCCTTCCGAAATCACCCCTCGAACCCAAGGGTCGTCCGTAATTGACTCCCAATTGGTTGAGAAACTCGACAGTCTTCCATCCACTGGAACACGATAGAGGTTTATACCATCACCCCCTGGACCTGCGAGGCTTGGTGAAGGAGAAACCTCGTCCTCCACGGCCCGCACCTCGCCCTGTCGGCCTAGGGGCATCTGTCCGGTTGTCTCGGTCAGTAGTACGGCCCCTATCTGAGTCGCTGCCTTGACGGTCTCTGGAGTAAGACCTAGAGGACGCATAGGAACCTCTATAGGAAATTCCCTTGGACATATACGCCCCAGAAGTGCCTGTCCTACTCTTCTCCACTGAATCTGACTTTTTGGAAGTGGATTTAAATAGCAGAGAGTCTGAAGCTTTCTTAGTTATCTGATCATAGATTGAGGAAAGCTTGTCGTCGAAGAGAAGCTCCCCGGAGACCGCAGCGACTCTGAGAGAGTTTTTCACCTTACTATCCACGTGCGTGGATGTAGCCAGGGCCACGTCACGTCTAACCAACTCCAGATTTGCCACTGAAAGGGCAGAGCTATACGTGGAGAATGCTATGGCTCTCGAAAGAACTCTTAAGGTTTGTACATCCTGGAATTCTTTTCCTTCGAGACATAATGACAACGCTCCGGTAAGGTGATCTGCGTACGATAATGTGTCTAAGATAGCCGTTAGACAATATTGTTGTTTCCAACGTCATGGTTGGAATTGACATAGACGACGGAATAGACAATACTAGATCTTCAGCCTTGTCATCTAAACGCAGAGGAACTCTCGAAACGCCCTGTCCTGCCATTTCGAACTTATTCCTTGAATTGATGAAAGGCAGATGTAGAGCATTAGCTGATAAGAAACCGGACCAGCCCATTTTGGTAGCAAGTTTATATATAGCGTCATTCAATAGTTCAAATGTCCGTGAGACATTTCTGGACTGTGTCGGAAACTCATGGACGGTGTCCCTAAACCGATTAAAGAATTCAGTGTCCAGTGGCACTATCAGTCTCTTATCCGGCTGCGCAGCATTTTGGTCCGGAGGAACAACGTCAGGAAGATAATGCCAGATGAACACTACGGCAATTTTATGTTGTTCCGAAAGTGAAAATTCCAACTCCTCCATATCCCTTTCGCCATCCTGTCGGACCACTTGTAAATCTTGGTTGTCCATTCCTGAGCCTTCAGCGGAACGTACCGACCCAGCTTCCTCAGATAATTCCCGCTCTGACAGAGGTTCTGTCGGTTGCTGGGATGCTGCGATAAGTTGTGCTATCTGCGATAGCACGTCCCTAACGGAGGCCTGTTGAGCTGCGGTCTTATGGGATTTAGCCGCTGGAAGCTCCTTGGAAGTTGACTCCTGCATACTTCTTTTATGCGAACATCCGGAGTATGAACCCATTGTTTCCCTGGCTACCGCATGGTGTGACCTGGTCGTCGTGGAATCCCTGGTCGGCGAGGCTGGCTGGATATCACTGGTCACGTAGCCAAGGTGCAGTTGTGTGTGCTGTCGTGAGGATGAGGAGGCCAATAGCGGAGTCTCTCCGGACTGTCTATATAATGGAGTGTCCCGAGCGGTGGACATATGCTCCGATTGAGGAACGTTATGTACCACAACATCTGGGCCCAGATGTTGTTGTATGAGAGAGGGACCTCTCTCTCTTGCAGCCCGGGCGGAGCTGGACGAGCTAGGAAAGGTACTAATAGGCTTCCTCCGTACCATCCTCACATCTGTCATCACTGGGTGTGCACGTTGTATATTTATAGACCTCGCATCACCCAAATCTCCTTCCTGGACCACAACGGACGAACCTGAATGCCGAGCCATTAGATGAATGGTCGCTACACCGGGCGAGCTAGCAGACGTCAAAGCCGTCGATCCTACTTGGGACCTCTTAGGCAATTGACGTATCTGCATGAGCACTTTTGCCGCTAGCTCTTCATTTGACTATGACGACGGAAGCACACTTTTCGAAGACATCACGGAAACATCACCCTATTCTTGTTCCTCTGAAAAAGAGATTGAAAAACTAGAGTGACCCTGCGGAGAGAGGACTGGCATGGACCTCTCCCCGCTAACAACATACCGTGACACACGTCTCCAACATTTGTCATCCCAATTGACACACACTGAGCAAGGGTTAGTGTGAGTACACTGACTACAATTAATACAGTGACTATGAGAATCAGAGGAAGATTTCCTCGGATTACAATTTGAACAATATTTTTTCATTGTGAAAAATTACAAACAGTCATAGTACTCGCACCAACCCTTGAAAACAAAGATACATAATAAAATAATCCATTATAACATTTCGAAAAAATAATTCAAAAAGAAAAAAATTTTCGAACAAAAAATTTCAGAAGAGCCCAAGTTCCCAATGGGAACAATGAGCCCAAATGGATCCCAAAAAAGCCTACGTGTGGACAAAATTTTTTATATCATTTCAAAAAATTAATGTAACACTTACGGACAATATTAATGTATCTTGCTATGAACTGAACTAGACAGAAGACAAGTAATAACTATCAGAAGTAACTGCTGTCAACGTAAACAAAAAGTGTACAGAAACATGACTCCAGACACTGATAAACATGGCCTGAAATCAGTTACCAATTTAAACACTATCTGATGCAAAACAGAGACTTCCAGAGAAGAAACTGCAGAACATCATATGGTAGATGCAGACCAAAACACCTAAACACCCAATGGTGAGGACGTAAGCATGGGGAAAAAACAGAATACTTATTCTGTTGCCAAGCCAAAACTCCCAAGAAATTTTAGAAATAAACATTACAAAAAAATGCCAAAAGCATGGGAGAATAGCTAGGGGGGAATAAAGGAAAGGGAGAGAGGAAACACTGAACAAACAATGGTAAATTCATAGCAAGAATGACAACATCAGGGCCATGCCTCGAAAATAGGCAACATAAAATAATTTCGTAAAAAAATTATAAGTTACAGCCCTGAACATATCCTGCCACTGTTTCTTCCTCTCATCCTTCTATTTCTCCTTAGATCCACCATTTCTCTCATAATTATATGTCTGGCATCAATAAAACTGAGATTTACAAGCACAAATATCAGTGAGATGTAACTAAATTGAGGGCCAAACAAAGAATGACAATTGACGCCAATTTCGAGACCTCCTTGACACTGTGCATGCGCAGTGGAGTAAAAGTATGGAGGACCATATAGGACATGTTATTTTCGGTTTTTGATGCAAATTTTGGGGATAAGGGGGGCAAAATTTGTGTTTGGCCCTAAATATTTAAGAGTTAGCACCAGCTAAGTCTGGGTCATTGGTACAGTATAAAAATATTATAAGTTAGAACCCTGAATACATCCTGCCACTGTTTCTTCCTCTCATCCTTTTATTTCCTCCTTAGATCCACCATTTCTTTCATAATTATGTGTCTGGCATCATTTAAACTGAGATTTACAAGCACAAATATCAGTGAGATGTTACTGATTTTAGGGCCAAACAAACAATGACATTTTGAGCCAATTTCGAGACCTCCTTCAACCTTGACACTGCGCATGTGCAGTGGATAAAAAGTATGGAGGACCACATAGGACATTGAAATTTCAGATTTTGATGCAAATTTTGGGGAATGGGGGCAAAATTTGTGTTTGGCCCTAGAATTTAAGGAGTTACCACCAGCTAAGTCTGGGTCATTGGTACAGTATAAAAATATCATTGTTCTCAAACTTGAAACTCTTGAAATAATTTATGCAAATACATTGTACTCAGGAAATCAAAGTTGCGGTATAGGATATTACACAGGTGAATTGAACTAGAAAGGGAGTCCCATTGACACAGACTGACGCCAAATAGATCTTCTTACATGCAAATGCAATATACAGTTATGTTTGTACAATGAAAACCGATACCGAAAACCCACCTCTTTGAATGAAACCGAAACCGACAAGAAATTTGAAAAACGCCCATCTCCAGGCTTGAAAATAAGCAGTCTGACATTTGCAGAATGAGGCCCCAGAGGGTGAATTTGATGCTATGCCATACAGTGGGCTAATTTATCCTCTGGGTACTATTTCTGTTTAGTTTTGAGAGGCTGATTCAGATTGAGGTTCATACAGGGTAAATTTAGTGATGCTACCCTGCTTTGCAGGGTGGCATCACTAAATTCACCCTCGGAGGACCTCATTTTGCAGATGACAGGGTGTTTATTTTCTGGCTTGCCCATCTCTAATTAAATGTAAACAAATTATACATCAAAATGAAGGTTGAGAGGTGTGGAACATGGAACATATATAGAGTTGACAGCAGGCACCACTGGTTCCTGGAAGTCTTCTACCATATTCGTACCAGAACTGATAATACAATAATATTTACGGAGAACAACCTATGGCCAAATGTGCTTCATATATCCAAGGACAAAGCTAGGCATTCAAAACACCTTAGGATGCAGCGATAGGACTGCATTTGGGAAAATGACAACACTGACTGCATTTTTTATCGTAAATGGATTCTATGTACGATGGACATGTGCAAATCACTTGATACTACAAATTTCCATCAAAAAACAAAATCGTAAGTCTAAGAAATTTCACCAGGTGTCATGATACCTTGCATAGAACATGGTAATTATGCAGTCTCTATATAATAATAGTATGCTGTATCAGGGTTTCCGCTATACCGGCAGAGGGTCCGTCAACCGGACCCATTCCCCCCGCCGATCATACTATGATCAGTGAGAGAAGCTGGTGGTTAAAATGTCGAGTACAATGCTGTATCGTAACGACACTCGGGATCCTTTGTTTCCACGTAATATAGGCACAATTATGTTGTATACTATGCCTACTATTACTGGCAACAACCTGATACCTTATAACCCCCAGACGAGAGGGGGAAACAAAGTTCAAATCCTAAACGTCGCCTATAAAATTTCAGACTCAAATTGTCGTGTTTGGTCCGAAATCACTGGCTTTTATTTTGAGCGACAAATGATGTACTCGTTTTGGAAGCTGTCACTTGTTTCAAATGAGTGTGCAGGCTGCTGTCAGGAGTTGTCTGAAACACGCCCACAACATATAGTTTTCACAGTTTTCACAGTGGTTGAATGTCATCAGAAAGATACTGATTGAACACTGTCACTTTCGAGCGGTGCACAACTCATTGTGAAAGAACACTGCCACTTTCGAGCGTGCACAACTCATTGTGAAAAACGGGTGTTCAGAAATTAATGAGAAAGTGGTAATTAAAAATAAAAATAATTACAACTCTGGTATTTGAGAATTATATAACAATGTACCCAGGGATATGATTTACGACTTATTGGTTCAATAAAACATGCTCATTTATCATTTCATCATGCCCTGCAACATGTGAAGTTATGACTTTCAGTGTAAAATCAATTTTTCGAATGGTGAAAAGGGAGGCAACTATTTTGTTATTCATATTTCGATGTGTAAATTTTATCTGGTCTTCATATTATGATTCTTTTATTGAGTTTGTGTCAAGCTATATTTTGTTTTATTCGTAAAATGTTTAAAAAATGTACATATTTAAAAAAAACCTCTATTTTTAAACAGACAATGTTTGTCTGTTTTCAAGGGGGTGGTTTGCAGTGCTGATTGACATAATTAACGTCCATTTCTGGCATCGACTTTCGAGAGTAGCCTGTACAAAAAAAAAATGAAAACAACACCACATGGTTTTCTGTTTGTTTTATTCATTAAATTGAGGATTAAAACCCGAAATCTGAAAATGAAACTTATGTACAAGATAATTATGAAATTTTTAAAGCAAATTCTATAAAATTGGTAGGCGGTTTCCAAAGAAACGTAACATACCCAGTGGATATTTACTTGCCTTATATCGCCAATTTCAGACGCTTTCCAATGCGTCTTGCAAGCACTATTACTTGTCCTGAAGGCCCTACCCCCTCACTCCCCCCCCCCCCCCCACACACACTTTGCAATTTATCCACTACAAGCACCCCCATGGGCTTCTATACGAGTCAGTGTGGTAATTGCACGTGCATGATGTCACACGTCCGCAACATGGTTCTTTTCGAATATTACAGCGAGCGGTTGTAAACAAAGCTCAGTCACTGTTAGGATTTGTGGATTTTGTGTTGTTTTGGGTTTGTATTTTTATGAAACCTCCGACCAGATGTAGTATTGTGTGTTCCGTGGGAATTTAGAGAATTGTAGGAGGAAAAAATACATATTTTCCACATCACTTATTCAGCATTTTAGCGACCAGAATGTCCCTAGAGGCCACCAGAGAACACCTAATGATCAAAATTTTTCTGGGGGGAGAACCCCCCCCCCCCCAAGCCCCCCCCCCCCCTCTAAACACACGTGCCTTTGGCACGTGCGGCACACGCCTTTGGCGTGTGAGTTTCACTTTCTTTGAACTACCAGACCCACAAATTTTCCCCTAGCAGAAACCCTGGCTGTATTGAGGCGGCTATCCTCATCATCTGATTTTAGCATTTTTGTTTTTCGATGCTTTTTTCCATTCAATGACACTGACATGATTTCGAAAGTTAAGATTTTATGAAAACAAAGGCGTCAATTTTGGATTTTAACTCCATGCAGCTCTGTCGCTGTGTTTTGAAGGATTTTGATGCTCTAGCTTTGTTCTTGAATATGTGAGGCACATTTAGCCACAAGTTGTTCTCAGGAAATATTAAGATTTTATGAAAACAAAGGCGTCAATTTTGGATTTTAACTCCATGCAGCTCTGTCGCTGTGTTCTGAAGGATTTTGATGCTCTAGCTTTGTTCTTGAATATGTGAGGCACATTTGGCCACAAGTTGTTCTCAGGAAATATAATGGTATTATCAGTTCTGGTACGAATACAGTACTAGTGGTGCCTGCTGTCAACTTTATGGGCTACCGGTCATATCGGCCGCCAGCCAAATCGGCCGCTGCAATTTCGGAGGAATCGGCCGCGACAATTTGGGTCAAATCGGCCGCTGAAAAAAAATATTTTATTAGGGAAAAATAAACAAAAATTAAGTAATTTTTTACAGACTCACCCAAAAAGTAAGAATATTATGCACTGAATCCCAAAATCCAAATGTGTAAAAAGTAACATTTTTTCCTTGTCTGAGTAAATGCAATCCCATTAGTGCCCTGATTGGAGAAACAACGGAAAATGATTGACATCTCCAGGGGCGTTACACATGATGAATGAAAGGTTTTAGCGCGCCGAAGGCGCGCAGGGACGATGTGGGATTTACAAATCCCTTGCGACCCGGTTAACCTTATTTTTCCCTTGGATCACACAGGCCTAGCTTTCCTATTGCCCAAAATGGAGTCTGAAGGGGTTATGCACGCGGTTAGAATACCCGGCAGTTTACGTTGTAGTGTTAGATGGTCAATACTCAATCCCTCAACGCCTTTAAAACTATTAGAGGGCGAGTTCTATTCGGTTCCAGTTCGGCGATAGTAGTATGTAATGTGGTTTTGAGGGAACATTTGGGGGATCTCATCGGGGGATCTCATGTGACGTCATAGTCACGCGACCAAGTGGCGCCATGTTGTGTTGTCATGGTAACCCGCGTGGGCAGCCATGTTATGACGTCATCTCCATAGTGATACGTGGTGTGAGTGCGCATGCGCAGCGCGTGTTGTTAGGGTGATACGTGTTTCCGTCGTCCATTTTGTATACTGGAGGCCGCCATCTTGGATTCTATGGTGGCACGTGATTGCTATGTTACGTAAAGCCTACAATATTACAGGGGTATGTTTTAGGGGTATGTTCGATTGAATCGGAATAAATCTGATTACCACAAACAACCCGACAATCCCCCAAATCACTAAAATCCACCCAAAATCACCGAAATTGACTTTATTTCCCCAATTGATCGCCTTAGCACGTAGTGCTATAGTACCGAGAGGGTATCGGGGGTGCATTCGACTGAAGTGGAGTAATGTTCTGGCTTAGAATTCTCCCAGAATCCCTTTTTGGATCTCTATCCCATGACGTTTTTCCCCTATTAAGAATAGCACGTAGTGCTATAGGACAAATTTACCCAGAATTCTCTGCTTCTATCTATATATACAATACTTTTCGTCTACCTGACCATGTTCCTTTATCCTGGAGTATACTCCAGTTGCGTAGAAGAGCCTATCATTGGGAACAGCTTTGCTTATTATTACTATATTTAGCAATTTCTGGTCTATTCTTGTTAGTTCTGACCCTATTCTAAGTACTCTTGTTGTTTCATTTATCTAGATTATAACTAACCAATTAGATTGCTTGATTTTCCATAATCTGTATGCAGAGTTATCTCCCTTCTGTATAACAAAAGCAGCCCCAAAACCAATAAGCTATCGAGCAGTTACTGATAAGTCATTGCTCGGACGACTCGAAGCTCATCGAGCAAATGAGCCTTAGAGCAATTGCTCGATCGAGTGACTCGGCATATTGCTCGAATGACTCAAAGTCCGTCGAGCAAATGAGCTATCGAGTAATTGCTCGTTCGAGTGACTCCTCGAACGACTCTTCGACTCATTTCAGTATTTGGGGATACCTATAGCCCGGCATTGTATTATTTGAGGATACCTATCGAGGATACCTTTTATAGGATACTTATCTGAGGATACCATTACCTATATAACAAGGCATACCTATCCCAAATATCCCTTATAGGCCATCGAGCAGTTACTGAAAAGTCATTGCTCGAATGACTCGAAGCTCATCGAGCAAATGAGCCTAAGAGAAATTGCTCCATGAGCAATTGCTCGAACGACTCGAAGCTCATCGAGCAAATGAGCTATCGAGTAATTGCTCGTTCGAGTGACTCCTCGAACGACTCTTAGACTCATTTCAGAAAAAGGGGTGCCGAAGGCCATTTTTTTTCCAAAAAGGGGTGCCGAAATTGGGGTGCCTTCTGGAGAATCCCGTTTTTGTCAAATGAGCTATCGAGTAATTGCTCGATCGAGTGACTCGACATACTGCTCGAACGACTCGAATCCCATCGAGCAAATGAGCTAACGAGCAATTGCTCATTCGAGTGACTCCTCGAACGACTCTTAGACTCATTTCAGACAAAGGGATTCCATAGCCATAGCCGTTTTCGAAAAGGGATTCTTAAAAAAGGCATTCCGTAATTGAGATTCCTAGCCGAGTCCGTAAAAGTTGGATTCCGTGTTTTTACATCGACACTCGAGGGTATGGAAAGGGATTAATAACAACCAATTCAACAATGACTACAAGACTCTGAACAGATACGACCAGTCACTACAAAACAACGAAGTAAACATAACAAACTGAAAGAATGTCAAACTAGTCGGATTGATCGAACTAGTTGGACAGACTGAACAGATCTGAATTATGAACAGATACAAGACACCTGTTCGAATGAAGTCGTAGTGAACAAAGATCCAATACAGTCAAGATGGATGGGAACAGAACAAAGTGAACAAAGATCCAATGAAGTTATCGAAGTGAATTGACCGTAACAAAGTTTTCAACTGAATGAACTATAACTCTTAAACATAACCCAATGTCAACCCCCTTAAACTGAACAAAGATGAATTAACCCTTTGAACTGAACAAAGTTTTCAACTGAATGAACTTTATGTAATTGAAACCCCTTTGAATTATTTGAATGAATTTTTTATACCTAATATAAATAAATACCCTTGAACTTAATGAAGTATAACCCCTAACTATATCCCAATGTTAACACCTTTGAAATGAACAAAGTTTACAGCCTTAATGAAAATATAACGAAGGTGATATGAATTTTTAAACTACAACCCATTGAACTGAATTTTTCTAATAGGGAAGGGGAAGGGGAATACCCTCGAGTGTCGATGTAAAAACACGGAATCCAACTTTTACGGACTCGGCTAGGAATCTCAATTACGGAATGCCTTTTTTAAGAATCCCTTTTTCGAAAACGGCTATGGCTATGGAATCCCTTTTTCTGAAATGAGTCTAAGAGTCGTTCGAGGAGTCACTCGAACGAGCAATTGCTCGTTAGCTCATTTGCTCGATGGGATTCGAGTCGTTCGAGCAGTATGTCGAGTCACTCGATCGAGCAATTACTCGATAGCTCATTTGACAAAAACGGGATTCTCCAGAAGGCACCCCAATTTCGGCACCCCTTTTTGGAAAAAAAATGGCCTTCGGCACCCCTTTTTCTGAAATGAGTCTAAGAGTCGTTCGAGGAGTCACTCGAACGAGCAATTACTCGATAGCTCATTTGCTCGATGAGCTTCGAGTCGTTCGAGCAATTGCTCATGGAGCAATTGCTCTTAGGCTCATTTTCTCGATGAGCTTCGAGTCATTCGAGCAATGACTTTTCAGTAACTGCTCGATGGCCTATAAGGGATATTTGGGATAGGTATGCCTTGTTATATAGGTAATGGTATCCTCAGATAAGTATCCTATAAAAGGTATCCTCGATAGGTATCCTCAAATAATACAATGCCGGGCTATAGGTATCCCCAAATACTGAAATGAGTCGTTCGAGGAGTCACTCGAACGAGCAATTACTCGATAGCTCATTTGCTCGACGGACTTCGAGTCATTCGAGCAATATGCCGAGTCACTCGATCGAGCAATTGCTCTAAGGCTCATTTGCTCGATGAGCTTCGAGTCGTCCGAGCAATGACTTATCAGTAACTGCTCGATAGCTTATTGGTTTTGGGGCTGCTTTTGTTATACAGAAGGGAGATAACTCTGCATACAGATTATGGGAAATCAAGCAATCTAATTGGTTAGTTATAATCTAGATAAATGAAACAACAAGAGTACTTAGAATAGGGTCAGAACTAACAAGAATAGACCAGAAATTGCTAAATATAGTAATAATAAGCAAAGCTGTTCCAAATAATAGGCTCTTCTACGCAACTGGAGTATACTCCAGGATAAAGGAACATGGTCAGGTAGACGAAAAGTATTGTATATATAGATAGAAGCAGAGAATTCTGGGTAAATTTGTCCTATAGCACTACGTGCTATTCTTAATAGGGGAAAAACGTCATGGGATAGAGATCCAAAAAGGGATTCTGGGAGAATTCTAAGCCAGAACATTACTCCACTTCAGTCGAATGCACCCCCGATACCCTCTCGGTACTATAGCACTACGTGCTAAGGCGATCAATTGGGGAAATAAAGTCAATTTCGGTGATTTTGGGTGGATTTTAGTGATTTGGGGGATTGTCGGGTTGTTTGTGGTAATCAGATTTATTCCGATTCAATCGAACATACCCCTAAAACATACCCCTGTAATATTGTAGGCTTTACGTAACATAGCAATCACGTGCCACCATAGAATCCAAGATGGCGGCCTCCAGTATACAAAATGGACGACGGAAACACGTATCACCCTAACAACACGCGCTGCGCATGCGCACTCACACCACGTATCACTATGGAGATGACGTCACAACATGGCTGCCCACGCGGGTTACCATGACAACACAACATGGCGCCACTTGGTCGCGTGACTATGACGTCACATGAGATCCCCCGATGAGATCCCCCAAATGTTCCCTCAAAACCACATTACATACTACTGGCGATGGTAGAGGTTTGAGTCCTACCATGGTGGCGAGCCCCAGAATATAAAGTTGAGCGATGGCAAGTTAAAGGGAAGAAGAGAAAAGAAAACCAAACAGCAACGCCGGTTTGGTAGCGGCCCCGGTATATGACCATAGCGGTTACAAAAAAGAAGTGGAGAAAGCTCCAACAGTATAGTTTTAAAAAAACCGGGAGTCATCTATCAAGCCTTCTGGGAGATAGGATGCCGTATGTGATTTTGAGGTATCTGGTTATCCTTCGGGAATTCCAAATGACCTCCTCCACACCCCCCCCCCCCCCCAAAAAAAAAAACAAAAAAACTCTCATTGACACACACCCTAAAGCCCTTAAAAGGGCTGTTAAATCTTTATTCAAATGTTTATTTATATCAAATGTACACTCGTTCCCAGCCAGACAAGCTTGTTTCAATCCTTGCCTATCGTTTGGTGGTTTCTTGTATATGTTGCAGAAAGGTAGGTTGCACCAATTCCTCCTACGCTTTGTCTACCATTTCCATGCGTCTTCTTGATTAGAGTGTTGCAAGAAAATTTGAGAATGTTCAGTTAGAAAAGTTATAGGTAGAGAGAAAGATAGGTATCCGCTATTGTATATTGTGCATGCTGTGTGATTGTTGCTATGGATGGGGTAAGGGGTGTGTTTCTTCGGAGCCCACTCCCCACACGTAGAGTTGCGAGGCAATCCTCACAGACTCAATCCTAAAGATCTCAATGAGTAGCGAGGCAATCCTCACTGACTCCATGCTATTGAGTACTTTTAATTTACTGTGGATTATTTTGTTTTTCTGTTTAGGGTTCGGTGTTCGTTCAGCTTCACCATTGATTCACTGTCCTGGAGAGTGTGGAGGGTTTTGTTATATAGATCTTATTAAACGCGTTTCAATCGCGCTTCAGCAGAGTTGCGAGGCAGTCCTCACAGACTCTATCCTAAAGTTCCCAATGAGTAGCGAGGCAATCCTCACTGACTCCACGCGATTTAGTTATATTGTATAATTTTTATTTTATTTTTTTTTAATTTTTTTTTTATTTTTTATTTTTTTTTTATTTTTTTTTTTTTTCTGGAAACTTATTTTGTTTTTCTGTTAAGGGATCGGTGTTCGTTCAGCTCAACCATTAATTCACTATCTTGGAGTCTGTTGAGGGTTTTGTTTTGTAGGTCTTTTAATCGCGTATCAATAGTTTCTATTTTTGCTAGCTCGTGAAGTTCCTTTATCGGTGTCCATTTGGGTTTGCACAGTGCCACTCGCAGGGCATAATTTTGAACCCTCTGTAGCTTCTGAATGTTGGTTTTGCTTAGGTCGCTTGTTATTATGGCACCGTATTCTAGTACCGGACGTATAAATGTTTGTAGAGCTTGAGAAGCACATCTTTGTTTGCTCCCCAATTTCTACCCCTGATCATCTTCAGAAAATTGATACGTTTAGTAGCTCTAACCGTAATGGAGTTTACGTGACTGTTTAGACTGAGATTGCTATCTAGGATAAATCCCAAAAATTTGGCTTCTTTGTTTGCTTCTAGTTTGTGATCGTATAACTGGAGATCGATACTCGGGACTGGTTTTTTCCTTTGCTTTTTGAAGAACGTAACTTTTTGAGTTTTGGTTGCATTGAGTTTGATGCGCCACAGGGCACACCAGCTCTCAAGATCGCGAATGGTATCCTGTAGACGATTTTTAATTATGTTTCTGGACTTGCTGGCTGTCCAAATGCCTTTGTCGTCTGAGAACTGCGATAGTTCAACAAAGTTTTTCCCTACTTTTTCTATATCATTCACATATATTATGAAAAGAAGCGGACTTAGAACCGACCCTTGTGGTGTTCCCGCTTCGAGTATTACTTCCTCTGACACCTCGCGATTAACCTTCACCTTGATTCTTCGGTCAGTTAGAAATGATGATATGATCCTTAGAATTTTAGTGGGTAATCCCATTTTCGCTAGTTTATATCTCACGCCATTGTGCCATACCGAGTCGAACGCTTTTTCTACATCCAAGAAAAGCGCGGTTCCGATTTCGTTTTGACTAAATGCTGTTTTCATATACCAGTCTATATACGTGTTCGATTCCCTCTTTCTGACTCCTATACGCTCTTTGCCATTTGTTGAAAAAGTTGATTGATTCGAGATAGCTGCGAAGTCTCGTAGTGAGAATCCGCTCAAATATTTTCCCAACACAGCTAAGCAAGCTGATTGGGCGGTAGTTGGAAGGGTTGGTAAGGTCTTTGTCGGGTTTAGGTATCATGACTCCCGTGGCCACTTTCCAGCATTTTGGGAAGTACCCACAGGAGAGACAGCAGTTTAAGAGTTTGGTAAGTCTGCAGTAGAAGATGTTGGGGCACTGTTTCATTATTTTGTAAGAGACTTCGTCTTCTCCTGGGGACGAAGATGACCTGCATTTTCTGATTATACCCATGACCTCTTCTACGCTTATTGGTTCGGTTAATTCATGGTCGTCCCCGTCTTCATGCCTTTGGTCGAAGTTCGGTTCATTGAAGATTGAGTTGTTATCTTGGACAAATTTATTTACTCGTACCTTAAAATCGTTGTCATATCTGTTCCCTTCTTGTGGACGATGTGCCTTCTTTAGAAGTTCGGCAAAAGCACTGGCCTTTGCCTTGTCGTCTATGGCCATAGATCCGTCGCTAGTCTTTAGCGCATTATTATTGGCAATTTTGCTCTTTTGGCCAGTAAGAGTTTTAAATGTATCCCAGAACCTCTTAGGTTCTCTCAGCCCATTTAGGTTTTCGGTTGCTTTTTCCCATCTCACGCGATTGTCGTTAGCTATGGCCTTTTTACTTCCCCATGAAGGCGATTATACGCAGTTTTAAGTTCTGCTCTTTTCATTTGATCATTCTCTGATTGGTAAGCCCGGAAGGCTTTTCTTTTTTGTTTGATTATTTGAAGAGTTGTTTGGGTTATTCTGTTTATCCGCGTCTTTACTGTTTGCTTGGGACAGATTTCGTCTAGTGTACTGTTGATAACCTCGTTAAGGTGGGTGCAGGCTTTTTCTAGTTCATGAACTTTTGAGGGGTCATTTGCCTTTATTTTTACTTCGATGATGTTTCTGAAGAGGTTCCAGTCAATTTCTGATAGGTTCCTCCTATTCACGGGAGGATACCTTGCGGGACCAGTATTACATTTCAGAGTGGCGTGAACCGGCAGGTGATCACTGCCTAGATCATCATCTCCTACAAATATGTCTTGCATTTGGCTGGTTAGTGATTTGCTGGTGATAATCAAGTCTAGGATATCTGATTGATGGAGTGGGTTGTTGCTTATGTATGTTACGTCTTGATCGTTATTTACCACAAATAGATCGAGTTCTTCAATGATGTGGAAAAGGGCGTCACCATTAGGCTCAGTCTTATGACAACCGAATACCTGGTGTTTGGAATTGAAATCCCCCAAGAATATGCAGTGCTTGTACTTGTTGGTAAAAAATTCAAATACTTTACTGTCTACTGTGGCTTGCGGCTTGTTATAATATGATATGATGGCCACGTGTTTGTGGTCAAGTTCAATTTCAGCTGCAATCACTTCAGCATTGAGGTGGTCGCATGGTATTAATTTGTATTTAATCTCCTGCCTTATTAGCAGAGCGACACCGCCGTCTTTTTGGGCGGGGCGATCTCTTCTAATAATATCAAAACCACTTAACCAGAATTGTTTGTTTGGTTTAAGCCAGGTTTCGCTAATTCCAATTACGTCCGTATTTTTTAAATAATGTGACATTTGCAAATTTTTCTGATTAACGCTTCGAGCGTTCCACTGGACTATTTTTAGTGTATCCATGAATGGTTTATTATATTCTGTTGACGGCCGCTTCTAATAGCGTGTGAGATATTTGAGTATTATATAACTTAGAAGCTGTTTTACTAATCTCTTTGCAAACGTCCGAAAGACTAGTGTCCAAGTGTTTCTTCATTATGCTGAAAATAGAGCCAGCCATTAGAGTACACGTGGAATAAGGGGAAGATGAGTTCTCGACATTACTTACATTTAGAGCTTTAAGCTGGATGTTTGTTTTAACTTTTTTGAAGTGGCTACAACCCCGGTAGTTGCTGGGGTGTTGACCACCGCAATTCGGGCATTTCAGAGTTTTAGCACTACATGCCTTCGCGATGTGTTTGTCACCGCATTTCATACATCGTTGCTCCCCGTTGCATTTGTGTGACAAGTGCCCAAATTTCTGACACTTGTGACACTGAACGGGTTGCGGAAGAACACGATATTCCTCGGTTTCGTATTTTTTGCCATTAATAATTACCCCTTTGCTTATCAGATTTAATTTCGTTGCTCTATTAGGGCATTTTACTTTTATTTTCCAAGTATGGTTACCCGTGGCTTTGGAGATTAGTCTCTCCCACGAGCATCCTGGAAGGGCTTTATCAATCGAGTTTTTTTCCGTTTTGGGGTGGACGCGTGTGATTACGACACAGGGGTTTGGTTGCGGGTGGCCCTGTGTTTTGTTGGTTTTATTGGTCACCTTAGGGGGCGTTTTGGCTTTTACTTTATCGGCGTACGTCGCTCTATTGGTTGGGCTAGCTGTCGCATTCACTATTTACGGTGATGTAGACTCTGTTGCGTTAACAGAGTCCCCATTTCTTGGTGTGACCACCGAGTCCTTTTCAGTAGCGGTGCTCTGTGAATTTTTCTTGATGATTTTTGTCTTCTTGACATGCCGATCAATAGTCATACAGAAACCATTTTCGTCTTCGACGTCCACGGTTTCATCATTTTCACGGAACTCATTGGAGAGTTTCCTTTTCGATCGATTTTGGTTTGGTGATTTTTTCTGTCGCTGCGATATGGGGACTTTAGCTGAATTTTTATCCAATTGAATTTCAACCGCCATGGCCGGGGAAACTGCGACCGTTTTGGTAGCTTCTTCTACTATGGAACGCAGCCAGTTATCCTGGCTGGGGGTAATTAGATCTGAATCTAATTCAGATATCCCCGGCAGTGAACCGGCGGACGCAGGTCTTCTCATTTCTGTAGCAGCGTCAATACATGGTAACTCGGGAACAGGAGGAGCATGGTCCTCCTTACCTGGTTTGGTTTTCAGAATTGCCTTTTCCAATTCCCTTCTCAATTCAGCCTTTTCTTTATCTGCCTGCCGCTTCTGGGCTTGAAGCTCTGACCGCAAACCCTCTATGGTGTCATTTAATCTGGCTATTTCTTTCTGGAAGCCAGACATCATCGATGTCATATCAGTATTAGTGGAATTTCCACTGTTACTCAGACTACCAGAATTAAAGGCAGAACTGTTTAACTGAGCTTGACTTTGTTTATCCATTATTTTTATTTGTAAATAATTCTAAAATTCTAAATTTTATTTTTTAAGTTATTAAAGATTTTAATTTAATTGTGTTGACTTAAATTGTATTGACTTAAATATTCGTTTTTAGTTTTAACAAAAGAAAAGCAGACAGAAAATAGATAGAGTTAAAGATAAACACTTACAAAATTACACTAGAGTGCACAGAAGTGGTACAGAGAACAATAGGCTTTGTTAATATCCAAGCTGTGAGATGTGTTCAGTCAGGAGCTTTCACAGACACGTCCGATCAGTACGACTGTCAATAAACGACTCGTTACACATGTCACTGACTGGTCTGTTTTACTGTTTGACATCACTCACTCAACTGTCTCTCAGAAAAGGTTGTTTGGACAGTAATTTAATCACAATGCAAACTTTTTGATGCACTGTTTGTGTTTGTTTGTACAGTAATGATCATTTTGGCATTGCAAATCGGCAGGTATATTGTTTTTGAATACCAGTTAACTTACTAATCTGCTTTATTGTTGCGAAGAGAGTTTGTGATTAATAGATTACCTTTGAACATTGTTATTGAAAAGATATCAATCGGTTTTTGATCTCGAGCATTGTTTTCAATATCAAAGAATCCCCAAGCTAGTTGAATTATGATAAATCTGCCCCAATATTGTGTTGGAGTCAGTCATCATGGAACCTGCACTTTGCGTATATTGTGCAAGGTTGTGCAGAGAGAGACAGGAAAGCCTACAATGTGATTTTTGTCATAGATGGCAACACAGAACTTGCCAAACCAATATCTCACAGACTTTTTACCGTCGGATGAATAAAGGCTTAGAGGTTTTAAATGATTGGCGGTGCCATGATTGTAGTTCACCGTCTACCAGTAATGCTACAGCCATTTTGGAAGAAGAAACTAATGAAAACGACCCCTTTGAAGCAGATACTATTTTAATCGATACAGATCCTGATACATTATATGATGTCGACACTATTTTAGCCAACGAAACAGAGCCAAATGAATTCACAAGACCGTCTCCTCTCAATGAAAGTTACCAACAAGCAGAGCCAATTGGTGATGTCCAAATAAATGATAGCAATTTCATCCCAGAATATAGAATTATCTCTGGTGGCACACAACATGGAAAGAATCGTTTAGTTGACAATGCCGGTTATGCTTATACCAAAAAAGAGGTGAAAAAGGGCATTGTTTATTGGAGGTGTTCCATTAGGACTAAAACAAACCCTTGTCTCGCAACAGTGAAACAACAAATTGGTGATTGTTTTTCACCTGGACTTAGGACTCACAACCATGACGGTAAGCCTGGCATTGACACTTTATCAATCGCTACAGTTGAAATAAAAAACACTGCCTGTTTGGATTTGTACAAGCCAGCAACACAAATTGTAAAAGACTATTTTAGAGCAAATAATATTGGTAGCTCAGTTGCTCTACCATCAATGGATGCAATGTACAGAAGGGCGAACCGTAAAAGACAAGCTTTAAGGCCCGAAGATCCTAAAGACTTGGACTATAATTTCCACCCTAGTTATTTTCCACCTGATTTTTGGGTGGACGACATTTCAGTCAGTAGTGCTAGACACTTAATTTTTGCCACCCCGCATCAATTGGAGACAATGAGTAAGGCTAAAACATGGTATTTAGATGGTACTTTTAGAGTTGTTCGCTCTTCATTTGTACAATTATACACAATACACACTTTCCTTGCATCAGAAACAGGTGAAATGAAACAAGTGCCAACTGCTTTTGTGTTCATGTCGAGGCGAAGGGAGCTAGATTACCGTGCAGTGTTCGCATCTTTGATTGAAAAGATGGGTGGTTATGTTAACGTTCGTGTTCAACGTTGCATGGCTGATTTTGAACGCGGTGTATGGCTTGCACTGAGAGAGTTGTTGCCAAGTGTCGAGTTGAAGGGCTGTGCTTTTCATTGGCAACAAGCAGTTTATAAAAAGGTTAGAACTTTAGGGCTTGAGGTAGAATATGGTAGACGGTCAGACATTTACAGACTTGTTAAAAAACTCATGGCCATTCCTTATTTACACCACTCCCACATTCAAGAAGAGTTTATGGTTTTGAAAGAGGAAGCTGGGGAATCTGCTCTGAAAGAACTTTTTATCTATGCAGAAAATCAGTGGGTGTGTTCCAATGTGTGGCCTGCACATACATGGTCAGTCTTTGGACTTACCGTACGGACCAACAATGACTGCGAAGCTTGGCACAAAAGCATTAATGGGGCCGCTGGCCGACGTAACTTGCAGTTTTTCTTGTTGGTAGATTTGCTCTATAAGGAAGCTATCTCCATCCCAAGTGTTCGGGAATTTGTGAACTGGGGGCAGTTGAGTCGTCATGTCTCAGTAAAAACTAGGAAATTCAATGCAGATTTAGAAGCTATTTGGGGAGAGTATCAAAATAATGTAAAAACTCCAAGACAAACTCTCTCTGCTGTTGCCTCTCTAATTGCCAAGTCTTAATAAAATGAATGCTGGAAGTAATTTATACCAGTAAATGTGAAGTAAATAAGTAATTTTTCCGGCAATTCGCTTTATTAACATCCCTTCAATAATGATAATCAGTCCGGCATTAATTGTCAGGCTGGTAGTCATCATTGGGCGGCTTTTAATAAAGCGAACTGTCTGAAGAAAAAAATTGAATGCTGTAAGTAATTTATACTTTACTTAAATAGATGAAGTCGAAGTATTTTTTCCGGCAATTCGCTTTATTAACAGCCCTTCAATAATGATAATCAGTCCGGCATTAATTGCAAGGCCGGTAGTCATCATTGGACGGCTCTTAATAAAGCGAATTGTCTGAAGAAAAAAAATGAATGCTGGAAGTAATTTATACCAGTAAATGTGAAGTAAATAAGTAATTTTTCCGGCAATTCGCTTTATTAGCATCCCTTCAATAATGATAATCAGTCCGGCATTAATTGTCAGGCTGGTAGTCATCATTGGGCGGCTCTTAATAAAGCGAATTGTCTGAAGAAAAAAATTGAATGCTGTAAGTAATTTATACTTTACTTAAATAGATGAAGTCGAAGTATTTTTTCCGGCAATTCGCTTTATTAACAGCCCTTCAATAATGATAATCAGTCCGACATTAATTGCCAGGCTGGTAGTCATCATTGGACGGCTCTTAATAAAGCGAATTGTCTGAAGAAAAAAAATTGAATAAATAAAGAAACAAACAAATTGGAATGCAATAAGTAAGTCATAGCAGTAATTGGATCACACGCCAGTAATTTACCTAATAGTAAAAGTGGAGTAAACCTTAGGATGAGTGCATTATTAACCGCCTTTCAAAGAAGCCTTTAAAAAAATGCTGCAAAGGTAACAATATTTGTGTAATTGTGCACATACATGTCTTGAGGTTTTTTGTATTTTTTGAAAATATACCGCTAAAATATTGAATGTAAATATCTAAAAGTTTCTTTTATTCTATAGTCTGTATGAAAATATTCTGATAAAATAATGGAATAAAAAAATATTTTATCTGTATGAAAATATTCTGATAAAGTAATGGAATAAAAAATATTTTCACTGATAATCTTCTTCATTTATTATATTCAAATATTATATCAGCGGCCGATTCGACCGAAAATGCTGGCGGCCGATTCGTACTGACTGGCGGCCGATTCGTCCGAAATTGTCAGCGGCCGATTTGGCTGGCGGCCGATTTGACCGTTTCCCACTTTATGAGTTGATTTCATATATTTTTCATGTTCTGTACCTCCCAACTTTCATTTTGCTGTATAATTTGTGTAGGCCTATATTTATTTGAATTTAAGGAATATCAGAGGTGGAAATTTCAAAATAAACAAAATTCTATTACTTATATAATATAGTACCTCACTTCAAAATTGAAGAAGGAGCTTGGGTTGATATGTAAAGGGGTATTTTGAAGTAGGGTTGATCGTTTATCTCTCAGGTCAGGTTCAGTCTGAGGTGTTCTAAATCTGAATATTGTTACTCAACTTATTCAAGCTACTGTGTAGGCCGCGTATTATAACAGTACACAGGTGTTTCGTCATTTCAAATCATGAGGGTAAGTGACGATTTTTATTTATTTTAAATAATGGACACAGACTGCTTTTGAGGGTCAACTCGCCCCCAACTGGGGGCTGATCCGGAAAAAAATATACTGGAAGGGGGGGGGGGGCGAGTTGAACCTGAACGGTGAACCACCATTCAGATGGAGCGAAATTAGGAGATTCATGTGAATAACTCGAAATCGAGAAAAAACAACGCAGGGACCTGGAATTATTTAGTCGCCAAATTGACTATTCGTTTTACCCCAACACTCAACATCGAGTAGAATATTTGCAGAAATACGGATTTGATGACAAAAAGTATCAAAGTTCTAGATTTTTTTCTTCACTCACGATCGCCTTCTCACGACGTGAAAAATCGCGAGGATTCTTCTTCTTCTTTATGAATTCCCAGCGTTAATTTTTCGCTGCACCTCCTTTAGGAGTAGTTGAATTTGAAATTTACATTGATTCTGTACATAAAATGAAACAAGTGAAATTAATGTTAGAAAGATTCAATTAAGATAAGGAACTTTTTCTGCTGTGATCCTCCATCAAGGCCAATGATCTTTGTTGATGAAGGTCCATGATGTATCTTCTGCTCCACTGCTCAATATTCTCTAGCACAGAATAGTTCAGATCAAGAAACATTGAGACAGAGTCAAAGGAACATTGAGACAGAGTCAAAGGAACAGTCCAGTATGAGCTGAGTTAGAAAGGTAGGATTGTTAGTAATTGGAGTGAAGGAAGACACGGGTAGAATGCTTCTCAAGTTCTCCATGGCTGTTTATCTAGTTCTTTTGATTTCTGGAAAGTCACAGGCTGTGAGGAAGTGCTGAATGTTCTCTTCTTCATTGTTACATAATTTGCATGTTGGACTCTCATTGTAAAATGCTGCTCTGTGACCTGGAATGTGTACACACCTGCTAGCAGCTTCACTTTCAATGCAGCTCTCCTTATGTCTTGGCAGTTATTCCTTACTGTAGACCATACATGGTGTGGCTGGCCAATTGTGACAGCCATTGGGTTGATAAATTTTAGAGTAGACTTGCTGGAAATTTCTTTTCTTATCTCTGACTCCCAAAATTCATTGATGTGATGATCGACCATTTTTTTCCATTTTGCCTTTTGTGGTGGAGACTTCAGAATGTCAAAAGCTGATGGGAGACTGTATTTTGACAGAATCTTCCGAACACCTGAGAACCAACTGCCAGATTTTAAATCTGTCATTGCTAGTTGCCTCTGAACAATGTCCCTCTCCACTGATCCTTCTTTCCTGCAAATGTTTCCAAAAAGTGATAATATTTTCTTGTGAATTTTTGCTTCTACTGGTGGTAGACCTAGGAGACCACATGCTACTGCGTTGGATGTTCGAGGCGGTAGAGGCTGTAACTGCTTCAGTATCTTTCTTTGGAACAGTTCTAGTTGAGCAATGTGACAGGCCGAAGGTGGAGCAGCATCAATTCCATAGAGTACTCTTGGTAGAATAAATACCTTCCAAATGCTAGCAGAAACCTGAGGATTGAGCCCACCAGATCCATGTAGGCCCGCACCCATCAATGCATAGAGCGTTCTTCTTCCTTTCTGTATTCTGCTGTCTACATTACTATTTCCATCACTTTTTCTTTCAATTCCAAGATGTATCACGGAATCTACTTTTTCAATTTTTCTTGACTCAAATTCAAATGATTTATCCATACAACATGCATTCTTATTGGCGACATATGTAGATACAGTACTCTTTGATGGATTTATGTTGTATCTTTCTCTGTGGGAATAATCTTCCACTTCTGATAGCATCATTTGAAGTTCAATATCGTCATGCGACAGTAGAGCAACGTCATCAGCACAGGTGACATGAGGGATGTTAATATGTCCAACTTTGGCACCAGTATATTTTCTTTCCAGGTTGAGTAGTAATGGGTTGTTGAACCTTTTGTAGTGTGTCGCTGACAGGACACCACCCTGGCGTACACCTTGCTTGATATCTATAGTTTTAGATAAATGTCCCTTCCATTTAACCTTGGATGTCATATCTTGGTATAAGCTGTTCAGAAAAAGCCATTCATCCCCCTGAATATTGTCCAAAAACAGCTTCCTCATTAACATGGAATGTGGAACAACATCAAAAGCCTTCTGTGCATCAAGTGTAGAGAGGAAAAGTGGGCAGTTCTTCTCTTTCGCTTCAATTATCACTTCGGATATCATCAGAGCTGCATTTGATGCTGAAACTCCTTCAGTGAAGCCGGTTTGAAGTTTAGATTGAGTTGATGTTAGGTTGTCATTTGAGATGCTTATGAGAACTTTTTCAATGATCTTCATCACAATTGGAGTGACAGTGATTCCTCTATACTTTGTTGGATTGTTTATAGCATCCTTTTTGTGTATTGGGGTAATGATTCCAAGTTTCAAGGCATCTGGAACCCTTTTCAGCTTGAAGCATTTGTTAATGAAATGAGCCAGGAATTCTGTAACATATAGACCACCATATTTTAGATGTTCAGCTTGGATACCAGTACAATCTTGGGCCTTTTGTGTTTTTAAGTGATGAATGATTTTAGCTATCTTCACACTGGATGTCTCATAAATACATTTCCCTTGCTTTTTACATATTGATTCTATGTATTGCAGGTCATCTTCTACATCAGCTTTGTGCTCCCCATCAAATTTCTCATCACTGGATGGTGTTGCAAGTTGTTGAAAATATACTCCCCATCCATTACATATATCTTCTGGTGTCGATAGCTTGATATCATTAACAACCAGCTCATCTGTTAGATTAATTTCCTTCTTCCTTTGTTTGCAAATGAGTTTATAAAAAAGCTTGCAATCACCCTCCTTAGCATCCATGATGTCTTTCATATCCTTATCTCTTTCTTTTGCAACTTCTATTCTTTGCAGTCTACAGAGATGTTTCCTTGCTCTTCTTCTCTCTATTAACTCTTTACTGAATTCATCCGTAGGATTTCCTGCATTTTTCCATATCCTGTAAGATTCTTTGGATTTCTTGACAGCATTTAGAATTTGAGGAGTCCATTTCTTTCTATTAAGTTTTTCACCTAATCTCATCTTGCAGTATGCCTTCGTATCTGGGACACTTACTCGGTATGCCTCCAGGAGGACCTCTGTTAGGTGTTGAAGTTCTCTTTCCAGATTGTCAATTGAGGAATGTGAAGCGGGAAGTTTCAGATGCTTTTCTATGTATTCAGTATATATCGGAAGTTGACATTTTTCCCATCTCGGTTTGGATGTTATCTTCAAGTTCTTAACTTGTGTCTTTGATTTTAACATTATACTGGTGTGAGCGATTCTTCAAAATCAGCCGATATTTGGTAAAAGTCACATAGAAACGTATGTTATCCGTGACACAAAATATCCTAAAGTACATTACTGTTTAGGAAAAAACAAACTTTTATATTCAAATTGATATTACATTGGGAACTACATTACTAGGAATATCAGTACGCTACATGATGATACTATATTTTGTTTTGTACGGAAGCGTATTAAGAACATGATAAAAACAATTCTCAGACCCAGAAAGTCGAAATTTCGACTTTTTATCTCAAAATTTCGACTTAAAATATCCAAACTTAGACTTAAAATCTCGAAATTTCGACTTTTTATCTCGAAATTTCGACTTAAAATCTAAAAATTTCGACTGTTTGTGGTACACATGGTAGGGGAGCGGGTCTTTTCGGCCTCGGGAACATTCGGCCTCGGGAACATTCGGCCTCCGTTTTAAACTAGGGAGACTAAGAGAGACACAGGTTAAGATGATTTTAAACATCTTTATTACAAACAAAAACCAAAAATAAATACAGCGAAATGTACAATATATACATATAAAATACATTGACATATATGAATGAATGGAAAGTTTCTGCGCGCCAAAGGCACACAGGGACGATGTGGGATTGAAATCCCTTGCGACCCTAATAACTTTATTTGCTTTATAGCTTTATTTGCTTATAAATCCACGAGAGTCGGAAGCGAGAGCCAAAAATCTTATTAAGTTTGAGTGTGCGACTGGCAGTTGGATAGTGGGTTCAGATCCCCGAGAACCTCGGGCTGGAAAATGGCTAGGAATTTGCATAATTACAAGATTTCTGCTCCGTGTTTGCTGTGAGAAGTGGGCAAATTTATGGTAATACTGAAACCGCAGTTTGGTAGTTATTTTAGAAAAAAGACATATATATTGACAATTACACTTTATATATACCGGCACACAACCTCAAAAATCTATGTGAGTAATTGTTTTTACGCCAGAAGTGTTCAAATAAATGTTCAAAGAAACCGTGAAAAACTGTATAAAGGGTTATGTATAAAGGGTTATGGACTATTCGACGAAAGACAAATTCGACGAATTTTTTTTTCGACGATTCGACGATATTTTGGACGATTCGACGAAACTTCTGAACAAATTCGACGAAACTTTCGACGATTCGACGAAACTTTGGACGATTCGACGAAACTTTGGACAGTTCGACGATAAAAAAGTACAAGTTCGACGAAAACTTTTTATTTCCCCCAGCGGATTAAAAGAAGTTATTTTTACAACATACCCCACCCAATATAACGTTGAGTAGAGTATGTTGTAAGATAGCCTTTTTATCTCGGAACTTATTGGGTGGGGGCAAGAGTGTGTGTGCATGAATAGCTGAGAATTTTTCTCGTAAATTACACTGTATTAAGGTGTCATAGCCTGTATTTATGAGACGCTCACACTTAAGGCGCCAATTAAAAGGTGAAAGAGGCTAGGAGTTGATGTTTCTTGTTATTCTTCAGGCAAGTGTAGTCTGCCACTTGTGATTTTGTGGTCAAGATAGGCCTTCGTCGGCAAGTATAATCTGCCTTGGGCTCTTAGCTGGCGTGTACGGTTGAGGCGATTTTGACAAGCGATAGAAACCAACGGACCATAGCAAGGTGCCACCCAACCTGAACATTCCTGGTTCAGGTAACAGGCCTGCTATTTTCATTGGGTCGGGACATGCTGTGCGCTAAAGAAGCGTTTTACAAAACGAGGCCAAGAAATCGGAGCGCAGGACCAGCGCTCGCCTCCCTGGGGGTGGATGCCCACCTCCAAGGGTGGAGTGAAGGATGTGCTGAAACCATAACGGTTTTGGTCTTGTTGTGCTTAATATATTATGTTCCCGGAGAAATACCTGGGGCCGAATGTTCCCGAGGCCGAAAAGACCCGGACCCCATGGTAGCCTTATCACTAATATCAGCTGCGACGGTGTTGCATATTTACTGTTTTTCACACAATGACGCTTCACTTTGCTTTTGTGGGACTTGTTCCATTTTGTTAAGTTTAGTTAAACTCCACATCTCACTTGCGCGTGAATATTGAACAGCGACTAGTTCTGGAGAGATGGCTAAAACAACTAGAGCAATCTACTAGTAAATGACTAGCATCTACTCCCAGTTCCAATGGTGCCATTGCTTATTAACCTTGCAACTGCCAGCCAATATGGGGTCATGAGTGGAAATAGCCTAATACACTCTCTTTACAAAAAAACCCCACCACATTACTGCACAAAGTCGTGTCTATACCTAACGACCAATAATCATAATGACAATGATTAAAACAGCAGCAGCTAATAAACATTGCAAACGTGTTCACGGGTATTTGCGGTTGAACACTCGTATGCACTTGTCTTAGCAACCAAGAACGCTCAGCGAATCCTGTATTGAGCACACCCATTATAAGCTTCCACTCCAAGGTCAAATTCAGGGAGACTTCAGTCAACTTTTATATGTGCTCACTTTCATAAGCTTCCATGGCTGTTCTGGGCTACTCGGTGGTGACTGCCCTCCTCTATTTAATCAGACCTGGGTGAGGGTTAAATACAATAACTGACCGTTTGCATTCGGGAGCCCCACCCCGCCCCACCACTGGGAAGAAGGTTAAGTTGCTAGACTCCTGGTGCCTCCTGAAGAAAGGTAGGGGTTAAAAACAGTATCTGACAGTTTGCATTTTTTTTCGGGGGGGGGGGGGGGGGGACCCCACAACGACCTTCCAAATATCATGATTGCCCCCCTCCCCCAATGGCTCCCCCCTCAGGCGATATAATGCTTGAACTATGGAATTGTGCGTATTTTCTCCCACGATTATGAGCCCTTCCCAGGATATTTTTTCTTCAAATTCTGAATCTCTGAGATCGATTCCGGTGTCTCCTGGGGAACGTGAGGGTTAAAACAGTTAATTATGGTTTGCCCCTCAGCCACCCCCCCCCCCCCCCCCCCCCGGGGCCCACCACTTGGAACTCACACATGTATAGGGATTGGTGGAGTGAGAACGAGGCGCTCCAGTCTCAATAGGCGCCTGTGAGTATCATTGGGGTAGGACAAACAGGAATCTAGAACTAGTATCCAGTGATGTGTAGTTGGTTTTAATATTTATTATCACCTCGGCATGTGTTTGGCGAAACGCTAACTGAAAATAAGTTATGAACCTCCGTTTAAAAAAATAGCTTGAACACAACTTTTTGCCGGTGAAAAGGACGGTAAGTGTATAAAGCTATGTTTTAAAGTACTAAATGTACAGCTGAGTGTGTGAAAAATGACAATTTAATGAAGCGTACGCAATAATAAATATATATAACGAAGATTAATTGTTTTATTGTGGACTATTTTTAAATTCTAAATGGTTTCTCTCTCCAAACCTTTTTGTTAAATCCCCTCGTAGTGAACAGAAACATCTAAATGTTACGCACACGAAGTAGTTACACCTCCATCGAGCAACTATGATAATATTCACCCCATCGTGCACCTCGGCGAATTCGTTGTTTCCTTGCACAAATGGCGTGTCGATCAGTGTCGATGGCGAAATGATCTATTTTGTCTTTAAAATAGTCTATAATAAAACAAACATTAACAATACTCAAACTTCCTTCTATATATTTATTATTGCGTAAGCTTCCTTAAATAATGACTTTTCACACATTCTGAGGTACATTTAGTACTTTAAAACGTAGTTTTTATACACTTACCGTCCTTTTTACCGGATACCGTCCTTTTTACCGGCAAAAAGTATTACCCATGCACTCTAATGATATTTACCGGCAGCACTTTTCGAAAGATGTGTGTGGGGGAGTAGGGGGAGGCAACTTTCGCAGCATTGCTCATTGGCGGGTAGGAGAAACCTGCGTGCACTGATATATATTTGGGGATATCGCTCTTTTTTGTGGGTAAAAATGCCCGAATGGGGAAGGTATCCGATGTTGTGGGACGTTTACACGGAGCCTTATGCAGTGCTCTTTGGACTTTTATTGTGCCAACAACGTGATTTGACTTGTCAATAACGTGTGTTGTTTGGTATTTTATTAGAATGTTTATTGGACGGACATAACTGTATGTGTGTGGGGGTGGGGGTTGGTAAATTTCATGTGGAACAGCACTTGTCAAATTGCATGCTTTGTAAATACGGTTTGGAATAGAGTGTTAGTTTATTTGATCATCAACTTTAGGATGCTGGACAGGGTTGGACTAAATTCTTATTTACCGTTAGGTAACGGACGGCAAAGTCGATGAACATTTGTATGGGTGAGGTCTGTTGTACTCGTCCGGAAAACAATATTCCACTTGGAGTGGTCGTTAATGAATGAAAAGGAAACTTACCCCAAGCTGGCAGAAATGTAAAGTGCGGGAGTGGGAAAGAGTAATTATTCGTGTCCGATCGGACATCCTAACAAATTGGTAGTTATGTGGCTTTTTTATGGGACTACAATAAAATGCATGTCCATTATATAAAAACAAGTGATTTTGGAGAATATTTTTGGGGTGGTAGCAAACGCAGACCCTACCCTACCCTTTACTGATCCCAACTCTACTCCCCCACCCCAATTCTAAACCCCACCCTAGACTAATGAAAACTCAATATATTCCTAGTCTATTTTAACTAAAATGCATGTCCATTGTTTTAAAACAACTTTTTGGGTGAAAAATTTTTGGGGTGGTAGCAAACCCTAACCCTACCCTTAACTGACCCTAACAACACCCCACCCCACCCCCAACTCTAAACTCCACCCTAGAATAATGACATTTAACTATGTGACTAGTCACATAAATTGCGGTAGTCACCTAACCCCCATTTCTACCAACAAATAGCCACCTAAACTCCCATATGTCTGCCCGGAAGATCGAGAGTTTGTGTATTGTCGTGCATTCTAATGCACTGGAAAATTATTGTATTCGTCCTGAAGATAACATTGTGGTGGTGGCGATGGGGGTGGGGCCCACCTGTATTCAATTATGGATAATACAGGTATAGGGTAGGTATAGCCAGAGAACTGAGATAATTGTTGGTTGTTTCAGCAGAGTTTCGGTCACTATGACTGACAGAGCTGCATGCTGACCATCACTTGTGTTGGTGGCACCAGTACTCTTCCATTGTTTATTTACACTGGCGTCCAAAGTTTTAATGAAAGTAACGCTAGATTGGTATTCCCAGGCCTCAAGCTAAAAATGTGGAGAGAGGGGATGCGTCCCACGACCCTGTCCGTGTCGGAACTTTTCAAGTTGTCTGTCGGAAAAAAATGTTGATCGCCCACACGACAACGCTGCCACAATTTTCATTGTGCAAAATTATCTTTAGGTTTCATATATCCTTTATGTGTAAACGCTTGTTCGTTTATTATTAATATTTTAAAAAAGTACTTTTGTGAAACGACAGTATTTCTTGAAAATAATAATAATAATAATAATAATAATCTGAATAAATGAACGTTTGAAGCCCGTTTCGTTAATTATTGTTTTACGAAAAAATATTGAGTTAGGATTCAACTTCGTACCGACGGTCAACGATCCGGGAACACTGTCAGAATATTCACCTCTCGACCCCCACCATGTCGGGGGTGGTGGTGGGGTGAGGGTGAGATCCTATCTCTGTGTCTGGTTCTGGCGTGGGAATAACTGCAAGCTTGAATTTTTTATTGCAGTTTAACGTTATTTACGGTCAGCCAGGGTCACCTCGTGTCTGACAGTTTTACGGGTGGTGAAAGCCAGAGAAAACAACCGAGCAGCGGCGAGCAACTGTCAGACTCTCCAACGTACTAACTCTGCATAATAGAGTCATCATTTGTTGAAGGCAGGTGCCCCATGGACGTATACACAGTGTGCCTTAGTACACAGCGACAATGTGCCACCATGTGGGCAATCGGGTTTAGGTGCCTTACGCAAGGGCGCAATGCCGTTACCGCTAGCCATGATCAATCCGTGAACCTGTTGGTTTAAAGTTCAAAGCTCCACCATTGGCAAGCTGGAATGGGCCGTTCGGTTCATCCATAAGACGGCCCTTATCAGGGCCGTCGAATGTTTGAAAAGAACACTTGTTCATTTAATACATTGCCATCAGCATTAACCCCCCTCCCCCTCCCCCCCCCCCCCCCACGCTGCACAATAAACCCAGAAATAAAGTTATTTCCACTCGATTCCATTTGCCGTGATTCATATAAGTGTATGCTAAATTTCGAAGAGTAAAAAAATCCATAACCCCAACCCCTTATAACATATAATATAACAGACCATCCCGACGCCACCCCCTCCCCCGATGGGGAGAGCGGTGGCGAAGTGTTTAGAGCATTGGACTTTAAACCGAAAGATCGACAGTTCGATCCTGATCAGAGGTAACTGCGTTGGGTAAAAACACTTAATCCAGTCATGGTGGGCACGGATACGTTGCGTACAAAGGCGTGCGGCACGTCAATGATTTACTTGCTTTTAACAGCAGCTAACTCTGCTTGTGCAGAATTAGCAAGTTCGAGAGTCTGTCAGTTGCTCGCCGCTGCACGATTATTCTCTCTGGCTTCCGCCCACCGTTAAACTGTACAACATGATGTCACCCTGGCTGTTGAAAATGTACTTAAAGACAAACAAACTTCTCCCGAAAACAAACATCGATATCCAACCGGATAAGCCCGCACCAAGAGGGAAAGACTCATAATTTTAAAAACTGTAACCTCCTCATCAATAACTACATACGTATACCCTTTCAAGTATGTAAAGTTTTGACTATATACCTTCCCGATACCTGTCTTGTCCAGAAATGAATACATGTGCGAGCCCCCAACCCCCCCCCCCCCCCCCACGCGCGCGCAAGCAGCCACCACCACCATGTGTTTATAACGCTAAGACGAGTAGAATAATCCCCCTATATGCATTAGAGTATAAAGATTCACCGACTTTCTGATTTTTAACAATTTCTCACCCTATCGGACGGACACGAATGCCACGCCCCCCCCCCCCCTTCCTTGAGATTTCTAACTGGGTTTGGGCGGTCATTGCCTCCTTTTTCAACCATTCATGACCCTCCCCTGTCTGTTGGAAGTATCGTTAAACCCCTGTAAAAAATAAAACAATTATTTTTAGTATAGCATTGCAAACCCCCTCCCAGACAGCACCCCCCCCCCCCCCCCCAAGTTAAATACAATTAACTAAACTTAACAAAAACTACATTTTTTCCAACGCTATGGAGCAGCGTTATTGTAGATATGTTGTTGAACCTTTCTCGTTTTCTTGAGTTCTTCTTTATTTTGATTTTATTATCTCCAATTTCATTAAAATTTGTAAATACAGGTGGACTCATCCTGTGTGCTTTCTCAAAATAATAACCCCAATAGTGTTTCGTTTCAATATGGCGGGTAACATATCATTACACGAGGTCCAGACGAATCTGAAATATGATTTTGTAGCCAGTTATAACAACACACTACCTTCTACCGACGAGGCTGAAGACTCACCCTTTCATAGCAATACTCATGAATGTAATTACTACACACCGGAACAATTTCTACATGCCCTCAACAAACTACATACCCCACCCTTTACACTCTTCCACATCAATTGTCAAAGTATTAATGCCCACTGGGATTCCCTGAACGATCTCTTGTTCAATCATCAAGGACGACAGAGCAATTTCGATATTATTGGACTGACAGAAATCTTCCAAATTCCCTCAAATATCACATACTCCCTCGAAGGCTATCATCAACTCATCAAACACAATCGCCCTGATGATGACGACGGGAGAGGGGGTGTAGGATTATTTCTTTAAAAAATATCAATTATAAAATTCGTGACGACTTATCGGTATTTATTCCCCACATAATAGAATCCTTGTTCATTGAAGTCAACACGAAAAGGTCACGAAGAGTTGTGGGTGTTATATATCGACCGAATACACCACCTAAAGCAGATATTGATTGTTACTCATCCAAACTAAATGAAATATTTGATAAACTGAATAATGAAAGAATAAGTTCCTATATTATGGGTGATATAAACATCGATCTACTTAAATACGACTCCCACACCAAAACAGAACATTATATTAACCCAATGTTTAATCAAGGATTCGTACCTGTTATAACTAAACCCACCCGATTAGGAACCCACTCAGCCACCCTCATTGATCATATACTTACCAACAAAATCACATCGAGTTCAGTGTCTGATATTATTATTACAGATATATTGGACCACTTTTGCATCTTTCATATTGAATTCGACCCGCCTAAAGTTACTGAAGATTCCTACATATGGACTCGAAAAATAAACGCAGAAACTATACTAAACTTCAAATTGCTTCTCTCTCAATGTGACTTTCTGTTAGTAATAGAATCACATGACCCCAACACAGCCTACAATAACTTCTTAAATATTTTTTTAAACTTATTCGACGTGGCTTTCCCCTCCAAACGCTTCAGTAACTGTAAGAAAACCATACAGCGACAACCCTGGATGACCAGAGTATAAAAAGTTTCATCCAAAACGAAATACAAATTCTATAATAAAAAGCTAAAGTCCCCAACCGAACCAAACATAAATTATTATAAAAAAAATATTGTAAAAGATTCAATAAACTCAAAAACAGGAGTAAAGCCCATTACTTTAGAACTGTTCTTAGTGAACATAAAAATAACCTTCGCAGAACATGGCAGATTTTAAATGAAGCCATAAAAAAACGTATAGACATGGGAGACCTACCAAACTCCTTTACCCACAATAACAAGGAAATCAACGACCCAGTTAAAATAGCTGAAGAATTCAATAATTACTTCGTAAATATTGGGAAATCAACAACAGACAAAATACCTAACGCTGTTAAATCTCCATGTGAGTTTCTTCCAAATGCAGAGAATAAATCCTTTTTAACCCTTTAAAACTTTTGTAGTCATATGACGTACGGAATCAAACAACGCACTGATATACTGTGGTCATTTGTTGTGTTATTATTTTTTGATTTTTTAAAGTTTTAACCTCAATTCCTATTTTCTCCCGAATAGTGACTAGTGACAACTGTTCAGCTAAATGTTACCGCAGCTTATATAATCCTGCTGTCGAGACTTCTTAATTGATTGAGTGCCAGAAGCCACTATCAGGGCTTTCAAAAACTGAGGAAACAAGATCAAACGCTAATACTTTCCTTGCCTATATATTTCATATTCAATAAAACACAAATAATATTTTGTTTATATAAATTTGTTTTAATACAAATTATTGGAGAGTGCCTCTGGGCACTCTCCAATAATTTGTAATAAAATAAGTTCTGAATAACAAATTCAGACCACCAAAAATAATCGAGCCCTCAACCAGATAATCACTAATGTGAAAAATATCTTGTTATTTGTGAATTCCTGCGTTTGACGTCGCATTTTGAAAAACGTCGAAGAAACTGAATTCCCAGTGACGTTTGAACGTCAGGATAATTAAAGTCTCAAAGGGTTAAGTCCCGCATGTGAACCCGAAGTAAAAAATATCGTGAAGTCGATGAAGTCTAAAAATACTAAGGACAGGAATGAGCTAAGCTCAAACCTTAACAAAGAAACTATTGACCACATTGTAACGCCTCTAACGCATATCTGCAATTGCTCCTTTTCCCAAGGCACATTCCCAGAAAGAATGAAAATAGGTAAAATAATCCCAAAATTCAAAGCAGGTGATAAGCACTCCTTCACTAATTACAGACCGATAAGTATACTGCCCACCTTCTCCAAAATTCTCGAGACACTTATGTTTGTAAGAATTTAAAAATTCCTAGACCGCTTCAATGTTTTAAATCCAAACCAGTATGGGTTTAGAAAAAAGCATAGTACTGTACACTCTATCATATAGTTGTTAAAAACTGTCTCGGCTGAAAATAAGAAATCATGTAAAAATAGCACATTGGCTATATTTCTTGACCTCTCCAAAGCATTCGATACTATAGACCATAATATCTTACTGATGAAATTAGATAGATACGGCTTCAGGGGATTAAGTAATCACTGGTTTAGAAGCTACCTAACGAACAGATTACAATATGTGACTTACGGTGATACTAAATCAAAATAGGCCGAAATAATATGTGGTGTTTTGCAGGGCTCGATCCTAGGCCCCATCCTATTCCTAATATACGTTAACGATATATTTCAGGCAACACCATTGAATCGCCTATCGTTCGCTGATGATACTACTGGTTTTATCACAGGTAATGATCCAGAACAACTGGTTAGCCACATCAACGACGAATTACAGAAAATATTCGATTAGTGCTGTACAAATCGACTTTCCCTGAACGCCACAAAAACTAAATATATGTTAATCAACCCATCTTCTAAGAAGACGGTAATAATCCAGCGTAACATAGCAATCAATGGTCATGTCATTGATAGAGTTAGTACAAATGACGCTGAGAAGTCTCTCAAATTTTTAGGTGTACTTATTGATGATTGTCTATCTTACAAACACCATATTTCCCATATTTCTTCCATAATTGCCCGAGCGACTTTTGCCTTGAACAGAGCCAAATCCATGAGAACCCTTTATTATGCGCTAGTGCATTCCCATCTAATGTATGGAATAAATATTTGGGGTGACGCCAAAACTATTAATAAATTGTTCCTTTTACAGAAGCGATCCGCCCGAATAATTAATAACAGGAGATATAATGCACATACAATACCCCATATTTCTAAGCAATAGAATTTTAAAAGTGAATGATGTTTTCAAACCGCAATAAAGTCTGTTTGTTTTTTATTGGTACCACGGTATGCTGTCTGCATCGTTTGGTGACTTCTTCAACCCCTTCGTTGATCGAACTGGACGAGCCAGTAGACGAACGGACTTCCTCAATGTTAACAGGACAAGGACTAAATTTCTTGACAGCTTACCAACCAACACTCCTCCGAGAATATGGAATGTTCTCGACACTGAATTGCGTTCCGTAATGAACAGAAATGTTTTCAAAAAACAACTGGAGTTAAACTTACTTTCCTCATACACAGTAAATGTCTACTGCGACAACCCTCACTGCCCTGACTGTGTTATATGAGGAATAGAACCCTTAGCCTATTTGGCTATTATTGTGTGAAAAAAACACTTTATTTATTATTATTATTATTATCATTATTATTATTATTATTATTATTATTATTATTATTATTATTATTTTTATTATTATTATTATTATTATTATTATTATTATTATTATTATTTTGATTTAATGCCTTATCATTAGGAGATATTATCTCATCATCAGGACTTTTTATCTCATCATTATGAGATGTTATCTCATCATTAGGAGATATTATCTCATCATTAGGAGATAACATCTCATAATTAGGACTTTTTATCTTATCATTAGGAGATATTATCTCATCATTAGGAGATATTATCGCATCATTAGGACTTATTATCTCATCATTAGGACTTTTTTATCTCATCATTATGAGATATTATGTCATCATTAGGAGATATTATCTCATCATTAGGACTTATTATCTCATCATTAGGGGATATTATCTCATCATTAGGAGATAATATCTCATCATTACGAGATATTATCTCATCATTAGGATTCATTATCTCATCATTAGGAAATAGTATCTAATTTACGAGATATTATCTCATCATCAGGAGATATTATCTCATCATTAGGACATATTATCTCATCACTAGGACTTTTTATCTCATTATTAGGAGATATTATCTCATCATTAGGACTTATTATCTCATCATTAGGAGATATTATTTCATCATTAGGGCTTATTATCTCATCATTATGGCATATTATCTCATCATTAGGACTTATTATCTCATCATTATGAGATAATATCTAATCATTACGAGACATTATCTCATCGTTACGAGATATTATCTCATCATTAGGAGATATTATCTCATCATTAGGACTTATTATCTCATCATTAGGCGATATCTTCTATTCCTAGTTTATGTCTATGACGTTTCTTCCAGGTCAAATACAAGGAGTATTTTGATGGGAAAAATTGAGCTCTTGTACAAGGAAGCCATTGGAGAGCCTCAAAGACTTTCCATTTTCCCCCGGAAAACGGGCCACACCAACGAAAGTGGGATATCCCCTCTCGCTACGTGCGTTCAATCATGCGCATCACGACTAACAGGCCCAATTGAGATATTTAACAGTTAGGGTTTCTTGAAATAAGGACTAGTTAAATTTTGTAGTGCAAGTTCAGTTCCATTTCAGTCACTGGAAAGGAGTTACGAGGGACTTTGGTGGACAACTGGGTTCAAAGTTCAGCTAAAATGTCTGCTAGTTCTGTTCGGTGAACAGTTAAATTTCCACCACTCTGTGGCGTTGTTGAAGGGGAATCATCCCAACACCCCACCTTCCTGTAAAATTGGAACACTATATATATTCATACCTGAAACCCCTAGAACTGGTTCATGTACTTTCACTCTGATATTTGTCGGGCCATTTTTCTATGGTTACTCTTACACTCTCTAGCCTTCAAAAAGTGCCCAGGTTCTCAAGTTGGCAGACAAAGTTACTATCGTTCCCTTGGACGTTCACATATGAGGAATAGACAATCTTAACCCTTTAGCCTAACACGAAAGGCTGACGAGACTTGTAAACAAAATTCTTGACTAAATATTTTCTTTCATTTTTTGCGTCACAAACATAGCCTATGACCCCTCATTGGAACGAACTCAACGAGCTCTTCCCCTGATGGGTCATAAGCTATGTTTTTGAGACAAAAAATGAAAACAAGTAATGCATATTGAATGGTTGTTTTGCGAAAAGCGCTGGTCGGTTTTGTCCATTATGTTAGGTAAAGGGTTAACCAGCATGGGGTGAAAGGAAGTGGGGGAATAAAGCATTTATCTGCTGCTGTAAAATATTTTCCCCTCCGTACTTCATTTTGGCCTATCATCTCCACAACCTTCTAGTCATGACGAGGAGAATGTGAAGACATTTAACTCTTCACTGAATAGAACGAGCAGTCTCGTAATGATGAGATAATAAGTCCTAATGATGAGATATTATCTTCTAATGATGATATAATAAGTCATAATGATGAGATAATAAGTTCTAACGATGAGATAATATCTCCTAATGATGAGATAAAAAATCCTAATGATGAGATAATAAGTCCTAATGATGAGATAATATGTCCTAATGATGAGATAATAAGTCCTAATGATGAGATATTATCTCCTAATGATGAGATAATAAGTCCTAATGATGAGATAATAAGTCCTAATGATGAGATAATATCTCCTAATGATGAGATAAAAAGTCCCAATTATAAGATAATATCTCGTAATGATGATGAGATAATAAGTCCTAATGATGAGATAATATCTCCTAATGATGAGATAAAAAGTCCTAATGATGAGATAATAAGTCCTAATGATGAGATAATATCTCCTAATGATGAGATAAAAAGTCCCAATGATAAGATAATATCTCGTAATGATGAGATAATATGTCCTAATGATGAGATAATAAGTCCTAATGATGAGATAATATCTCCTAATGATGAGATAAAAAAAGTCGTAATGATGAGATAATATCTCCTAATGATGAGATAATATCTCATCATTAGGACCTATGACATCCAATCTTTTGTACTTGTTGGCACCAATACGCTTCCATGAGAAATGTCTGTTGTGGTTCCTGATACTTTCGTAAGATTATTGTGTGTGTACCTTTTGATCTTTTCATATTTCATGCCCGAAGCAGGAAAGCAGTACGCGAAGAGGGTTCGTGGCGTTTCGGCCCCATAAAAGGCCGAAACGTCTCACTTCAGGAGACCGAAACGTCTTGCTTTTTAAATTTTTACCAAGTCATTTCGGCCCAAAATAAATAAATATTTGCTTATGAGTCAATAAATATTTTTAAATATTATTATACACCTCTAGAGGGTTTTTTTCACAGCCCAGTACATAATTAAATACAGTGGCAAGCTGTCCGTTATCACTCATATAGATGATTCTTGAGTTTGGTTTTCGCATTTCAGTTTGTGTTGAAAAACAGCAAACCATCATATGTGGAACTTGAAAAACGACTAAAGGAAGCTTGGAGTAAATGGGAGCATATCCCCCACCCCACCCCGTCACTCTCTTAAATGAATTTCTCGTTGTTTGGCAGTGACTAATATAAACTACAATTATTAGATTTTTTACCGGATAAGTCTGAAACATTGTTATATATATTTGTCTCTAGTAATTTTGCTTAATTACCGGGTATTCATTTTCTGAAATGGTTCCACTTCAGCCTTTTCCACGAATAAACGCAAAATTATTACACTTGTTACCAGATTGCATTGAATTTAATAAATTACCAGATAAGTCTGTAACATTAATTATTATTATTAAATTATTACATTTTTTACCAGATTTCGTTTAATTTCATAAATTGCAAAATAAGTCTGTAACATTAATTGTTAACTACATTTGTCTCAATAATTTCGTGTAAATATTCATTGAAAAGTTTTCACTTCAGCTATTTCAACGAATAAACGCAAAATTATTACAATTTTCTTTCTACGTATAAAGGCCGAAACGTCCCAGGGCCGAAACGTCTCAAGGCCGAAACGTACCGATCCCCGTGAAGAGATGTTCCATGGTAATAGCACCCTCTCCGGGACGTTCCATTCCCAAACCTATTCGTCCCGGGACGATTCGTCCCAAATTCATCTCGAACAGGGACGGGTCGTCCCAAAAAGTAGGCCTAATTTGGGAGAATGGTGGAATTATTTATTATACATGTAAGGTTATTATAAAAATGATTTTTATCCAGATATTGGTTGGGGATATCTTGATCACTGTAGTGATACTTTCATCACGTTCCAAGCAGAGTTCACCTTCTTTAAATATATCTGAATTATCGAGACAATCGACAATTTGGGAGAGTCATTCAAGGGAAAAAAATCACTAAGTGTCACGAAAAAATTCAGATCCAACATATCTTGACAATATTAAGAAACACCAAATTATCCATTCATACTGAATGTCTGATATTTCGTCCATTAATAACGTGTAAATCACGGTCATTTCCTATGTAAGAAAATCTTACAATTTCCGGTGACCGCCATTTTTTAATTGGCTAATGATCCAGGCTACATTCGGTAATCCACCAAAGCGGTCGAGACCAATCAAGACCTGCCAAAAATGGTTGGTCTCGGTGAGAATTGGTCAAATTCAACAATTCTATCCAGAAGGGAATTTCGCTGAAGCGCGCCAAAGCTGACATGCTTTCGAGTGTGGACTTATTGCCGAAGCCGATTTTAAGATGGCGGATAGTGGCCCAATCTTTGCTAAATTAGTGACACTGCCACTATCAAGAATCGCGGCAACAGAGCATTGATCTTGTACACAAAGGAGTATAAATGTAATAAATACAGATGTATCAACTTGTAAGATATAGCAGTAGAAATGCTTGCGATAGCAACGAAATGTGTTGAAAAGGCGGAAGAGAATTGAAATCTGACATTTCCAGATATGTTGGGTTTTAAAACAAGAAAACGATTTGCCCCAGTACCATGAAAATAAATGTTGGGACGGATCGTCTCGATATTCGAAAAAAAAATCATTTTGGATGAATCGTCTCGATACCCTGAAAATATTGGGGGTACGAATCGTCCCGATACCCTGAAAGCAAGCAAATTCAGTGAATTCATGTCTCTCGCTGGACAGCAGTTTCAAGGGGAATTAATGCATCCAGTAGAATATAGCTGAGTTGCAAGTGGAAGTTATTTTGAAGAGACAAAACGGACAATGCTTCAGACAGTAGTTATCAGATTTATTTTCACGGATGTTACTGTCAAAGCAAGTAAAGTAATGTGGAGTACAACTGTGAAAATCACTAAAAATTAAGACTGTATGATAAGACATATTACATTAAACTGTTGTGAAAAATAATCCATATATGAAATTTCATTGAAATCGGTTGACTCTTAGGAAAGTTAGAGTCTGGAAACTACCAGCCAATCAAATTTAAGCAACCTAATTAAATATGCGCGGAAAATGTCCATGTTCGAACTTTGTCCCACATTTGATGAAAGTGATCTACTACCCAAATTTCATCGAAATCGACTGACTGTGAGGAAAGTTAGAGTCTGGAAACGAAAAACACGGAAGGTGTGCACTTACCTTACTGTGTATTAGTAGTAGCACTGAATGAATCAAAGTTTCCCTAATTTGCATAATTTTTGCACGAGAACAAAAGCCGTATTTTATGTGATAGATACTTTGAAGCTATTATTAGGAGCTCACATAATACATCATGCAACACAGAAAACAATGAACAAATTTACAAACCTTATTGACGTAAATATGTATACCCCCAGGGGATGACATAGCCAGATTGGCTGTCTACCTGTCATCCCCTATAGAACCAAAAGTGCATTTGGCACACACTCAGACTGTTAGCAACTATTAATTTTGAATACTTCATACAAGTATTAGTAAATTTAATAAGACTTCTTTGCGATCGTAATCGATCGGAGTCAGGTGTCAGGTGGCTATTGTCTACAAATTTATCCCCCCTCCACGCTTTGGTCACCCTGTTTTTAAACGTCGGCCCTTGAGGTCGTTATTTAGAGGAAACAAAACAGTTTTATTTACCAAAACATAAAATATATTTCAAGCTGGAGGGAGTGGATGGGAAGCGTGAGATGCGATATGACGAGAATACCAGACTTCAGTTAATGCAAGATGTAATATATAAGATATTTAGTAATTATAATCCTAAGGGTTAACTTATGGGTTACAGTCTGGGCAATGCGGATTGTTACATTCTACAGTACCCGAATATAAAGCGAGTATTTTATTCATCATTTCTTTCTTTTTTTTAACAAGTTTCTGCTTCTTATCGCACGTAGTTCACAGTTTAGGTCGTTCCATAATTTTGGATAAGCATAATTTGGGAACCTATCTAAGGCTTTAATTCTTGTTCGTTCAACTGTTAGTATACCCCATTGTCTACTGTTCCTAGTTGATCGATTGCTGACGAGACCGAAGAAGTTTTCGAAAGATCGAGGGAGATTACCGTTGAGAAAGTCAAAAACAAATAGGTTCGCATGGAGTTTAAATAAGTCGTTCACTTTCAATATTCTGCTTTTTAAGAACAGTGTATCCGTGTGGGCATTATAAAGTTTGTTATGTATTATACGCAGAGAGCGTTTTTGGAGCAACAACACCTTGTTCATTGCCTTCGAGATTCCCCAGATATGAATTCCACATACCAGGTGATTATGTATTAGTGCGTGGTACAGTGTTCGCATGACATGCGTTGGCAATACAGTCTTCACTTTATTTAGGACACAATTTGCATATGCAATTTTAGAACAAAGTTTATTTACGTGGTCCTTATATGTTAAGTTTTCATCAATATGTATTCCTAGAAATTTAATCGCTTTTTCAGCTTCCGCTGACCCTACAGTACTTATTTTCTCATTGTTTATAAAGATATTTGGTTTAACTGGTCTTTGTCTGTTACTTTGGGTTGGGTTGAGCAAAATATATTTGGTTTTTCTGGCATTTAAGGCTAACTGGTTCGCACAACACCAATCAAAAATCTTTTCAAGTTCTTTATTTATAAAGCCGGCCAGTACGCAAGTGTCGGGACCTGATGAGTATGCTGTTGTATCATCAGCAAACACGAGGAGGTGTAATGAACATGCTTCAGAAATGTCATTGATATATAACAAAAAAAGTACTGGGCCAAGAACTTATCCCTGAGGAATGCCACGTGTTATTTCAGCCATTTCCGATCTGTTATCATTATAGCTAACATACTATTGTCTACCAGACAAGTAGCTTTTGAACCAGTCGTTCGTTAATCCTCTTATACCATAGCTATTCAGTTTACTCAATAAGATGTCATGCTGTAATTTGTCAAAAGCCTTTGTTAGGTCCAAGAAGACAGCCAGCGTGGTATCTTTGCTGATCTTATTGTTTTCCTGTCCAATGTGTTTTAGTAGATGCAGCACTGGATGGATGGTGCTATGTTTTTTTCCGAAAGCCATATTGATTAGGATTCAAAATACCAAAATGGTCCAAAACATTGATTAATCTAGATGACATAAGTTTTTCAAGTACTTTTGAGAAAAATGGCAGCAAGCTGATAGGTCTGTAGTTCTTGAAGGTGTGTGATGTATTGCGTGTCACTAAACATTGATACAAAAATTTATTCAAATCCGAACTTTCATATAGAAGTTCTGTACAAAAAATTAATTACACCCAATTTCGGAACAAAATGGCCTCTGGCGGCCATCTTGAATTTTGGACCAAACCCCAAAACACATATTCTGGTCTCACAGTGATAACAAAGATACCCAAGAAGTTTCGTGAAGACCGGTTCATAAATACGGCTTTTAGTCCGAGGTGCGTTGACGAACGGGGCAGACGGACAGGCAGACGGTCAGATTTTCTGTACAAAATTTCACACCTAGGTATTTAAAGAAGTAATCCATATATGAAATTTCATCGCAATCGGTTGATTTTAAGGAAAGTTAGAGTCTGGAAACCGTCAGCCAATCAAATTTCAGAAACCTAATTAAATATGCGCGGAAAGTGCCCATATTCGAACTTGGACCCACAATTAATGAAAGCGATCTACTACCCACATTTCATCGAAATCGACTGATTGTAAGGAAAGTTAGAGTCTGGAAACGAAAAACACGAAAGGTGTGCTCTTACTGTGTATTAGTAGTAGCACTGAATAAATCAAAGTTTCCCTAATTTGCATAATTTTTGCACGAGAACAAAACCCGTATTATATGTGATGTATTGCATGTTACTAAACATTCATACAAAAATTTATTCAAATCCGAACTTTCATATAGAAGTTCTGTACAGAAAACTGATTACACCCAATTTCGGAACAAAATGGCCGCTGAGGGCCATCTTGAATTTTGGACCAAACCCCAAAACACATATTCTGGTCTTACAATGATAACAAAGATATCCAAGAAGTTTCGTGAAGATCGGTTCATAAATACGACTTTTAGTCCGAGGTGCGATCATCCACGGGGCAGACGGACAGGCAGACGGACAGATTTTCGGTACAAAATTTCCCACATTCGAACTTGGCCTAGGTATTGATAAAAGTAATCCATATATGCAATTTCATCGAAATCGGTTGATTTTAAGAAAAGTTAGAGTCTGGAAACCGCCAGCCAATCAAATTTCAGTAACCTAATTAAATATGCGCGGAAAATGCCCATATTCGAACTTGGACCCATAATTGATGAAAGTGATCGATTACCCAAATTTCATCGAAATCCGGTCACTGTAAGGAAACTAGAGTCTGGAAACGAAAAACACGGAAGGACGGAAGGATGGAAGGACACCCCGAATTTAATATCTCCCGTTTTTTCGAAAAGCGGGAGACAACAATTGGTGGGGCGAATCGTCCCGATATTTGGGACTTATCATCACGGTTGTCATTTTGGAACGAAACGTTCCAGACGAATCTTCCCGGGATGGACCCGTTATGGGTCGAAATGTCCCATAACCCTAGCACTCGGCGGATTCGGACACTGACTTGGAGGATTCGGACATTGGAGGATGTGATTCTAGGATATACTGAAATGCTAAGGTGAGAAGAAAAAGAAAAAACCCTACTATATATCCATATGTTTAGCAGACAACTTTCAGCGGGGCATTTATGGTAATGATTTGTCCACCCATCGTCCGTCTGTCGTCTGCATTTTGTTAGCTCAACTTGACAATGTCAAGTATGAGTTATTAGGATGGGTTTTGTGATCCGTCGCCCGTCCGTACGTACGTCTGTGGCCCGATCAGTTCCAAATTTTATATGTGGCTTTAGGGCAATGTCTAGATGGGAGCTATGGATTTTTTGAAAATCATGGCTGCCAGTGGCCATCTTGTATTTAGATATAAATTATCCAACAATTCCTTTAGCACATCCTACAGGTCGCAGTTCTCATCCGATCAGTGTCAAATTTCAAATGTAGCTTTGGGACAATGTCTAGATGGAAGCTATTGTCCGTCTGTCGTCTGCATTTTGTTTTCTCAACTTGAAAATGTCAAGTATAAGCTAATGGGATGGGATGTGATCCGCTGTCCATCCGTACGTACGTCTGTTCGTCCACAATTCCTTTAGCACACTCTACATGCCACAGTTCTCACCCGATCAGTTCCAAGTTTCATATGTGGCTTTGGAGCAATGTCTAGATTGTATCGTTGAAAAACATGACAGCCGGTGGCCATCTTAGATTTGGAATATAAATTGTCAACAATTCCATTAGCACACCCTACAGGCCGCATCTCTCAACAATCTTTTTCAAATTGTATATGTAGCTTTGGTGTGATGTTTAGATCGGAGCTATCGGATATTTCTGAATTTTGTTGAAAACCATGGCTGCCAGCAGCCTTCTTGGATTCGGATATAAATTATCAACGATTCCATTAGAACACCCTACAGGTCGCATCTCTCACCTGATCTTCATGAAATTCATCTAAAGCTTTGGTGTGATGTCTAGATGGGAGCGGTCAAATTTTTCTGAATTTCGGTAACAAATGTGGCTGCCAGCAGCCATCTTGGATTGGCATTTGAATTGTCAATTACATTAGCACACCCTGCATGTCACATCTCTCACCCAATCCTTTTCAAATTTCATATGTAGTTTTGGTGTGATGTCCATTTGGGAGCTATCGAGTTTTTCCCGAGTTTTGTTGAAAAACATGGCCGTCAGTGGCCATCTTAGGTTTGGCATATAAAATGTCAATAATTCCATCAGCACACCCCACAGGCCGCATCTTTCGCCCAATCTTTTTAAAATTTCACACGCAGTTTTGGTGTGATGTTTAGATGGGAGCTATTGAATTTTTCTGAATTTTGTTGAAAAACATGGCTGCCAGCAGCCATCTTGGATTTGGATATAAACTGTCCAACAATTCCTTTAGCACATCCTGGGGGCGTGGTGGCTCAGTAGGTACAGGTGCAGGCTGCAAGCCGAGAGGTAGTCGGTTCGAATCCCACATGCGGCAACCGCGTTGTGTCCTTGTGCAAGACACTTCACCCGCATTGCCCACGTGGGGGCACGGTGGCGTTCTGTGCTAAAGCGTAGCGCACGTCGATGGTGCACTTGTCTTCAATCAATGCTAACCCTGCTTGTGTGGACTTAGTATGTTTGGGAACTGACAGTTGCTCGCCGTTTCCCGATGGTTCTCTACGGGTACTCCGGCTTCCACCACCTGTAGAACTGTCGTGGTTATGATTAGCCATTGTGCAGACATATGTGACCAAATTTCATATGTAGCTTTCTTTGGGGCAATGTCTTAATGGAAGCTATCGAATTTTTCCGAATTGGGTTAAAAAAACATAGCCGCCAGCAGCCATCTTAGATTTGGATTATACATTGTCAAAAATTCCATTAGTACACCCTACAGACCGCATCTCTCAGCCAATCTTTTTCAAATTTGATATGTTGCTTTGGTATAATGTCTAGATGGGAGCTATCGAATATTTCTGAATTTTAATGAAAATCATGGCAACCAGCAGCCATCTTGGATGCGGATATAAATTGTCAGCAATTCCATTAGCACACCCCCAGGTCGCATCTCTGACCTGATCTTTTATGAATTTTATATATAGCTTTGATGTGATGTCTGGATGGGAGTTATCAAATTTTTCTGAATTTCGTTCAAAAATATGGCTGCCAGCAGCCATCTCGGATTGGCATTTGAATTGTCAACAATTCCATTAGCACACCATGAAACCCACATCTCTAACCAAATCTTCTTCAAATTTTATATGTAGTTTTGGTGTGATATCTAGATGGGAATTATCGATTTTTTCCGAATTTCGTTGAAAAACATGGCCGCCAGTAGCCATCTAAGTTTGGCATATAAATTGTCAACAATTCCATTAGAACACCCTACAGGTCGCATCTCTCCCCCCAATCTTTTTCTAATTTTCTATGTAACTTTGTTATGATGTCCAGATGGGAGTTATCAAATTTTTCTCCATTCCGCTGAAAAAGATACCCGCTACCGGCCCAATTGTGTTTGACATATAAACTGTCAACAATTCCATTAATACACCCAACAGGCCCCATACCTCGCCTGATTTTTTCATATTTCATTTGTAGCTTTGGTGTGATGTATTTTCTGTAGAAACTTGAGCGAGTGACATGGCATTACTGGATCTTTTTATTTAGTCCAGTCCCTTCTTGGACAAATTGAGTTGCAGTGTCATTGACACTTTCATTTGCTGGGCCACAGCTTTTTAACCACTACATATTTTGGGAAGGAACTTTATAACAATATGTATTATCAAAAGACAGTGATTCTTTATGTAACTTCCACCAATCAAGTGGGTTAGTATTTATGCCAGATCACGGCAGGGCATTGTACCCACTTATTTCTGCCATTGCGATGTCTGAATTGCTCGAATTATGTGACACATATGCTCCAAGCATGGTTCCAAGAAGACGGCCAGGTCCTTTCCCTTTGCATGGTGTCGGTGCTGTCGGATCTCCAGCACCTGGCACCACAGAATCACTTCCACAAGTATCTGATGCCTGCACTTATATACACCAGTGTAGCCCCGTAAGTTCTGATGTCACCTTTGACTCAGTAATTGATCTTGCCTCCATTTTGTGACCGAAAGCACTGAAACGAGGGTCCACATATTACCTCATGTTCACTTTATTTTCTTCATTTTTCATGTTGAAGTATTTGTTCATCTTCAGTTTTGCTTGCTCCTAGAATTTCTTGATTCCGGGTGGGTTGTTTACTTTTGTATCCAAGTTTTGCCCCAACTTAGTTACAGCTGGTCCAATCGCCGATATTGTCACATACGAAGAGGAACGCATCCAAACTGTCACATCATAAAATTGTCGTAATAGTGACATTAGCTCGGAGAGGAGATTCCACTCAACTTCGGCGGAGGAAGTAAGTGGATTTTTGGAGCATTCCTGTGTGGTAGGGTAACATCTAAAATGGTGGTTAAAATGACCAGGTGAGTATAAAGAAAACAAACATACCCCAAAATGAACTCCAGGAATGGTCTATGGTGAATTGTGGAATGGTTGCTTGTTGAAATGACCCCATATGCCATCAGGAAATCTTCTGCCAAATCTCGGAAAGGGTCTGGGGCCCATGCAGTTGGGAAAATATGTGTCATGAAGGCTCCTGTTGGGAATTTCTTTGGAAGAAGAAACACAATGAATAAGAAATGTTACCTTGATATTAAGATGAGAACATTAAACGGAAGCTACTACATGTATAGTACATGTAAGCTTAGAACAAACAGTCACATGAAATAATGCTCAGTATTTGTAATCTCTGTTAAATAAATCGTTCTGTTAAATGATGAAGATATTTATGCATTTTGCTACACTTCGACAGTTTATATTCTGTGGCTTAGCAGTTGTGTCTAGACAAGTATTGGCTGCCTTTAAAGGCAGCCAAGACTTGCCTAGAAACAACACTGACTGACAAAAGGTTCTTGGGATGTAACTTACAAATGTGTCCAGAAACAGCCCGTTGATGCACCGGTTTTGTTGCAGTAAAAAGTGATTAGTGTCAAAATGAGGCCTTCAAGAGTTAAAGAAGAATTAAATCGTTATTTGAATGAGGACTGAGATTGGGAAATGTTTGGTTTGAAGAGGAAAAATCATGCCAGCATGCCATTGGGAAAGGGTCCCATATTCGGCCCCTGCAGATACACAAAAGAATCCCTAGCCATTAGCACCACATTTGTGGCTGCTTACCTGTCACTTGAAGGGATGTACAAACCTGGTGGCACAGGGGGGCATGTGTCCCCTCGCTCCATCCCCAATATTTCCAGAAATAGTTGAGAGAGACAGAGGGAGTTTAGGACAACATTATCTTCATCAACACGCCATTGCAATCTTATTGGACATCAGCAGGAAGAGGGTGCACGAAGTGTTTACTCTTAATTAAATGATGTGAATAAAGATTTCCAAGTTTGGTTTGTCTCAATTCTAGCTTTTAAAGTTGAGAAAATCACATATTTTTGTTTGGCTCCATATTCAACAAATTTGTTAAATATGTGGCCCCAAATGTTCTGTCAGAAGAGTGGTGATGGGGTGAAGGGGGTGGATGATGTCATGTAATTAAAAAGTTACATAAGGTAATTAACATGACATCACTTAATGAATATTTTTTTATCAAATTAATTAATAACTGTTGCTTAATAAATTTTAATTGATGACTGTTGCATAATTAATGTAATTAATGAGTGTAATTAGGGTTGATTATAATAATTAGTATATTAATAAATGAATTAATAATGCTTACGTCGATTAGTACATATTTTGTTTTGAAGTCATAATTTGGGAAAGATATTATTAGATAAAAAATTGGGAAATGTTTGGTTTGAAGAGGAAAAATCATGCCAGCATGCCATTGGGAAAGGGTCCCATATTCGGCCCCTGCAGATACACAAAAGAATCCCTAGCCATTAGCACCACATTTGTGGCTGCTTACCTGTCACTTGAAGGGATGTACAAACCTGGTGGCACAGGGGGGCATGTGTCCCCTCGCTCCATCCCCAATATTTCCAGAAATAGTTGAGAGAGACAGAGGGAGTTCAGGACAACATTATCTTCATCAACACGCCATTGCAATCTTATTGGGCATCAGCAGGAAGAGGGTGCACGAAGTGTTTACTCTTAATTAAATGATGTGAATAAAGATTTCCAAGTTTGGTTTGTCTCAATTCTAGCTTTTAAAGTTGAGAAAATCACATATTTTTGTTTGGCTCCATATTCAACAAATTTGTTAAATATGTGGCCCCAAATGTTTTTCTCATTGTAGAGGTGCATTCAGTTTCTAAGCCTTTAAAGGGAGTAAAAATTTACCGATCATTGGACTAAGGAAAACACAAATAGATTAATAATATAATATACTACTCAAAGTGTGCTAAACACCACATATTTGACACATCATTGTGAAATTTTCTTGTGACACATTTGCGATATTTTTGGTGGATATGATTGAGGAATGTATTGAGATGGTCCCCAGTGTTTACGTTAGCTCTCTTGACAGGCAGGCTTTTCGTGACAGTCATGGAAAGCATGTACCCCTTGATTTTCATGATGTTTTCGTGTACTGTCCACATTGACATGAGATGTGTAGGGTATTCAGCCTTCATTTCAACACAAACTCTTGTGATTTAATGATTGAATATGGCGAATGCAAATGTAAGAAGACATTTGTCTGAAGCAGAAATGTGGCGGGCTGTAGGGATGGGGGAACAAGGAACCTTACCCATCGTGAGGTTGGTGAAGCCCTTGGTGTGGACCATACGGTGATCACCAGAGCCTGGGTAAGAGTTCAGCAGTATGGCACACCAGTCAGACGACATGGTGGTGGCAGAGACAGGGCAACATCTGAAGACCGTTTTTTGATCATTCAGGCCCATAGGAACCGCTTTGACACAGCAACCCAGCTTTGCAGTGACCTTCAGAATGCATCCGGGGTTAATGTTTCGACGCAGACTATCCGGGCAGGGTTGCACGAAGGTGGTCTCTGTTCGAGAAGACCATGTATTTGCATTCAGCTGTCCCAGATCCACTGTAGTAATGAATGTGGTTTTCGACCTGGTTCTGTCAAGATATTATTAGATAAAAAATAATATATTTAAAAATAATATTGACGTATTGGACATGTATATGATTGCTATCGACTGACTCTGACCTGGACACGTGCTAAGGTAAACGCTGCATTGTGTTTGCGTCTCGTTAAATCAATTTTTTTTCAAACACGAAATACAAAAAGCAAGTGACAGATGTTGAGGTAATAAATTCCTATTCCTCAAACGTTATGGGTGTAATAAAAACCTCATTAAATTAGCGATCAACACACAACCTTCTTTTAGACTCTGAGATTCAAATTTTCAATATCATCGATTTTTTAACGGTCCGTTTTCTGCATTTTGACTGGTTCTCAAAAAAATCAATCAGTCAATTTTAAAACGACAGTCACTCATAGCTAAATTTGTCATTTGTTTTGCAAACAGGTTGTTGGCAATTCCGAGTTTTATTCACATCGTATATATCACATTGTAAGTATTTGAAATGGAAAACAAAACCTTTACCTGTGAAATTTGTGAGAAAGGATTTTCATCCAATGACCACAAAAATCGCCACGAGGCTACTGTACACGGGGGAGAGGCTGTACATGGCTGTACTTTATGCCCCAAGACTTTCAAGAGATGAGTTAATGAATCATCTGAAAAGCCACCAAGAAGGTCCTTTGAACTGTCAATTTTGTGTTTCAATAGCAAATTTAACAAAAGAGAAGCAGTGTACATCGTACAGACGGAGATGTCAAGGAGTTACAGGGCACGTTTTGTCTGAAATCCTATAGTAGGAAAGATACATTAGAAAAACTTATGGAGAAATGACCAATTTCGACATTTAACTGCGCGACTTGCGAGGACAGCTGATTCAACTTAATCGTCATTGCGCCACAAGTAGCAGAGATGCATAACTCAATTGACCGGTGGAGCCGTGCCTCATCAAATAAGGGGGTCAAATGAGGTTATGAGGAGGGGTGAAGGAGATAAGTGTGCGGTCATATGTTTAAAAATTTAATAACCTTAATTGCTATGACATAGTCCCCCTAATAAATAGCGTATATTCATTTAATATAATATATTAATAATTTTTGTTAAATAATTCATTTTTTATTCCACAAAACACTTCTTGAAAAAACAAAATGGCGGATTAGTTTGACAGAAATACATATATCAATTTATTCATGAGTGTCTGTCGGTTGTGTCCTTGGGCAAGACACTTCAACCCCATTGCCCATGTGGGGGCATGGTGACGCTGTGCACTAAGGCGTACTGCACATCGATGGTGCACCTGTCTTCAACCAATGCTAACCCTGCTGATGTGGAGTTAGTCTGTTGGGGAGCTGACAGTTGCTTGCCATTGCTCAGTGGCTCCATCCGGGTACTCCGGCTTCCTCCACCCGTAAAACTGTCATGGTCATGATTAGCCATTGTGCAGAAATATGTGACCTTAAACACCAATAAATAAATATAAATAAATAATGTCTGTCGGTTGTCAAAACAGCCCTTAGGTGTTTAACAGTTAATTGTGGACCAGTGCATTTAAAAATGGCAAATTCAAGTAATGTCCGGCCATCATTTTCTCAAAGTTGATGACAATAATCACTTTTAACTCAAGTGAAAATGGAAAAAAATTGGGTGATAACACTACGGTCTGTGTTTAATCATAGAAAAATCACACCCGCGATATCGTGTTTTACCAACCTGTATGTTTTATTTTTGAATGTTTACTGAAGAATAACCCACCCATCTAAGTAAAATCATGAAAGAGCTACCATTATCTAATTACCCATGTGGGGGAGGGAGTGGGGCAGTAATGTTGTGTACTATGACGCACTACCTTCAGCCAATGATAACCCTGTGTAGAACTTTGACAGTTGTTTGCCTTTGCACGATGGTTCTTTCCGGATTCTCCAACTGTCATTAAATAAATAAATGAAAAAACTACAATTCTATAATAACAGGCCAAGCTACCCTTTGTTTTACATGTTTTGTGAGGGGGAAAATCAGCAGTACTTTCACCCCCCTCATTTTAATAGTTGAAAAACGCTGTTACTCGATCAAGAAATGGTAAAAGGATACGCGGTTCTGTATTAACCACCCAAAAGTGCAAAACTAGGGAAAAGATAACCCACCTAGAGCTGCACCAAAGCTACGTACACTATTCAAACTCCCGCATTGTGTCCTTGGGCAAGGTAATTAACCCCGATTATCCACATGGGGGTACGATGATGCCATGTACTAAGGTGTACTGCATGTCGATGATACGCATATCTTCAAACAATCTAACCCAACCTGTGTGACAGTGCGGATTTACAACATTGGTGAGATGTCAGTTACTCGTCCTTGCTCAGTGGTTCTCTTCAGGCATTCCGATTTCCTCTACCCATGAAATTGTCATGGTTATGATTAGCCATCGTATATAAGTATATGACATTAAACACTAATAAATAATTAAATAAATAAATAATGATAATTAGGATTTTAAATCTATTAAGACCTGAATAATTTATGAATCGGCGCATGTTATTTGATTTTAGCCAGTGGACAGTGACTTCTGAACTTCGAGCTGGAGAACTCCGTGTTTATTTAGAATAAACTGCAAACGTTTAATTATAACTTGAACTTGATGTCTGGGTGTAATGAAATAGCGTATTTTCTGCAGACATTCTGTTAAATTCTGACATAGAGTTATTTGTATAAATGCAAAAATATTTGAAAGTTACTGATGTAACACGCCGATTAGCATGTTTAATGGATCTAACTACGCCAGCCCAACCGACCCTTTGCCCACCATGATCACAACAAACGTTTTCAATTCTCTCTCTCTCTCTCTCTCTCTCTCGCTCCATCCTCACCAACAATCTATATACAGTACAGATGGAAAGTAATTGCGTTCAAGCTGTTGTTTTTTCTAGGTTTTTTTTTACCACCCCCTTACAGCGCAAATCGAAATGAAATCTGATTCATTGAACCATACTACAGCGTATGTGCTATAACGATTATTTTTGTACAAAAAGACCTTTCCCTCATAATTACCTGTATATAAACAAGATAATATGCGAGAATGCTTTGTGTACCAGCTTTTTTTTTGGATAAAATATGTCCTGTATAAATTCCCGAATATTATTAACGTACCAGCTTAATAACAGCCAAATTTTTATTGGATCACAGCGTTTGAATAATTGCTGAAATTCCAGAAATTATGTATATTTCCTGAAGTTGGTGAATGTCAAACTTGTCGAGAAAGGCACTCTGTAGTTTTGGAGACACCACAAATAAAACAATGAAAAAATCTGAGATATATTGCACTTATTTAAATATCGATATTAACCAGAGGTCAAAACTAGTCGAATTGATTAGTATTAAATTACAAATGAATATTAAATTTGCAGTAAAATGAACACCAATATATACGGCTATTCTGAATGACACCCTATTGGTGAGAGTTTTCGCTTTTTGGGCCAGTTTCATGCTTATTGGTTAGAGCTTTAGAGTCCATTCCACTTTCGCAGGCTTTTCCAGTAGATTTTCTTTAAAGACTAATCCATCGCAGCTTTGCAGAGATGTTGTTTTCAGGAAGAAAAAAGTCCATACGTTCTTTATTTCCGATCAGACCCCTTGGGATATTTTGATCTTTTGGTTGAAAATCTGTTCTTTTTCGCAGCCAATCATTTATTAGATCACACATATTGGAGCCCGAAATTTTAATGCCGTTATACACGAGTTGATCTTTCTCATCCCAGGATAAATTAGGTATATTCTTTATTATCTGGAGTAACAAAAGTGCCCTGCTCTTCATAGATTCTGGTATACAGTCCAACCAGTCGATAGCTGGCTCATTTTCCACTGAAAAACTAGTCTTTAAGGAGTGTGGTTTGGTGTTTTCATTGCGTAAGTTTGAATGGTGCTGAAAGATTGTCTTGTAGAGCATCCCTTTCTCTTTAGAACTCGATGTTAAAGATTCAGTAATTGTGACCAAATAGAGACCAATTAGTGACACAGAACACAATTACACAAAAATGTAAATTTTAAGCGACCTATAAGCAGAGCGAACACCAATACAGCCGAGTTAACAACCAGATTTATCTGTAACCAACTTCCCTATCCTCCAGTGCATATGAAATCAGCCTTTAGTTGGAACAATGCATTAACAAGTGGTTAACAAGAATATACCTAATTCATCCTGCAAATTTCATATTCATTTGTAATTTAATACTAATCAATTTGACTAGTTTCGACCTCTGGTTAATATCGATATTTAAATAAATGCAATATATCTCAGATTTCTTCATTGTTTCATTTGTGGTGTCTCCTAAACTACAGAGTGCCTTTCTCGACAAGTTTGACATTCGCCAACTTCAGGAAATATACATAATTTATGGAATTTAAGCAATTACTCAAACGCTGTGATCCGATAAAAATTTGGCTGTTATTAAGTGGGTACATTAATAATATTCGGGAATTTATACAGGACATATTTTATCAACAAAAAGCTGGTACACAAGGCATTCTCGCGTATTATCTTGTTTTTATATAGGTATTTGTGAGGGAAAGGTCTTGAGTTTTGTACAAAAATAATCGTTTTAGCACATACGCTGTAGTATGGTTCAATGAATCAGATTTCATTTCGATTTGCACTGTAAGGGGGTGGTAAGAAAAAAAATTAGAAAAAACAACAGCTTGAATGCAATTAGTTTCCACCCGTACTGTATATAGATTGTTGGTGAGGGCGGAGCGAGAGAGAGAGAGAGAGAGAGAGAGAGAGAATTGAAACGTTTGTTGTGATCATGGTGGGCAAAGGGTCGGTCGGGCTGGCACAGTTAGATCCATTAAACATGCTAATCGGCGTGTTACATCAGTAACTAACAAATATTTTTACTCAATTGAAAAAAAAAATTATACAGGTCTGTAAACCAGCTGCATTTATACGAACAGCTCTATGTCAGAATTTAACAGAATGTCTGCAGAAAATATGCCATTTCATTACACCCGGACATCAAGTTCAAGTTATAATTAAACGTTTGCAGTTTATTCTAAATAAACACGGAGTTCTCCAGCTCGAAGTTCAGAAGTCACTGTCCACTGGCTAAAATCAAATAACATGCGCCGATTCATAAATTATTCAGGTCTTAATAGATTTAAAATCCTAATTATAATAATTTATTTATTTATTTATTGGTGTTTATGGTCATATACTTATGCACGATGGCTAATCATAACCGTGACAATTTCACGAGTAGAGGAAATCGGAATACCCAAAGAGAACCACCGAGCAACAATGAGTAACTGACATCTCACCAATCATCAATGTCGTAAATCCGCACTGTCACACAAGTTGGGTTAGATTGTTCGAAGACATGCGTATCATCGACATGCAGTACACCTTAGTACACGGCGTCATCGTGCCCCCATGTGGATAATCGGGGTTAATTACCTTGCCCAAGGACACAATGCGGGAGTTCGAATAGTGTACGTAGCTTTGGTGCAGCTCTAGGTGGGTTATCTTTTCCCTAGTTTTGCACTTTTGGGTGGTTAATGCAGAACTGCGTATCCTTTTACCATTTTTGATCGAGTAACAGCGTTTTTCAACTATTAAAATGAGGGGGTGAAAGTACTGCTGATTTTCCCCCTCACAAAACATGTAAAACGAAGGGGGGGGGGCTTGACCTGTTATTATAGAATGGTAGTTTTTTTCATTTATTTATTTAATGACAGTTGGAGCAATCCAGAAAGAACCACCATGCAAAGACAAACAACTGTCAAAGTTCTACACAGGGTTATCATTGGCTGAAGGTAGTACGCCATAGTACACAACGTTACTGCCCCACCCCCTCCCCCACATGGGTAATTAGATAATGGTAGCTCTTTCATGCTTTGACTTAGATGGGTGGGTTATTCTTCAGTAAACGTTCAAAAATAAAACATACAGGTTGGTAAAACACGATATCGCGGGTGTGATTTTTCTATGATTAAACACAGACTGTAGTGTTATCACCCAATTTTTTTCCATTTTCACTTGAGTTAAAAGTGATTATTGTCATCAACTTTGAGAAAATGATGGCCGGACATTACTTGAATTTGCCATTTTTAAATGCACTGGTCCACAATTAACTGTTAAACACCTAAGGGCTGTTTTGATAACCGACAGACATTATTTATTTATATTTATTTATTGGTGCTTAAGGTCACATATTTCTGCACAATGGCTAATCATGACCCCGACAGTTTTATGGGTGGAGGAAGCCGGAGTACCCGGAGAGAGCCACTGAGCAATGGCAAGCAACTGTCAGCTCCCCAACAGACTAACTCCACATAAGCAGGGTTAGCATTGGTTAAAGACAGGTGCACCATCGACGTGCAGTACGCCTTAGCGCACAGCATCACTGTGCCCCCACATGGGCAATGGGGGTGAAGTGTCTTGCCCAAGGACACAACTGACAGACACTCATGAATAAATCGATATATGTATTTCTGTCAAACTAATCCGCCATTTTGTTTTTTCGAGAAGTGTTTCATGGAATAAAAAATGAATTATTTAACGAAAATTATTAATATATTATATTAAATGAATATACGCTATTTATTATGGGGACTATGTCATAGCAATTAAGGTTATTAAATTTTTAAACATATGACCACACACTTATCTCCTTCACCCCTCCTCATAACCTCATTTGACCCCCTTATTTGATGAGGCGCGGCTCCACCGGTCAATTGAGTTATGCATCTCTGCTACTTGTGGCGCGATGACGGTTAAGTTGAATCAGCTGTCCTCGCACGTCGCGCAGTTAAATGTCGAAATTGGTCATTTCTCAATGAGTTTTTCTAATGTACCTTCCCTACTATAGGATTTCAGACAAAACGTGCCCGGGAACTCCTTGACATCACCGTCTGTACGATGTACACTGCCTCTCTTTTGTTGAATTTGGTATTGAAACACAAAATTGACAGTTCAAAGCATCTTCTTGGTGGCTTTTCAGATGATTCATTAACTCATCTCTTGAAAGTCTTGGGGCATAAAGTACAGCCATGTGCAGGCTCTCCCCCGTGTACAATAGCCTCGTGGCGATTTTTGTGGTCGTTGGATGAAAATCCTTTCTCACAAATTCCACAGGTAAAGGTTTTGTTTTCCATTTCGAATACTTACAACATAGTAGATACGATGTGAATAAAACCTGAATTGCCAAGAACGTGTTTGCAAAGCAAATGACAAATTTACCTATGAGTGACTGTCGTTGTTTTAGAATTGACAGATTGATTTTTTTGAGAACCAGTCAAAACGCAGAAAACAGACCATTAAAAAATCGATGAATTTGAAAATTTGAATCTCAGAGTCTGGAAGAAGGCTGCGTGTTGATCGCTAATTTAATGAGGTTTTTATTACACCAATAAATAACAATAGGAATTTATTACCTCAACATCTGTCACTCGCGTATCGTAGTTCGCGTTTGAAAAAAAACCCCGATTTAACAAGATGCAGACACAATGCAGCGTTTACCTTAGCACGTGTCCAGGTCAGAGTCAGTCGATAGCATTCATATATATGTCCAATACGTCAATATTATTTTTAAATATATTATTTTTTATCTAACAATATCTATCCCAAATTATGACTTTAAAAAAAATATGTACTAATCGACGTAAGCATTATTAATTCATTTATTAATATATTAATTATTATAATCAACCCTAATTACAGTCATTAATTATATTAATTATGCAACAGTCATTAATTAAAATTAATTAAACAACAGTTATTAATTAAAGAGATTAAAAAAAAATTCATCAAGTGACGTCATGGTAATTACCTTATGTAACTTTTTAATTACATGACGTCATCCACCCCCTTCAACCCCATCACCCCACTTCCGGCAGAACCGGGTCGAATACTACATTCGTTACTACTATCCACCACCAGGCACAATATGAATGGGCCATGGATCCCGTTGGATGGCCCAGATAAGATTGGCGACCTGTCCTTTTTACAGATGAGCCAAGGTACTGCCTAGACCACACAGGTAGGCGTTCTAGGGTATGGAGAATACCAAGAGAGCGATTCCATGCAGCCAACATTGCTGAGCATGACCGCTTTGGTGGAGTGTCAAGAATGGTCTGGGGCGGCGTCAGCTGGGATGGACGTATAGAGCTCTGTGTCCTTGAACGTGGTACATTGACTGCACAGCGGTATATTGATGAGATTCTGGATGCCCACGTCAGGTTGTATGCCGGTGCAGTGGGTGAAAGATTCGTTCTGATGGTCGATAATGCCCATCCTCATGTTGGTCATGCTGTCCGGGAGTACCGACAGAGGGAAGGGATTGAGTGTATGGACTGGCCAGCAAGATCCCCTGACCTCAATCCAATCGAACATGTCTGGAATGAGTTGCAGCTTGCAATTTCAGTGCGTCCAGTCCAACCAAGAAGTGTCCAGGAGCTTGGTGCCATGCTGGTCCAAGAATGGAACAACATCCCACAAAGGACCATCTGGAACCTGATTGGGAGCATGAGAATGCGTTGCCAAGCTGTAATTAACAATAATGGGTCTCATACTCAATAATGAACCCATATCAGTTCGCTCCGTCAACTTTTTGGCACATTGAAAAATTTCCAAATTTAACAATAATATCCATTTTCCATGGTTATCGTATTCAAAACCTAAAAATAATGTGAAACACAAATAAAATCTTAATTTCTGTACTTAAATCATTTAAGATATAATTAAATAAAATATATATACACTTTTCATCACAAAACAGGTAGTTGGATATACTTGGTGCTTAGCAACCTTCGACTAGTATATGTATCTTTCTCTTCGTACACTGATAAGACCAGAAGCTGACATCATTTTCTGGAACATTTGAAAAATTTCCTCTTTTACTAATAATATCCATTTTCCATGGTTATCGTATTCAAAAGCTAAAAAATAATGTCAAACACAAACAAAATCTTAATTTCTGTGCTTAAATCATTAAAGATATAAGTAAATAAAAAATATATACACTTTTCATAACAATATTTCAACTAAAACGATAAACAGGTAGTTGGATATACTTGGTTCTTAGCAAACTTTGAGTAGTACATAATAATAATAACACTCTGATTAGTCGCAGTTCTCGAATGAGAAGGCCCTGATTACCCCTGTACTCCCAACTGCCTCCCTATTCCCACGCTTCTTCCCTCCTCCCAACACTCGGAGACGAACTGCTTGATGACATCCCTTGCTCCATTCTTCCCAGTCTCTCTGATTAGCATATTAACCCTCCCCTTTGAGTACCTCACTAACCACATGTCCTTCATTCTCCCTTCCCACTTCCCCATTATACTTACTGTGAATCTTATTCTTTTAGACTGGTATTTTGGGCATTCTGGAAGAAAGTGTTCCAGGGTCTCCACCACGCCCAAATTACACATCTGACACTCCTTTTCACTGGGACCGCGACCTCAGCTTGAACAACAGTGCCCCTCCCCCCCCCCCCCCCCCACACACACACACACACAAAGGTGCCATCAAGGTACTCTCCAAAGCCAGACTTCTCTTTATCACGCAGGCCACCCAAAGACCTCTTTAATTTGTTCCCCTCTCGCCAGTTAAGGTTACCATCCTCCATGACCCTTTCTCTGACGATTTTTTACCCTTTTACCCTGGTTTGCCCCAACGTCTTGGTTCGAGATCTACAATGAGTAGTTCTCTATTAGTTCCCTCACTTGGACCATCCACCCTGTCTTGATATTTGAGTTGAAAATTCTCAGGAACATTACTTTACATCATCGGCTGTCGGGGAGATTTACCAAATAATTAAGATAACCGAGTTTCAATAAGTCTGTCCTGTCCTTGATCCCAATCCACGCAAGCTCACTCCTGATTGCTTCTAGTGCTGTGGCATTACTCGACCCCGTTATCCGGTATCGACCCGATTATGCCATGAGTGACAGATAGTCGAATATTTGTAGCAGCTCCAATCACTCACATTTCCTATGTGTGGAATATTTTTTTTTCTATTTCAGAAGATGGAGAAGATGCAAATACTTCATGTTTGCTCTTGTGAAAAACTAGCTGTAGTGTGGTTTTGATAAAGCTTTCAAAAGTGATACATGCGACAAAATTTTACTTCCAAATGTGAATGCGATTCTCCTGTTTACAATTAGATTGGCGAAAAAATGTTCAAGTGTCAGGTTTGTGACAAAGAATTCAGTAGAAAGCAGCACCTTTGTAATCACTTGAGTCTGCACACTGGGGAAAAAACATTTGACTGTGGAATTTGTGGCAGAGCTTTCAGCAGCACAGAGGGCCTCAACATTCACCTAAATGTTCATGCAGGTCGAAAACAATTCAAATGTGACTTTTGTGCCAAAGCTTTTACCACTAAGTGGTATCTCAATACTCACATCAGTCTGCACTCTGATGACAAGTCAATCAAATCATTCAAATGTGATTTCTGTAACAAAACCTTTAGTTCCAAGCTGTACCTTACTCACATAAGTCTGCACACTGGCGAAAAATCATTCAAATGTGATTTTTGTGACAAACATTTTAGTACAAAAGGTACTCTAAATGCTCACCCGCGACTGCATACTGGGGAGAAACCATCCAAGTGTGAAATTTGTGACAAAGTCTTTAATAAGCAGAATCAAATGAGTATTCATCTAAGACAGAACACTGGGGAGAAACCATTCAAATGTGATATTCGTGATAAAGATTTTAATTCTAAATATGACGTGTCGAATCATCTCCGACATCACACAGGTGAAAAACCATTCAAGTGTCATGTTTGTGACAAAGGTTTTAGTTTGAAGCACAACCTTAATGCTCACCTGAGTATCCACACTCGTAATAAACCATTCAAGTGCGGTTGTTGTGATAAAGGTTTTATTCAGATACAGGATCTCAATAATCATCTTAGACAGCACACAGGTGAGCAACTATTCAATTGTGATTTTTGTGAGAAACAATTTGGTAGTAATGATTGATATCCCCAACAGTCACCCAAGGGCTTATATTTTGATGAGAATCCAAGAATCGATTCACGCAAAGATTCGCACAACAAATCCGTGTAGACTCTTGCTGCACCTCTGCCAGCATTGGTGTGACCAGAACTGAATCAATTTAACCCTTTACCTAATGTAGCAGTAGCAGCAGCAGCAGCAGCAGCAACAGATTAACCAATACAGGGCTAGCATGACCTGAAATAAGCTCACACTTTGTCAATAACATTGTACAAATAAGGCTGCCATTGGAACCGGCTCCTTGAGCTGGTTCCAACGACATCCATATTTGTAAGGTTTTATTGGTAAATATTGTTGTTTTTTTTTCTAAAAACTATGAGATTCAGTTTATGTGTTTTAAAAATTGAAAAGCTGTGTTGGGCAAAGGGTTAACATGTGTTAACAGAATACAACAGAGGTTCAACTAGTGTGTTCTCATGGGATCCTGGAACACTCGTAGCAGGTATGGATTCGCTCAACCCTTTTCTCAAGAATCCAAATGGATTCTCCTGCATTTAGATGAAATATAAGCTCTGTACCTTAGAGTTCATTCAAGTGTGGTGTTTTGACCAAGTTGTTAAACCTGTATTTAATCTGGAAACTAAGTAACCATCTGAGACAAAGCACTGATGAAAAGCCATTGAAGCATAATATTTGTGTGCTTCTGCTAAAATATGAGAGAATAGCAAAAATGTAAACAGCATATTTTTCATATTGACTGATACAAGACATACAATTACATGTAGGTTATTAAAAAAATCGTATTTTTCACTGTAGGTCCAACCAGAAAATCACAGCAAAAATAGTGTCCCTAAAATATTATGAAAGTAAAAAAATGTTTACTATTTCATGGTGAAAAGTTGTTGTCATTTGTGGTATTAAATTAATACTCATTAACGTTCCTGTATAGCATTCACTGAAAAGTAGAGTGAACTATTTTGTATTGCAGATGACTAATCTTGTTACTGAATGCAGTTTGTTGAATATACTCTGTTATCCACTTTCAAACTGACACATTTCTCACTTGAAAACAAAATCACTTTGCATGAATATTGGATTAAACATATTTTGTTAGAATGGGCAAAGCAAAAAATGAAAAGAATATCTTTTGTATTTTTGAGTGATTACTCTAATTATGCCATGAGTGAATAGTAGAAATAATTATGGTATCCACCCAGAAACCATAATAGATACTCAAATTTTCTGGCATGGTGTTTATGGTACCAGTCACACTAAAAAGTATCATATTTACTTTTATCATGCCCTTGACCTCCATACGAAGTTTCAGGGGCATATTGTCCAGTGCTGTATCCCCCTGTCCTTCTGCACTTCTGCACTTTCGTACAAACATTTTGCATTATTACTCAAGCACTAATTTGTCAGATTTTGATGTTCTTTGGTAGGGTGTCAGACCAGCATGCGGGAAGGAATATCCACATATTTCAGGTTTATTTCATGCATATGTACTAGAGTTATGGCCCTTGTTACACTTTGAAAACATTTTGTATGAGTGTGTTGCATTATAACTCCAGCATTACTTGTTGTATTTTGTTGTCCTTTAATATGGTAAGAGGCCAGCATGCGGGAAAGGACATCCACATATCGCAGGTTTCATTAATTAATGCTTCAAAAGTTCTGTCTCTTTCTACACTTAGGAAACTTTCTGTATGAAATTTTTCATTATAACTCAAGAATCGGTTGTCAGAGTTTCATGTCCTCTAGTACAGTGACAGGCAAGCATGCAGGAAAGGATATCTATATATTACGGTTTCGTCCACACATACAATAGGTTAACCTTGTTACACTTGAAAAACTTCCTACGCGAACATTTAAACTATAACTCCGGCATCAGTTGTTGGATTTTGATGTCCTTTAGTGTGGTGAGAGACCAGCATAAGTGCAGGATATCCACAGTTGTGGGTTTTGTTCTTTCATATATAGCAGAGTTATGGCCCTTGTTTACACATAGAAAACTTTTCATCCAAATATTTTGCACTACAATTCCTGCAAAAGTTGGCGTTTTGCACGTCCTTTGATATGGTGATAGACTAGAAAGGGAAAGTATAGTCGGACATGGTAGGTTTTGTGTACACATACTATAGTTAAGCCCTTGTTGGACTAAGACAAACTGTCCAAATGAAGTGGATTATTGTGTTTTGTTCATTGGGAATATTTTTTGTTGAATGGAAATAGAATGAATAATTTTTTTGTGCTCATGGGTATTCAAGAATGATTTTAACCGAGTTAGTTTGCATATGTGTTTGTTTCTTTATTCAAAATGGCAGACATTAATGCCATCTTGAGAAATGTCACCAATCCAATAAGCAACATATGCTGTTGGTTTGGCATTGCTCCATTTTCTTGTACATATCATTAAACTTGAGGATACAGTTTCTATACAAATATCATCATTTGCTCTCTACTGTTGTATTTAGTCTTCCCTTGAGGGGCGCGGTGGCTCAGTAGGTAGAGGTGCAGGCTGCAAGCCGAGAGGTCCTCGGTTCGAATCCCACCTGCGGCAATCGCGTTATGTCCTTGGACAAGGCACTTAACCCCGATTGTGCACATGGGAGCACGATGACGCCGTGTACTAAGGCGTACTGCACGTCGATGGTACGCATGTCTTCAACCAATCTAACCCTGCCTGTGCTGCAGCGCGGAGTTACGATGTTGGGGAACTGGCAGCTGCTCGTCGTTGCTCGTTGGTTCTCTCCGGGTCCTCCGGCTTCCTCCACCCGTAAAACTGTCACGGTCATGATTAGCCATTGTGCATAAGTATATGACCTTAAACCCCAATAAATAAATAAATAAATAAATAAATAAATAAATAGTCTTCCCTTGTTAACTCGTGTAGAATCTTGATATCTTTTATAATAGTGATAAATTCAGAGATGCTTTGGGGTGTCTACAGGGGCCGAATATAGGATCCTTTCCCAATGGAATTTTGGCATAATTTTTCCCATTTCAAACCAAACATTTCCTAATCTCAGACCTCATTCAAATAAAAATTTAATCCTTTGTTAACTCTTGAAGTCTTTCCTTATTTAGACGTTTATCACTTTTACTGCAGCAGGCAGTTTTTAGATTCATTTGAAAGATATATCCCAAGAACTCTGTCTGTTGTTTCTAGGCAGGTATTGGCTGCCTATAGAGGCAGCCAAAACTTGTCTAGCCACAATTCCAAAGCCACAGAATGTAGACAGTCAAAGTGTAGCAAAACGCATAAATATCTTCATCATTTAATAGTATAAGAACAATTTATGCACTGTTGTGTTCCAAATAAAAGTACAGGTGGGAATAAAAGTACAGGGTGGGAATAAAAGTACAGGGTGGAATATGTATCAAAATTAAATAAAAGTACAGACCCAAATAATAGACAGGGTGGAAATCCATTGAAGGGGTGGGGGGGGGGGGAGTAATGCTAGTTAATTTTATCTAAAAGCCAACTTATTTTCCAGTATTGCAGTTAATTTTATTAAAGAAAACTAATTGCCATTTAGGCATCATGATTACAACAATGAATACACTGTGCTAAATAAAAGACTATCTTACAATCTAGTGAAGATTTACTAATTTGAATATCTCCTCTCTATTGGAAGGGCAATTTTAATAAACATACAGGCCCAAATAAGGTGCATACAGGGTGGTATAATTCGCCAAAATTAATAAACATACATGTATGTTTATTAGGAACACAAGAGTAATAGAGATTACATGTACAGAGACTTTTTTCCCGATTCAAACCAGACATTTCCCAATCTCAGTCCTCACTGAGATAAAAATTTAATCCTTTGTTAACTCTTGAAGTCCTTGTTTAGACTTTAATCACTTTTACTGCAGCAGGCAACTTTCAGATTCATTTGCGAGATATATCCCAAGAACTTTGCCAGTTGTTTCTAGGCAGGTCTTGGCTGCCTATATAGGCAGCCAAGACTTGCCTAGGCACAATTCCAAAGCCACAGAATGTAGACAGTCGAAGTGTAGCCAAACGCATAAATATCTTCATCACGTCACAGTATAAGAACAATTTATATAAAAGAGTTACAGAGACTGATTATTATTTCATGTAACAGCTTGTTATAAAACAATACATGTAGTAGGGTCTGCAATATTAATACTTTCTGTTCAATATGAAGTTAACATTTCTTATTCTTTGTGCGTTTCTTCTCCCAAACAAATTCCCAATTGGAGCCTTTATAATGTGAATTTTCACAATTGCATGGACCTCTGACCCTTTCCCAAAGAGGACAGAAGAACCCTTGGAATACAGTTTTATTTGATTAGGACTATAATAATCTGCTATGAAATACATGTAAGACTCAGTTGGAAAGATTTCTCAGAGCGGTTTCAAACACTGCGTTGGATCACAGCATATCATCAGATTATTTGAGAGTAAAAGTAAAAAGGTACAAAACAGATATCACATTACCTAAAGAAACCTTATGAATTTGACAAGCAATTCATGTATTCAATGTATTCAGCACAAAAGGATGCTAATGTAAGCTATCTCCATGTCAGAAATTGAATTTGGAAGTTGACATTATTGAAGATAGATTTTTCATCAAAACAGCAAGATGGTAATTTTCAGAATAAGTTTTCATTAACGTTTATCAAAAAGAGGAGAGGAACTCTGGGAAAGTCTAAATGCCCTATTAAATTTAGCCATAGAAAAACAAGAGGCCCCAAAAGAGTGGAAGAAAGCAAAGTGACATTTATTCACAAAAAGGGGGAAAAAGACGTTTTGGATAATTATCGAGGCATCTCTGTAAGTAGCAATATTGGAAAAGTTTCCTGTAAAGTCCTGTATGGGAGATTAGAGGAGGTGATTGAGGAGAAGGTTTTTTGAGGAAAGATTCAGAATGGCTTCAGGAAGGGAAGGAGAGTCACTGACCATTTTTTCACGCTATCCCAAATGATAGAATTCGCGAAAGCAAAAAAGAAAAGATGTTTATTGCCTTTTTGGATGTTAAAAAGGCATACGATAGAGTATGGAGGGGGGTTATGTGGCGAAAACTTGAGGCTCTGGGCTTGGGAGGCGAGTTTGTTGGAATTCTGAAAGCATAATATAAAGATGTACAGAGTGAACTTAGCAATGGTTACATTACAACAAAACGTGTGACTATGGAGATAGGCCTAAAACAGGGTGTATCCTTTCGCCAATTCTTTTTACATTGTACATCAAAGGTTTTGGAGATGAACTGCTGCATAGCGACGAGGGGGTAGAAGTTGGGGACTTCAAGATCCCAGGGCCATTTTTTGCAAACGATATGGTGCTAGTGTCAGAAAGCGAAGAGGGGCTAGCGAAAATGCTGGAAATCGTTGGGAAATATGGGAGCAACTGGGGACTCGAATTTAATGAAAGCAAGAGCAAAGTTATTTCCATATACCTCAAAGTGGACCCCGATCGAAGGTGGAGAGTGTGGGAGTTCTGCATTCCGGAAGGTAGCAGCAAACTTCTTAGTGTTGGAGAGACAGGTGACTACGAGTACCTGGGGGTAAATATAAACATCACAGGAAGAGGCATCTACCGAAACCACACAAATAAATTGATCGTGAAGGGGAAGCCAATCCTTAACCAAATGAAACTTATAGGGAGAAACAGTTTCAATACGGTTTTCGTGGGGAAAACTATTTGGGAAATAGTGGGCCTGCCAAGTATAACATACGGTACGGAAGTGGTACTCCTAAACCAGACGGCCGTAAAGAGCTTGGAAATCCTGCAGAACGATACAGGCCGATGGATAACGGGGTCGAGTAATGTCGCGGCGCTAGAAGCAATCAGGGGTGAGCTTGGGTGGATGGGGATCAAGGACAGGATAGACTTATTGAAACTCGGTTATCTTAATTATTTGGTAAATCTCCTCGACAGCCGATTGTGAAAAGTAATTTTCCAGCGAATTTTCAACTCAAATATCAGACAGGGTGGATGGTCCAAGTGAGGGAGCTAATAGAGAACTACTCATTGGAGATCTCGGACCAAGACGTTGGGGCAAACCAGGATAAAAAGAGAAAGGCCAGAGAACGGGCAATGGAGGATGTAACCTTAATTGGCGAGGGGGGGGGGGGGTCAAATCAAAGCGCTCTTTGGGTGGTCTGCGTGATAAAGTGAAGTCTGGTTTTGAAGATTACCTTGATGGCACCCTGGAGTCAATGGTGTTCAAGCTGAGGTCGCGGTTCTTGGAGCTGAGGGAAAAAATGGGAAAAACAGTGAAAAGGAGTACCAGATGTGTAATTTAGGCGTGGAGACCCCGGACCACTTTCTTCTAGAATGCCAAAAATACCAGTCTAAAAGAATAAGATTCACTGGGAGTATAACGGGGAAGTGGGAAGGGAGAATGAAGGGCATGTGGTTAGTGAGATACTCAAAGGAGAGGGTTAATATGTTAATCAGAGAGACAGGGAAGAACGGGGCAAGGGATGTCATCAAGCAGTTCCTCTCCGAGGAGAGAAGCGTGGGAATAGGGAGGCAGTTGGGAGTACAGGGGTAACCAAGGCTTTCTCAAAAGTGTTATTATTATTATTGAGAAAATGGTGAATGTTGTAAGGAGAAAAGTTTGAGCTTGTTTAACTGGTGAAGTGTTAGCAGCAAACATTATGAAATGAACTCCATTGTAGCCATTTTAATAGCTTTACTCATTAGGCCCGCACAAAGTAAGTCTTCTATTTCTCGGGCCATTTTTTGTAAAATTTGCTTGTGAGTGGGTATTTTTTAATTGTATTTTTTATTTTGTAATTATTTCTTTGCCATCAAAAATTCATGTTCTTGGTTTGTTTTATGTTTTAGGCAACATAATCTGCAGACTAGCGTGGGTGGTGGTGTATTTTTTCCTTGAGTGCAAGAAAGCCTTGTTGCACTCAAGGGACAAATTGATCAATTTTATTAACTTGAGTAAAATATCAGACATAAACCATTTAATTTAATTTTTTCAAGTTTCCATTGCTTGTAAAAAGAGAGAATGCGGCGGCCAAAAAAACTCTGCGGACGGCCTGAGAAACAGATTTTTTATCATTTTAGGCCTTATAAGTTCACTCATATGTAAAATAAAATTTATATGCCTTTTTCTGCCACAATACAATAGTGTCCTCATATTGCTGAAAGGAACTCTTAAAATAAATTGCGGTGTTCTGAAATGTTCATATTGGCAAGAGCATTAACACTGGTGTTCATATTAGTGTCAAATGGACTTCTCTTGCTTTTCAACTCTTAAAACGAGTTACCTGGAGAAAATAACCTTCCTCAAACAAGTGCCGGTGACCTTTTCCTGGAGTCATCTTATATTGTAATATTTTCCCCAATTTCTGCTTTGAACACATAGCTTGAGCATTTATCCAACAAACCGGTTGCATTTGCTTTCGTAATTTACAAATTGATCTGTTGAAAGAAAAAAAAAATTCAGAAAACTTCAACAAACCCATTCATGTGACCCCTCATGGGGTCACTTGATATGGTTTGGGAATTTTTTGAAAAATATTCAAAACATTATTTCAGGCCAAACAAAATTACATAATTGATTCTGTGGCAATTTTTTTTCAAACGAAAGTGGAAGGGCTGTTTTTATTTTTATCTTTTTATTCCTGATAAAATGATTGCCGATGCCTAGTTGTGCGAGCCCAAAATTAAATTCTAGAGCTTCCGTATTGATTTCACTGATAGTTTTTATTCAAACAGAAATCATACAACACAAAATCAATATAGAAAAACTAAAATGGAGATAAAAATAATACAAGTTTTAAAAAAAATAATACCCTTATCACTTTTTATTTCTATTTAATAGAGCACTATGACAAAATTTATCCTAGATCGTTTCAAAACCTCACGATTCCCAAATTTTAATTTACTTGGAATTTCTCAGAAAATAACTTGCATTTTTGGAATTTTCCATAAAATATCACAACTTTATCATCTGTTAACAAACTAATTATTCTGCGATTGCATTGTATAGTAACCTTAATTCTCATTTATATTACAATCAGCTGTCACCAACCCCATTCTATCAGTGTGGGGTGTGCGTGACACCAGAGCATTTTTTCCTACACTGCCCAATGTACTCAATTGTCCGTAATAGTACTATCAACCTTCTGCCACTTACTGTAAATATATCGACACTTCTTCTTTTTGTATTTGAGTTTTTGAATAGTCGGGAAAACCATCTTGTTTTTTGAAGTGGTGCATGACTTCATTTTGTCAAGTGGTCGTTTTTATGACTGCTAAGGATCAAACCACCACGTGCGACTACTACTATATGACGAATTTACCTCCATTCCTATAATCCTGCTTTCCTTTCCGTTTTCTTAGCATGGATCAACACCAAGGCTGCTTCCGTCTCACTTCTAACGATGTTTCTGCTGCTTACTTGCGATTGTCCTGAATGCGAAGACCCTGTATTGTGATTTCAAGCTGGCATCCCCTGTTTTCTATTGCTCCCTTTCTTTGTACTTTCTTTACGCCTTTTCCTTCATTCACAAGCAAGGTTTAAACAATATCATGTGTCACCGCCTGGTAGTTTGACTCCCTGTGCTTCCCTTTCTTCGACTGGAATTACCACCAACTTTCTCATCGGTTTTGGTCCCTTATATCAATTCACGGAATCCCATTTCACGGAATCGGATAAGAATCCCACTTACGGAACCCCTTATATAGCCGGTCTATAGATATTTTATATTGAACACTGTATAAAATGGAACAAAATGGGAAACATGAAGCAATCTGACCGAGGGTACAGTCGAGAGAGATAGGAAGTAGTGTTACAAGTCAGTAGTAATGGTAGAAGATTGCTGTAGAAGCTAATGATGGTGTATCAGGAGGAGAGATAAATGCGGGAGCCGGGGTTCGAACCCTCGACCTCTAACACACAAAGCGACCGATTCCCCACGAGACTAAAAGATCCGGACCAACCAGGCTGGTTGGTAAATGACATTTAACCTCGACCTCTACACTAGGACAGATAGACCATAGGCAAGGTGTAAGCTGTTGGTAAGACTACCTGTACAGGAGCTGTATAGGAGCCATATAGGAGCTAGGAGCCAATGTTATTTGTTTACTAGCCCCCCCCCCCTCCAACATACACCACAGGTTCCCAAATATTGGTCCTACTAGTCCCTAAAGCCTGGTCCTCACTAGTCCTCAAACACTGGTCCCCAAACGCTGGTCCTCAAATAACCGCATGTGCATATGTGCTGTATGTTTTGTGCGCACATTGTGCACGCGCTCTGACACTGATCCTTAAACCCTGGTACCTATGCCTTGGTCCCCAAAGCCTGACCCTCAATAGTCCCCAAACACTGGTCTTCAATGGTCCTCAAAATATGGTCTTTGCTGGTCCCCAAAATATGGTCTTTTCTGGTCCTTAAATACTCGTATGTGCGTACGTATTGCATGTTTTGAAAGCACATTGTGCACTTACACACAGGCACATATTGGCACATTTTACATGTGCTGATGTGCTACATGTGCTATTTGCATATTGTGTACAATCACATCTCATAGTAGTAGTGATGGATTTAGAGGAGCGGCGGAATATGCCAAGATATCGGATGCAAGCGTTAACACTGTTGGTAGCAGAAACTTTAGTACTGAGTTAAGAGGCGGTAGTTAGACAATATTTCTGACACTGGTCCTCAAACTGTGGTCCCCAAACACTGGTCCTCAAATACCTGTAAGTGCGTATGTGCTGCATGTTTTGTGTGCACAATGTGCACTCGCTCTGACACTGGTCCTCAAACCTTGGTACCTATGCCATAGTCCCCAATAGTCCCAAAACACTGGTCCCCAAACACTGCTCAAATACCCGTATGTGCGTATGTGCGGCATGTTTTGTGCGCACATTGTGCACGCGCTCTGACTCTGGTCCTCAAGCCTTGGCACCTATGCCTTGGTCCCCAATAGTCCCCCAAACACTGGTCCCCAAACACCGATCCTCACTGGCCCTAAACACTGGTCCCAAAATACCAGTATGTGCGCATGTGCTGCATGTTTAATGCGCACATTGTGCACTTGCACACAGGCACATTTTGACACATTTGCATGTGCTGATGTACTGCATGTATTGATAGACCCGTGTTGATATGACCCGTGGCAGAGATAAAACGAGGATTCTAGGTGAATCAAAGCCGGATAGATAGTTTGTCGGGTCGTTAGGGGTAATTATCTAGGGAAGGCGTACCAGAAAAGTACTCCAGTTGAATCAAACACGACCTTTTAAGGGTATATAGCATAGCACTACGTGCTACTCTGAACAGGTCCGTTTCGGTTAAAAAAGGTACTTTCCGCTGATTTACGGACATTCTCGGGCTCATTTGGGTAATTATCTAGGGAAGTCGTTCACAAAAAAATACTCCATTTCAATCGAACACGACCTTTTAAGGGTCTATAGCACTAAGTGCTACTCTAAACAGGTCCGTTTTGGTTAAAAAGGTACTTTCTTGTGATTTACGGGCATTCTCGAGTTGTTTGTGGTAATTCTGCGAATCAGGAAATTACTCTTGTACAAAGGGACATACCTGTTAGAGGCCCCATGTCCCTATAAGAAGCCTTTGGGTAACATGGCAACCACGTGCCACCATAGAAACAAAGACGGTGGCTTCCTGCATACAAAATGGACGACGGAAACAGCACAACACACCAAGCAGTTTAGCTCTATATACGATATTGAACATACTACCTCAAGTCCTTACCATGCACAAGGCAACAAGGCAACGGTAAAACGGAGGTTGGAGTCAAAATCATAAAGAGTCTTCTTAAAAAGCCAAAATCTAACAATGATGACCCATATCTAGCCTTGCTCCAGTACCGAAGGGCGCCATTAGCGCATGGGAAATACCCAGCAGAACTATTGATGAATCAGAAAATAAGAAATAAGTTGCCACAGTTAATTGCCAGCAGTGAAAAGAAGGCTCACAAAAGACAAAATATATTGAAAAGCTGTCAGAAGTATTATTACGACAGGGCTACTAAGCCACTTCCACCGTTATTAACAGGAGATATTGTTCGACTCAAGTTAGGTGCTCAGCCATGGAATACAAAGCAAACGTTTAGCATAAAGTCACACCCAGGTCGTACCAGGTGCTCACTGGACATGGACATACACTTAGACGTGGCCGTAGAGATTTACTGAAAACCAGTGACCAGTTGGTATTGTCTGAGCTCTCCGGGCTTCCTTACGGGAGAGCTAGAATACGCCCACACAACGAAGACACCCAAGTTCGGTGTTCTGTGTCTGATTCGGGTTCTCCCACTCAGGACAACCAGGAAACATTCTCTCAAGGACCAGTTTTAAGAAGGTCCACTAGAATAAGAAAACCCGTCCAAAGGCTTGATCTTTAATAAAAGAGGGGAGATGTAATGATATTGAATGTAATTTAGTTGAGCCACTCAGCGCTCCATACATTACATCATTTGCAACAGAAGACGTAATTTATCCCAAGAGGGTATCTGTTCTTGATCACACGTGTGGAGGATTGTACGATAAATAAATCAATGGCTGGTCGTTTTGTTTCTGTTTGTTATCACACTCCCACAAACATTACAGCGAGAACAGGTTGAATGTATTTATTGGGGTTTGACGACACATTCAAAAGCCAGGGTCATCTCGTGGGTTGAATGAGGCACATTATCTTCAAACGGGTTAATAGGTAGAAAATACAATTTTAAGAAATACAATTGTAAAAGTTTTATAGTATTTGCTCGTGGATAACGGAGATTTCGAAATCGGCCATGTTTTTGTTTAAATATAAAACAGTAAAAACTATAACCCGGTAATGGCGCCGAAACGAATAGACCTTTTCATCGATCCGGAATAGGAATCTCGATCTCATTCGAGCAGAGGAGGTCATGAAACTCGGTCGCACTCGCACAGACCAGATTATCAAACCCCTTCTGCGCAATTGCGATCGAATTTCCTATTCCGCATCGATGAAATGGTCTATTCGTTTCGGCGCCATTACCGGGTTATTGTTTTTACTGTTTTATATTTAAACAAAAACATGGCCGATTTGAAAATCTCCGTTGCCGCCTCACGATAGCAGACTTCCAGGAACGAGTGGTGCCTGCTGTTAACTCTATGAGTTCATTACATATGTGTTTCGTGTTCTATACATCCCAACCTTCATTTTGATGTATAATTTGTGAATATTTAATGTGAATTTAAGGAATATGAGAGCTGAGAATTTCAAAATAAACAAAATTCCAATACTTATATAGCCCCTTAAGGACCATGTTACCCCAAATTTTAACTAAAAAAGCACAGTGCCAAAACACACAATTGAAGCATTTTGGATGCTGATGTTTCATGTCTGTTGGATCACGGCTGTTTGATTAACACATCAATGATACATGAAAAGACCAAAAATGGATTTTGAAGAGAAAAAATTACTTTTAATTCTCCAATTTTAAAAAAAACAGCTACAGCTGTATACGTGGGGAATATCACTGAAATAGTTAAACCAAAATAATAAGTGAACATCCAGTTGGTGGCAATTACCAACCAAATAATTTTTAAAAATATCTGAATAATTTTAAAAATGAAAAGATCAAATTATATGTTTTGTTTCACTGTGAACAAATGCCCAAAGTAGAATCTCCTAAATTCTAAAAAAATGGAACTGTTGTGACTGAAATGCAATGTTTTTTCAGAATATTTTGTTTTGATTCAGACATGTTGGTAGAAGGGGAAGAGAGAACATTCAGTATGAAATGAGAAAAATTTCTGATGAATGTAACTGTTAAAATGAACTTCACTTGCTAATTCTAATCAATTAACTTTTGAACCCCCCCCCCCCCCCCAAAAAAAAAAAAGAAAAAAAAAAGATAACCAATTTTGCATGAATGGTACTGAGTGAAAGGTGAAAAAAGCTCTCAACCTCTGTTGGATAATTAGATTGTCTCATGTTTGGAAGGAAAACTCCTTTCCATTGCTAAGTATCAAGTGGTAAACAATTCTTCTGTAATCATGCATGTTTGTTATTGTTTGGCCACGCTGACCAGTTACAATGACTCTGTACATGTGTGTTGGTAAAGTGTCTTAGGATTTTAAGGATGTCCTTCTGTATCTTTTGCGAAACAACATGTAGATAATTTACCATTTTCTGTTCCAATTTTAAAATACTTTTCTGGGGTTTTAAAATTATTTGGTTGGTAATTGCCACTAGATAGATGTTCCATGAATATTTTGGTTTAACTATTTCAGTGATATTTCCCATGTATTCACCTGTAGCTGTTTTTTTTTTAATTTCGACAATTAAAAGTCATTTTTTTCACTTCAAAATCACCTTTTGTTGTCTTCATTTATCACTTATGTTTTAATCAAATAGCCATACAAATCGTCAACACCCGAATTGTTTCAATTGTGTGTTTTGGCAGTCTGCATTTTGGTTGAAATTTGGGGTAACATATTCCTTAACTGTAATTGGCCCAGGGGGCGCGGTGGCTCAGTAGGTAGAGGTGCAGGCTGCAAGCCGAGAGGTCCTCAGTTCGAATCCCACCTGCGGCAACCGCGTTGTGTCCTTGGGCAAGACACTTCACCCCATTGCCCATGTGGGGGCACGATGACACCGTGTACTAAGGCGTACTGCACGTCGATGGTACGCATGTCTTCAACCAATCTAACCCTGCCTGTGCTGCAGTGCGGAGTTACGATGTTGGGGAGCTGGCAGCTGCTCGTCGTTGCTCGATGGTTCTCTCCGGGTACTCCGGCTTCCTCCACCCGTAAAACTGCCACGGTCATGATTAGCCATTGTGCATAAATATGTGACCTTAAACATCAATAAATCAATCAATCAATGTAAGTGGCCCAAACGAATTTCGTTTTCTTCGCGATTTAATCGCTCCAAGCAACGTGACAAAAGCAACAGGGAACTTGTCACTGCGCTTGAAAATCATCATGAACCCAAACCACCCAAATTTCTGCAACGAAAAAAAATCGATTCTTCTAATCGCAGGCCCGATGAAACTGTTCTTGATTATGTGGCGCGGTTGAGACACTTAAGTGTACATTGTGATTTTGCGGAACACTTGGAGGAACACCAGTAGTAGGAGAGCGATGGATCGGCCCCCCCCCCCCCCCCCCCCATTGGCAGGACCCCGGGCAGGACCCCGGAAGTGACGTCATGTCACGTGACCTGGTGTCGCCATGTTTGGTTGTCATAGTAACCCGCTTGAGCGGCCATCTTGTGACGTCATCTCCACAGTGATACGTGCTGTCAGTGCGCATGCGCAGTGCGTGTTGTTAGGGTGATACGTGTTTCCGTCGGCCATTTTTTATACTTGAGGCCGCCATCTTGGTTTCTATGGTAGCACGTGGTTGCTATGTGACCCAAAACCCTCTAACAAGGCAGGGGTATGTTCGGAGGGTGTGTTCCTTTGTAGAAGAGTAATTTCCCGATTCGTAGAATTACCCAAATACATCTGACAATCCCTTCAAATCACCGAAATTGACTTTATTTACTACGGATTCCCCATTTTATCGGCTTAGTATTTCGAATTCTTTCAGAATTTTCTGCTTCTATCTATACATACAATAGTTTTCGTCTATCTGACCATGCTCCTTTGCCCTGGTGTATACTCCAGTAGCGTAGAAGAGCCTATTAGTTGCAACAGCTTAGCTTATTATTACTATATTTATCTATTCTGGTCTATTCTGGCTTGTTCTGACCTTATTCCGAGTACTCTTGTACTTCCCTGTATCTAGATCCTTTATATAGATTATAACTAACCAATCAGATTGCTTGATTTCCCATAATCTGTATGCAGAGTTATCTCCCTTGTGTATATCAAAAGCATTCCCAAAGCCAATAAGCTATCGAGCAGTTACTGAAAAGTCATTGCTCGAACGACTCAAATCCCATCGAGCAAATGAGCTATCGAGCAATTGCACGTTCGAGTTACTCCTCAAACGACTCTTCGACTCATTTCAGTATTTGAGGATACCTATGGCCCGGTATTGTATTATCTGAGGATACCTATCGAGGATACTTTTTATAGGATACTTATCTAAGGATACTATTACCTATATCGCAAGGCATACCTATCCCAAATACTCCTTATAAGCTAAAGAGTCAAGAGAGTAATTGCTCTATGAGCAATTGCTCGAACGACTCGAAGCTCATCGAGCAAATGAGCTTTAGAGCAATCGAGTGACTCGACATACTGCTTGAACAACTCAAAGCCCATCGAGCAAATGAGCTATCGAGCAATTGCTCGTTCGAGTGACTCCTTGAATGACTCTTCGACTCATTTCAGAAAAAGGGGTTCTAGGGACTGAAAGGGATTCCGTAGGTAGGGCTTTTCCCCAAATAAGCCAAAGGGCCAAGAGAGTAATTGCTCCATAAGCAATTGCTCGAACGACTCGAAGCTCATCCTGTACCTAGATCCTTTATATACATTATAACTAACCAATCAGATTGCTTGATTTCACATAATCTGTATGCAGAGGTATCTCCCTTCTCCCTTATGTATACAAAAAACATTCCCAAAGCCAATAAGCTATCGAGCAGTTACTGAAAAGTCATTGCTCGAAAGACTCGAATCCCATCGAGCAAATGCGCTATCGAGCAATTGCTCATTCGAGTGACTCCTCGGATGACTCTTGGACTCATTTCAGTATTTGAAGATACCTATGGCCCGGTATTGTATTATTTGAGGATACCCATCGAGGACACCTTTTATAGGATACTTATCCAAGGATATTATTACCTGTATCGCAAGGCATACCTATCCCAAATACCCCTTATAAGCTACAGAGTCAAGAGAGTAATTGCTCCATGAGCAATTGCTCGAACGACTCAAAGCTCGTCGATCAAATGAGCTATAGAGCAATTGTTCAATCGAGTGACTCGACATACTGCTCGAACGACTCGAAGCCCATCAAGCAAATGAGCTATCGAGCAATTGCTCGTTTGGGTGATTCCTTGAATGACTCTTCAACCCATTTCAGAAAAAGGAGTTCTAGGGACTGAAAGGGATTCCGTAAGTAGGGTTTTTCCCAAATAAGCCAAAGAGCCAAGAAAGTAATTGCTCCATGAGCAATTGCTCAAACGACTCGAAGCTCATCGAGCAAATGAGCTAACGAGCAATTGCTCGTTCGAGTGACTCGCACATACTGCTTGATGACTCATTTCAGAAAAAAGAGATTCCATAGCCACAGGCGTTTTCAAAAAAGGGATTCCATAAATGGGATTCCAAAAAGGGATTCCATAAGTGGGATTCCGTCTTATGTTGAGTGACTCGCTCATATTGCTCGAATGGCTCAAATTCCATTGAGCGAATGAGCTTTAGAGTAATTGCTCATTTGAGTGACTCCTCGAACGACTCTTCGACTCATTTGAGAAAAAAAGGGATTCCATAGCCACAGGCATTTTTGAAAAAGGGATTCTTAAAATGGGATTCCATAAAATGTGATTCCTATCCGACATCAACAGTCGAGGGCATCCCCCTTCCCTGTTGGAAGAATTCAGTTCAAAGGGTTGTTGTTTAAAACTTCAATTCAGATCACCTTTGTTATATTTTCATTAAGTTTAAAACTTTATTCAGTTCAAAGAGTGTTAATTATATATAAACTTCATTAAGGTTATTGTTGAAAAATAGAGTTCATTCAAACAGTTGAAAGGGTTAACACTGGGTTATATTTAGGGTTAGAGTAGGCGAGTCACTCGACATAAGACCAAATCCCACTTATGGAATCCCTTTTTGGAATCCCATTTGTGGAATCCCTTTTTTGAAAACGCCTGTGGCTATGGAATCCCTTTTTTCTCAAATGAGTCGCTGAGCAGTATGTGCGAGTCACTCAAACAAGCAATTGCTCGTTAGCTCATTTGCTCGATGGGATTCGAGTCATTCAAGCAATATGTGCAAGTTACTCGAACGAGCAATTGCTCTAAGGCTCATTTGCTCGATGAGCTTAGAGTCGTTCGAGCAATTGCTCATGGAGCAATTACTCTCTTGGCTCTTTGGCTTATTTGGGAAAAAGCCCTACTTATGGAATCCCTTTCAGTCCCTAGAACCCCTTTTTCTGAAATGATTCGAAGAGACGTTCGAGGAGTCACTCGAACGAGCAATTGCTCGATAGGTCATTTGCTCAATGGGCTTTGAGTCGTTTGAGCAGTATGTCGAGTTACTCGATCCAACAATTGCTCTAAAGCAAAATGGAATTGGCACGTGGAAGTCTGACTTAAGAAGACAGAGGATGCATCTTGAAACTATTGCTGAAGGACGCATACGTCTAAATTTTCTTGTTGATATGAATAAGGGAATATAGAAAATAAAAATAAATACATGCGAAAATTTTATCTAATATTAGAAAGAAAAAAAGCACACACACAAAAAAAATGAGAACTCGAAGTGAATTGTATCCGTCATTAGATGACAACAAGAATGAGAAGCCGAACAACGTTTTGCCAATGGCGCCGTCGCCAGAAGAAAAAGAAAGAAGAGAGAGGTATCGCATCGATCAAATCAGTGGAAACCAATTGAATCTGACTCGAGAGAGAGACTCTCGTCATTCTCTCAAGAAGAAGTATTCGCGCCTCGTGAAATTTGTCAACGTGGTCGACACGACACTCATCATGATTTCCATGGGCATCGGATTGATGTCGATCGTGGCCAGTCTTCCGATCGTGTTGACCATAGAAGGAGTGGCTCTCGCCACTGGATTGTTTATCACATTTGGAAACTTTTTGAGTAGGAAATTATATCTAAAGGCTAGGAAAAATGAAAAGATGCGCGTTTTGGCCGACTCCAAGATCGACACGATATCCGAAATAATCTCGATGGTGTTGAAAGATGGTAGGATATCAGATGGAGAATACTTCATGATATTGGGTGAGAAAACAAAATACGACGCCATGAAAGAAGCCATGAGAATCAAGACTCGTCAGATCATCAAGGAAGAGATGAACGATTCTCTCGTGGAAAGGGGGAAGAAAGAGGCCAGGGAGGAATTTGGTAAGTTGTTAGAACTCAAGATCAGCGATTGAAATAATATATATATATAATAAGAATAGAATTTTTTAAATTATATATAAAAAAATAAATACAAAATTATTTAAATAACCCTCAAAAAAAAGTATTGTGTAAAGCGTAAGAGAGTTACTGAGACTGGTAATTCTCGAGAAGTACGAACTAAAAACGACAGACAGATGCTTCGCGGAATTTGCAAGGTGTGTGGTTTGATCAAGACTCAATTCGTCAAAAAAAAGACAAGAGGCGAAGGTGTCGCAAATAAAATGATCAATAATCTACCTTTTGAAATGCATCTGCCGGGTCACAGTTTCACGGGACCCGGAACGAAATTGAGCAAGAGACTCAACACCGATTTAACTCCTAAATCTTGGAGCAAACCCATGAATAGGGTGGACGCGACCATGTACGATCACGATCTGTGCAACGCCAGACATCCCGACACCAAGACTCGCAATGATGTCTGCGATAAAAACATGTTGGCGAAATTGAGGGACATATCGAATCCGACCAGGAGAGAGATGTTTGGATGTTGGCTGGTCGGCAAAGTGATCGGTATGAAACGTCCATTTGGGGGCGTTAAAAAAAAGCGTCTCGGAAAAGAAGAAGAAGCAATTATTGATGAGCAACTTGGCCGAGGAGTTACACAAGCCCATCGTGTGTAAATTTAGAAATAGAAGGATGTTTGTGAAGGGTGTGGATGATATTTGGTCCGCCGACTTGGTTGACATGAAATCGTTTTTGAGGTGGAATGAGGGCGTCAAATATCTATTGACGGTCATCGACGTGTTTTCCAAATACGGTTGGATCAGAGCCTTGGAGAATAAATCAAGACCTTGCATTGCTCAAGCTCTGAAGAGCGTGTTCGAGTTGTCTTCTCAAAAACCGAATAAATTGTGGGTGGACAAGGGGAAGGAATTCTACAACAAGGACGTTCATCAGTTGGTTGACCTCTACTCAATCGAAAAAGAAGAGGAAGCCAGCATTGTGGAATGTTGGAATTGAACGATGAAAGAAAAGATGCACAGGTACTTCCCGGCGAATTCAACCAAGAAATACATATACGCTCTGAACGATCTGGTCGAAGATTACAACAACACATGACACAGATCGATCAAGATGACTCCTGTGGAAGCTAGCGATCCTCGAAACGAAAAACAGGTCTACACAAATCTATATCCCAAGAGATCTAAGATCAGGAAGTAGTGTAGACCGCCGAAATTTGCGGACGACGATCGAGTGAGAATCTACGCTTATAAGAAGCACTTCAAAAAGGGTTACACTGCTCGATGGACCACGGAAATCTTTGTGATAATCAGAATATATCACACCAAACCGGTGACTTACGAAATCGAAGCTTTGGATGGTGAAGAGATCATCGAAAATAATTGCAGAAGATGAAGTTTTAATAAAAAAAATACATATTTAGTCTCTTTTAACATTTTCTTGTTTACACACATATATATAAAGGAAAAAAAAAGAAAAAATAATAGTAATAAAAAATAATTAAAACTATTTTTAGAAAAAAGCAAACGAATTAATAAACAAAAAAACCCCAAACCTTCAAAAATGGTAAATATACTAGATATCACACAAGGCAAACTGAAAGACGAAAGCATTGAGGAATACAAGCTTTACGAATATGAACCGATAACCAGAATGAGTTTGAACAATGTGGGAGAGATAAGAATCAACGTCGAAACCCAAGATCTATTCGTTCATCCTAGTGAGAGTTACATAGTGTGGCAGGGACGTCTCACCAAGGAAGATGGAACCAAATACGCCGACGACGACACGGTAACTCTAGCCAATAATGGCATCATGCATCTATTCAGTAATATATCTACTTGCTATCTAGACAAGAGATAAGAGATAGAATCCGTGTTTCATACTGGTCAGGCCACAATGATGATGTTCGGACTCTTGACATATCCGGATGATTTTTCAAAATCCAGGGGACTTAATCAGTTGTGGGTGAAGGACACCGTCGACCCTGTCAGTGACAGCACCGTCATGATATTCGACTACGTCGTCAAGACATCCGAACCCAAAGGAACGTTTTCATTCAGGATACCTTTGAAACACATCTTCGGATTTGTGGATGATTACAACAAGATCATGTACAGATTCAAACACAATCTGACGTTGATTCGAAAGAGAAATGACAACGCGATAGTAAGACTCCCTGTGACTGATGCGGCTAAGTTAACTCTTCACAAGATATCGTGGTTCGTTCCACACGTGCAGCCTTCGACCGTGGAAAAAATGCGTCTCTACAAGATCATAGAATCTAAGAGTAAATTACCCGTGGGATTTAGAATGAGACAGTGCAACACAGCTAGCATTCCGCCCTCCATGAATCACTTCGATTGGAGATTGACCATGAAATCCGCTTCTGAGAGACCATGTTTCATCGTGGTCGCATTTCAGACCGACAGGGATGGGTCTCAAGAAAAGAATGCATCGCTGTTCGATCACTGCAATTTGAGACACATGCAAGTGTTTCTGAATGCCACGAGATATCCAGCAATCGATTACAACTGTCGTTCGACAAGAACAATTTCTCCAGACTGTACGGCGATGCCACAGATTTTAGAAAGAAGCATCATGGTCTGGACAAATTGATGAGCAACCCTAATATATCTCATAAAGTCAATGTATCCAATATCCGTATTCGACGTCAGTAAACAGAGCAAACGACTCAATAGTAGCATCTTAGACATTCAGATCAAGATGCAGTTCAACAAGAACATGCCGAGAAAAAACGAGGCCTTTGCCCTGGTCCTGTCAGATAGAGAATTACAATTCGAATCGGATGGAAATAAGATGTCGATTGTTTGATGAGAGATGTTTGTGCATGAAGAAAAAAAAAAGAAAAAAAGAAAAAAATAAATAAAAATTATAAAAAAAAAAATAATTACAAAAATGAATGATAAAGAAAGAGAATACTTGAGAAGAAACAGATGTGGTTTGATTGAAAATATTTCTCAAGTTTCGCTAGCAATAATTCTAGACACTTTAGTCAGAACAGAACCTTTGATATTGACCGATTATATGAGACATGAAATCAAAAGAAAAATCTTGATAGAAGATAAGAACAGAAAACTTTTAGACACATTGACGTATAGAGGACCAACTGCTTTTCGAGAATTTATAAAAGCTCTCCGAAATGCTAAAATGGATGTCAATGCGTGTTTTGAGATAGGTGATCCAATTTCACGAGATGAAACATTATAAGAGATAACATATTAAAACAAAACAAAAAAATAAATAAAAAGTAATGAGATCTAGAGAGATTGAGAATCCTTCTAAATCTCATTATTTTTTATTTTTTTTTTTTTGTTCTTTGTTTTTTAATAATTACTCATTAGTTTTTAATTAATTATTTCCACACGTTCACCATTTGTTCAGAGGATCTAGTTTGATCAGTAGGCTCACCACAGAAGTGGCAGCTTTGGAATTAATGGTTTTCGTAATGAAATTAATCCTGTCTCCGGCATTCACTTTGAGAGGTGTGCTGAATGTGCTGACATTCGGGTGTTGATTCTCAGTCTTTTCGACGCTGTATCTCCTATTGCTCTCTACTCCGTTCACCACGAGATTGATGACTGCTCTGTTATTCAAATCCATGGAAGCCAGACCCATCCGAATGATTTTGCCCCCCCCCCCCCCAACAGCAGGGGATATCCCACCTGACCGTGTTGCGATATGGTACCTCCGTTTCTGAAAGACCATTCGGCTTTTCCCTCCTCTAACGTGCCACTCTCCGCGGCCCACACAGTGATCAATAGCCTGGCGTATTTGACTTTCTCCACCACCGAAATCAGGGTGCAGGCGTCCGACATGTGCACGGGATCCAGCAGATTCGTGAGCGCGTGTCCACTTATGTCTAGTTTACCTTCCATGATGTCACCATTTCTCCAGACCGAGTTGTCGTCCATGTACTGCCTGCTGACCACTCTGGAATCGAATTCAGGATCATAATCGAGAACGAATAAATTCTGAGCGTTCATGTTGATGCCACCCTCCATGGCTCCGCTGGATTGTTTGTTCAGGTAGAGATCATCCACTTGTGATTCTATGTATTCTTGAGATCGTATCATGGTGGAATCCACGTAGCCCTTGCTGACTGCGGTGGAGTCCTTGTCTGCGTCATCAATCTTTGACAGATTCAATATCTTGTTGAATCCTGCATTCAGATCCGATTTCATTTCTCGCCTGGCAGACTTTCTCTGTTCCAGGTCTACATAGAGTTTGGTCGCCACATCTTTGGGATTCGTGGGAGTGGCCACGGTCGTTATCTTGCTAGAACTGGCGTTCAATTCTGATTGCATCGTGTTCTGAACTTATCTACCTCTCAGGTGTTTGCTGAATCGTGTGTGAGAGTCGTCTGTGTATTTCTTGGTTGCGGCATCAGTGTAATCTATGGGATTCATGACGTTCACCAAACATTTGGATTTCAGATCGAAATCGTCATGGCTTTATCCACGTAATTATCTAGCATGATTTATTCAAAATCCACGTTCCCCCTGTCATCGTATTTTTTAGTCGCTGCAACTGCGATCTACCAGCTCGGGAAGATTGTAGAGCTTGTTATCATTCATGTTCAAAGGTTCCTCTCGAGGTTCCTATCTCCAAACGTAACGTTCATCCAAGTTGGCGACATCATAACCATCACCATCTTCAAGCATCTTCTTCTTCTTTATAAGGCCAAATTTATCGACTGGCATGTTGTTTTGAGGTTTTTGTTTTAAAAAAATATATTTCAACGCAGTTTTTTAAAAATGAATTATTTTTCGTTTATTTTATTTTTTTGTTTTATTTGATTAAGTTTTTTTTTTTTTAAATAATTTTTTACCTTTATATATATACTATATAAAAAAATCTCTCTCTAATGTAAATCGTTGAGAATGTCTTGAAACCGATCTCCTTCTGACCATCTCTTGAGAACTTAGAGACACAGGTGACTGCAAAACATCCGGTGATTGCACTCGTTCCGTGTTGTAACGAACCACTGATTTATCGAAATAGTTCTTTTATTTCTTTTGGCGGCAAGATTCTGTAGCTGTTGAAACAATAATTCTTCTTCCCGTTCTTGAACCACGCCACCCAGTGAGTGCCTTCGCCTGATAAATCGTCCAGATTTAAAATTCCGCATTCCGATTGTCGTCGTCGAGGTCTTCTCTTTGGCAAGGCATCTCTGGAAAACACACCTCGAAAATCTTTGATTTTCAAGGCCTTTGCTGCATTCGACAGATTGATGTTGGATAGGGGTTCATTAGGTAAGACGACACCTTCCACGGATATCCATATTTTCTTATTCATAAATGTGTTGTTTTATTTATTTATTTATTTTATTATAATTCACTAAACGATGTAATTTTTTTATTTCATTTTCAAACTAAATCTCTCTCTATCAACTTCCACAATCTTGAATTTCTCTAATTCCTCTTGATTTTCTGGAATCCTATCATCCTTAATCATATCCAAAGCCCAATGTCCGAGGGCCAAAGTGCTTATTTTATCGTCTAACACAAATTTTTTATCGTAGTCGGCCATCAGCAAAATCTTGTTGACTATTTCGGTATACACATCATGATTGTCACTTCAAATTGATTTCATAGTCTTGTACACTGGCCCACTTCCGAACAGACAATCTTTATACTCTCGGAAAGAGATGTTTTTCTTCACCACGCACGCTTTAACTCCTTTGCAATTCTTGATCTCTTTGCCTTCGAGACGATAAGAGTAGAGTTTGGGTCTCAAACCCACGAATTCGATGATTTGTTTACCGCCGCTCTCATCCTTAAATTTACCCAACACCTTCTTGTTGTCATTCGATTGAATGTTGGACGGGTGATCGACAGGATAATTGCTCGTGTCGAACCACGTGGTCAAGTCTGGAGATATATCTCGGTAGACGTCTTTCGTCTATCTCGTAAACCAAACTGTCTGTGTCGGTGAACAGTAGTTTGGCTTTCTCGCCGAATTTCCGTTTGATGTAATCATAGTGAATCTCGTACATCAATTGCTTGCTGATATCTAAGATGATCGGTCCTAGATAATAGGGTTTGTCGAACATCAGGTGCATCTTTTGCATGTGAACGGCCACTAGATTTTCATCGAATATGATTCAGTGTCTGTAATTGGGTTTCACCACTAATTTTTTAGCTCTTTTCTCGGACGTGACGAGTCAAATGTTGGTTCTCTTCCGGATGTTTTCCATCGATTTATCATACCCGCAGTTGTTCATGAGTTTGAAGAGATCTTTTTTCAAAATCGTCCTCGGCTCGAATTCTGAGATTTGTGTTGAGATCAATGTATTTTTTCATACAAGGCTCTTTGTCGAATTGAATGATGCAATGTATGTCGAGTAATTTCATCGGGTGATCGACGTATTGTTTCAAATTCTTGCTGTAAACAACATACATACATTTGTTAAATAAATTGGGAATGAGTTTTTCGTCGTCTCCTTCGACCGGTTCCATTCGTTCGGGAGCCAGCAGATAATCATTGTTCAGGTGGTGTAACTTTTCCGGATAGTTCAAATCTATTTCTAAAATGCAAGGATAGTCTCTCCATTTTTGAATCTCTTCTGGTTTAAAATTTCCAATCGGTAAAGGATGACTCGTGGCCCAACCGTACAGATTATTAGCGTCCCAATACTGTATGTATTTATTCGATCATTCCGAATCGAAACCTTCTTTCATGTAGGGATTGTTGGCTTCAGAATATCTGTGGGAGATCATCGAGATGCCAGCTCTCGTGGCTTTTTCGAACATGATAAACATATCCACGTTGGATAATAATTCTAATTGGACTTCGATGGTCTTCAACAGAGTGTCCCACACCAGGCCGGGTGCAGTGAAATACCAAGCTGGATCCAGATCGTAATTTCGACAACTGACGTCTCGAAAATTTTCGAACACGTCTGCCAGGAGCAGAACGTCGGTCTTCAGGTAGAGATCGTGATAATCTCTCATGGTTTTCATATCGAATGATTTCCACATGTTTTCAGCATGTTCGTAATCCTCATCAGAAATGTCGTATAATTTCAAATAAAAATCTTCTTTCAAAGGAAGTGTGGAGTCGAATCTCTTTAGATCGTTCATGTAATCATAAGGATAGACTCCTTTCCTCAACATGACATTTACTCGTTCTGGGGAGAGTTCCCTCATGATTTTAAATTTATCCTTGCTCATGTTATCGACTAATTTTTCCAGAGCGGTCGACATGAATTTAAAACTGTCGATGAAGTGTATGGCTCTACAAATGGATTTTGTTTCTTCTTCCATCATCTCTCCATCAATTACTGTTTTCTTCTCCATGACCTTCCATTTCGTGAAGGAAATGTATCTTCCTTCACTTTTCATGATGAAATTTAATGCTTCGTGGGAGGTGCCGAGATTTTTCATGAACAGATGACTGTCATAACCCGAGAGATTGTGAAATATCACTGGATAGAAAGCAGCATCTCGATATCTTAAATTACACTTGCTGTGGGCCGGACCACGATACAGACCCGTGTAATGATCACGGTCTCTGACCTTCTTATTTTCCTGCAAATTCTTGTCAAATGATTGTCTGCATATGTGACATTTGGTGGCTCTGTTATTTTCGTCCTGCTGCTCTCGCGTGATGATCATTTTTGCCGGAGGTTTGAATTTGTTGTATAAAATTTGAATTTTTGATTCTAACTCTTCCATGAACCTTTGAGCCACGTCGTCGTCTTCGCACCGTTTCATGTAGGTGAAGGGGCCCATGTCGTGTTGTGAGTCGAAAGCGCATTTCACATAAATAGCCTGAAGGCATGTGTTTTTTATATCTTTCGACATAACTTTGAAGAGAGTCGGGTTGACAGAAACTCATTCTCACGGTCAAGCAATCGAAAGCATACACAACGAATGGTACTTTTAACCTTCTATTGTGATCGTGAAGTTCAAAATGGTGTTGGGTTTGGGCATTTCGATGGCGATGCCTTGATTTTCGTTGCAATATTCCGGATGTTTTGCTAACGATTTTTTGTTGTGAAACGCATTCATGCAGTTACAACATAAACATATCTTTTCTTTATGTTTACTACTCTGGCTCCACAGTAATCGGCTTGGATTTTTAACCCAACAATAATAACAATTGTTACCAATCGAAATCAAGAATAAAATAATCGTCTTTTCTTTTCCGAGTCTGTCTGAGAGAATAGATTGTTCGTTTTTCCTCATCATATCCAAAGACATTCACCACTACTGTGGGATTTTGAGCTTCAAAACGTCCGATGTCTTTTAACAGCGTTGGAAAAGCCACTCCAGTCCAATCGAGATTTTCACAAGTCAGCTTGTAATGAGAAACTCTATCGGAGTACATTTTGACAGGGTATAAAGTGGAGGTGACTGCCCATTTAAAACACTGATCATCTTTATTTCTCACATTGACCACGGCATGTTTTTTAGCTAAGAAATACGGTATTCCACGTAGGAAGACACTTTCAATGAATCTTTTTTGGTCACGTGAATTTCGAGATTCAACACCTCTTCAAACATCCAATTACTACCTCTATGTTTATAATTCGCGAGAGATGTCAACATCTTGTCTTTCATCGTTTCGAAAACGTCTGATAAATCTGAACCTTGAAATACGGGTTGGACGCCAGATCAGAAATATGCATCTCTCACGATGCTCTCGCTGGAGTTCATGTTGATTTTATTCATCGTGCAATGGAGTATCATCACAATTTTTAGTGCCACGTCCATGTGTTCGCAAAACAAATCCAATACTTTTTTCTTCACCCATTCCATGAACAATTTCGGATCGACTTTCTTGAACGAGGGAACCACGTCAAAAGTTTTAAAAATGCCTTTGATCACACTCTCCCATTCCACAGGATTTGATTGGAATGCTTTCATGATGATTCATCCTACATATTCTTCTCCTTTCCCTTCGTTGATTGCTCATTGAATTTCATTCAATATATATTGTTCGTCTCGATTCTGGACTGCATCACTTGTTTTCATTTTTTTAATTTTTTTTTAAACTTGCAGTTCTTCGACAGCTTTTTGTTTGGTCATCTTCTTATTTTTCGCAACTGGAAGGTTTTTTTTTTTTTTGGATGTCAGCATTTTGATTCCCCTTGCCACCTTTTTCTTCTCATTTTTTGCAACCGGAACGTTTTTTGACGTCATTGCTATTGACATTTCGTTTGCTTTTTCATCGAGCAAACTACATAACTCCTCGTGTATGATCTCTCTAAGTTTTTCATCATGTTGCACCACTACCGCATTTCATTTTCCATCATTGGGTGTTACTGCCATTGACTTATTTTTCGCAATTCGAGTCTGTTTAAGTTTCTTCTCTTTCGATTTTCTTTTCATTGCCTCACGAATGATACTCCTGTATGGCTTTAATTTTTTTAATTTGGTTCTATGATTTCTGAAATTTGGAATTTTCAATTCTTTACAAATCTCGTTTAACCAGGGTATGGTATACTTATCAAAATGTTCCATTTTTTTTTATTTGTTTGCTTTATTTGTATGAATATATTTTGAATTTTTTTTTTTTTGTAAAAGTTTTTAAAATAGTCTTTAGATATATATGTTTTTTAATTCCTCTCAAATTTTTTTTTTTTTCTCTGAGATTAATCAATTTTTATTTTCTTTAATGTGGAAAAAAATTGAATTAATACGATAAAAAAATAAAGGAAATTAAAATTTTAAACTTTTTGTATATATATTATAGATAGAAAAAAAACTTTTACGAAAAATTTCACATTAAAGAAAATTAAATTTAAAAACTTTCTGTATATATATATATAGAAAGAAAAAAACTTTTTTACAAAAATTATTATTTGACACAAAAACACAAAATTCAAAAATATATATTATTATTTGCAATAATTCAGATAATGTGGGAAAAAATGAATTAATACAACAAAAATGAAGGAAATTAAAATTTAAACTTTTTGTATATATATAAAGAGAGAAAAAAAAAACTTTTACAAAAAATTTCACATTAAAGAAAATTAAATTTAAAAAACTTTCTGTATATACATAGAAAGAAAAAAAAAACTTTTTTACAAAATTATTATTTACTACTCTGGCTCCAGAGTTATCGGAAAAACACAAAATTCAGAAACACAAAATTCAAAATATATTCTTACAAATAAAGCAAACAGAAAAAAATAATAATCGATCATGACAACAGCACCTAAAAGATGTGAATTGAAATTGAAACCAGTCAAAACATGCAAGAAACTCGGTTGTAAAATTTATAGATTACAACAACATGACGCCATTGAATTGAACGAGATCGAGATGAAGGGCTTACAGCACAAATACGACAAATAGAGCATGCCTTCAAAATTGGATGAAGCCATGCTCGATTTGTTTTACGAGTACAAAAGCTATCTACAGAATATCATCCTCGCCGAAGACAGAGAATTTGACAAGAGCGACTTGTTGTTGCCCTACGGAAGTTACATACATCCAAAAACTCTCTCGAACTCATAGAGAGATTGTGTGGTGAGAGCGCATTTGCCGAAGTAAAAAAACTTGCAAAAGTGAAGATAAAGATTCAACACATATGCTAAAAAGGAGAAGACACGAACGTCAGCATGCTAATAATGGACTTGGAAATAGTAAAAAAAAACAATAGAGAGACCGATTTAGTGAAGAAGGGGAAGAACAAAGAAAAAAAGTAATGAGATCTAGAGATGTTCAATCTCTCTAGATCTCATTACTTTGTTTTTGTTTCCTCCTTCTTCTTCTTTTTCTTTACTATCACTCATATCTATTGTAATAACGTTTCCTTCTTTCTTCACTTTCATCATTATTTCTTCTTTTCTTTTTTTGTGATATATTATGTTTTTTATAATAACACATTTGATTCCCTCTATCACAATTATGAACGAATGTGGTGCATCTTTTGGCAACACTCACATCATTATCATTCTCTTCAGAAGGTGGTGGTGGTGGTGGTGGTGGAAAACAACTCATTCTTCTTCTTCTTCTTCTCTTCTTTTTACTTTCCACAATCTATCCCTATATTTTTCACTTCTTTTTCCAGTTTTTCCTGAAATATTCATCATTATCATTCAAAAAGGTCTTGTAATCCTTTTTATCCATTTTTTATATTATTTTTTATACTTTGTATAATTTATATTTTTATACTTTATATAATTATATATATTTTTTTTTACTTTATAATAACATACTCAAAAGTGGTATACCCTTAAACAGCGAATTTGGACCAAACAGCAAACCCTTACTGAGTCGCTTCACCCCCTTTCCTTTCTTCAGATAGAGACCGTTTCCACTGCAAAAAGGTCGCCACCTCTCACAGGTTTTAGATACAATCCTTTACCACCGTCTTTCTTGACGTGACACACAACTCCTCCCTTCTTCAAAAACAGTCTGTTGCCACCCATTAATTTCTGAACTGCCGAACTCGCGAGTCCCGAGAAAGCTCCCATGTCGAGAGTCTGCCTGACAATGGGCAATGCTTTTGCGACCATTCCTGCAAATAGCAGTAGGAAATCGCCTTTCATTCTCTTATTGTATTTCAAATGAGTGGGACTCAATCTCACCGTCAACCCTCTTCCATCACAAATTGCTTTCTCCAACCTTTTGATTTGAGTTCTGGTCCAGGCGATCGAATCGTGGCCACCACTCTTCAGATCTTCATGAGTGAATTTGAATCTCACCATCTCACCTCGAGTTAATGCTCTCTCAAGTTTCTCCCTCTGTCCTTCAGATATGTTCACATTTTTAATCACGTATTCTGCCATATTTCTTTTTCTTTTAAAATATATTTTGTTCAATTGTTTTTTTTTTGTTTCAATGATTATTATATATATATCTTAAATAATTTTTGTAAATTAATATTGCGTTTATTTTATTTTCTTATATATATATATATATATATATATATATATATATATATATATATATATATACGCAATATTTTTTTATTTATTTTTTATTTTTTTGCTTTTATATTTCTCTTGTGTGAAATCGTATCATCACCCTCTCTCCACGAAGATCTAACAGTTCACCATTTTGATCCGTCAATGTGAGTTTGAGACTATACAATGTGCCTAAAATCACGGATAGATAAACTAAATTTCGAGGTCGTTCCATGATCTTATAACCCGGCAACACATTTGGAAAGAAGGAATAGATCATCAGTTATGCACTACCATTCATGTAGCTTCCAGCAATCAACTCCACGTTCACCAGAATACTATTGGCGGTGAGAATGTTGACTGTGTTTTCGGACACAGCATGGCCTCGATACATCTTTCGATCAAATCCCAGCATCTTTCAAATCCAACATCGTCTGTAGGATATTAGGGTTGGGAGCGAGTCTGATCTTGTTGCTTCCCTTTCCATCTGTCTTCATTCACGTCTGCATGTAATTGTTCAAATCGTCTATGTTGTAACTTCCTTTGGGAATTCGAATCTCCAACCAATTGACTCCATCGGAATACTTGAATGAGTTAATCTTTTTGGTGATGATGGGAAAGGAATAATAAGTCTCCAGATTCACCAATGCCATCTCATATCTTTTCTTCCTATTCAATTCGATTGAAGGTTCGAATTTCGTCGTGAATTGAGTCGAATCGCCACTCACCACAATTTAAATGGACTGTTTTGCAGCCGAATTCTTGGCTAACAATTCTCCTTGTTTGAACATTATTTTTTATTTTTATTTTTTATTATTTTTAAAACTAAATTATTGATGATTTATTATTATTTTCTAATTTTTTGTTTTCACTCTCTATTTTATTATCATCAGAAACATAAAACTTGTCGAATGCACTCCGATATTTTCCGCGATTAAATTCACTAGTCAAATCGATCACGACGAAATTGTGAAGTCCTCCATCCCAAACCGTCTTGCAGAATCTCCTAAATTCTTCTCTGCACATGTTGTTTGTGACGCGATCTCCATGGATGTGATTGAGATTCTTGAGATCCTGATGAAAGAGACAGAGGAAATTAGTGTTCTCCCTTACCGTCTGTCTGGGCAGTCGAAAATAATTCTGAGACAGGTAGAAACAGTCCACATTGCTGTGACGACCCCCTAACGTAATACGTTTCGCATCGGTTCTGTCTGTCCAAAAGCAGATCGTCGAAAATCATGAGATTCTTATTTTCTGATTTCAATTCTCTGGGATCTGGAACGTCGCTCGCGTTCTCATAAAATCGACACTCGGCATTCGAAGATGTATTTCTCTTCATCAATTCTATTGCTGCACCCTCCAAAATGGTCGAAAGAGAAGCTTCGCTTTTGTCAAATTCCTTCTACTGTCGAAAATTCTGGCCATGACGTCCTTGAGCAACCTACGATCCATACACTCTCGAAGCAATCTGTATTCAGGTTGAAACAGACTCTTGCCAAACACGAATAATCTGTCGTAATCCAACCAGCTGAGTTGCGACAACAGATTCATCAACAGATTGGTCTTCCCACAATTCGATTTTCCCACTCTCAAGCCTCTTATGCTCTTGGGAAAGAACTCATTATTCAACCTCTTGATCGTGGCATAGTTCCAAGACATATCTTTGATGTTCATCTTTTATTTTTTATTTTTTTAGATTTTCAAACTCAATTTTTTTATGTTTTTCAAACTCGGTTTATAAATATTATTATTATTTATTTATATTAAACCGTCACGAGTTCTCTTCAATCCAGATCCACTCGTCATTTTGGCTAAATCTTGTATGGGTACCACAGCATCCTTAAAATCTTTCCAACTTTTCGGCGATCGCTCTAACGTAGCTTGCTTCGCCAGTAGACTGATCAATTTATTGATCAACACGTTCACCACCCTCTTGCCAGCCACCGAAGCGATCCTGCCACTAGCTTCGGAAATGGCTTTCTTACCAGCATCCAAAGCCGTCTTCTTACCGACCTCAAATGTGGTTGATGCGAGTTTTCTATCTGCATCACTCAGGAATGCTCGCATTATAGAATCAATGATACCAGAACTGCCTTGGACATAAGTTCTGACGTATCCCCTGTTCTTTATCACCAACATATTTTTATTTTATAATATATTTTGTTTTTTCGCTCGTAAATCGTTTTTTTTTTTTGTTTACATACTTATTATTTTTAGTGTAGATTTACTTTTTTTTATTTATCTATTTTTTGTTTCTTCTCTCTACTTATTATATATCAATCCTTCAATTCGTGCATCAACCTTTTATAATCTCGTCTATCTATTCTGCCTCAAAATTTGTTGCATATATTCACTATCTGATTATCCATTCCAGTATTACCAGCACCCCGACTGGCCATCAACAATTTCAATCTCTCGAACAGAGCATCTAAATCGCATGGAAGAAAAATGGTTGTCAATCCCTTTCCCATCACCGATTTGATGAATTTCTTATTCATATCCCATATGGGTTTCACCACCTTCGTCCACTTGTACCCTCTGTTAGTCTTGGGTCTCATCTCTCTAGCATCGTTATTCCTCTTCATGGCGTGGGTCTGAACCAGAATGTCACTGTAATTGTTGAAATCCTGATCCGAGTAATCTCTAAGCTTGTCGTAAAGGAGCAATTGGCACAATCCATCGGTTATTTCATACCTATTCGAACCGACGATTAAATCATCATCATCCATTTCCACTTCAGTATCGCCCAAGAATTTCCTACCACTCGAATCCTTGTGAATTCCATACAACAGATCTCTCTTACCACCATCGTTGGATGATGCGACGCTACTAGTGGTAATAGTTGAAGCTGTATCATCGCTCTCACTCACATCAGTTTCAATTCTCATGGGAACGTAAACTGGTGAAGATCTTTGAAAGAAAAACTACCTTGTAAAACTATCAGGCAACGAACCCGTTCTCAAAGAACTCTCTTTTATGGACCTCAGTTGCTCAACAACCTCCTTCTTGCTTCATTCCTGAACCTCCGTCACGGGTTTGAATAGTTTGGTGGTCTGTCATCTTAATTCCATCTCTCCCAAACGTCTGCTTCTGCCGGCGGATCGAATGCTCTTCTTGACTCGTTCATATTCATCAAGAAGTTCATCTCTTCGCTTGGAATCTTTGACGTGTAAAAACATTTTTGTTCTCTCGATTATTAATATTTCTTTTTAGAGTGTGGTAACGTCGATTATTTTATTATTCTCAAAATTAAATGTGGTTATTTTTTTATGTTTTTAAATAAATAAAATTTTATGTCTTTAATGTATATGTAACTAAAACCAGTTGGGAAAGAAAAAACATTACAAATGAAACCTCGATAATACATCGCTTCAAACACATTAAATCACATCAACAGTTATTTCCAACAATGAGAAACTTAGAATTAATCTCAAATAAACAACTATAAATACAATGCTTTCAAAATGCGTTTAAATCATATAGACAGTTGTTTTCCTCACACTTGGAGTCATTCTCAAAATAAAACCATCGATAAAATGCCTCGCCCCCAAACATGTTAAAAATCGCATCAGCAATTATTGTCACCATGGAGAAAACTCAAATAGTTAAAATCTCAAATAACATCATTTTCAAACGTGTTAAATTAGAAAGAAATTACTTAATCATTTGAACCAGTTCATTTTCATTCATACGATGGTTTAAACAGAATTCATATCGTAAAAAAGCAGAATACTGTTTGAAGTAACAACACAATTTTTCTGATTAACATATCCTCTCACTTGGAGTCATTCCCAAAATAAAACCATCGATAAAATGCGTCGCTCCCAAATGTGTTAAAAATCGTATCAGCGATTATTCACACCATGGAGAAAACTCGAATAGTTAAAATCTCAAATAACATCATTTTCAAAATGCGTTAAGTCAGAAAGAAATTACTTAATCATTTGAACCGGTTCATTTTCATTCGTAAGATGGTTTAAACAGAATTCATGTCATTAAAAAAGCAGGATACGGTTTGAAGTAACAACACAATTTTTCTGATTAAACATATCTTCAAAAGGATGCACTTTTTTGCTTGACAGGAAATAGTGAAGAAGCATGTCTCGTCAAAAGCCGTTTTATTAATGTTTCTTGAACCGAACACGAGAGAACATTATTGTCGTCTATTAAAATCAAAACTCAATTTACATCTTTTAAAACCCTTTTAAGTGGAAAACAATTTCACCATTTGATTTATTGAATGAAAAACCGATCATTTACACATGCATTGTTAAACAACTACAAGTGGAAGATCAAAACTCGACAAAACTGATCTATTACAATTTACCCCAAAAACTCCTAACGATTTTTTTTTTTTTTGTCTCTTCCCCCTCCACTCTTAGACGTTTTCTCGTCCATGGTCGATCGCACCACTGTCTAGACCACGATTACAAACCTGGAGAGAAAATTTCCCTCGGTTCTAATTTTTCGACAATTCTTAATTTTTATATTTTGCTCTCCTGGAATCTGTACTAGTTGGTCATCATGGTTTAGACGGTTCAATCAACCGTTGGGAAAATTTTAAGATCGATTTTTCATGGTCCAGAATCCCCAATCGTTTTTGTCGATCGGATCGCACCCACCGCCATCTAGAACGCGAATGTAGGTGGTCCAGAATCCAAAAAACGCATTTTGATGGTGGTCCAGAATCCCCAAAGCATTTGCCGGCGTTCGCCAATGATTGATCGAAAGGTCTAACCCACGATGGCGAACGTTGAGAAGATTGTAGGTCGATTTCTTCGATTTTTGTAGTTTTTTGTAGATTTTCCTTCAGCGTGAATTCTGCTGAATTTGCAATCATTCGCCAATGGTTGATTGAAACGTCTAGACCACGATAAGCTACTTGTGGGGATTCTGGACCAGATGTACAAAAGACATATTTTTTACATTCGTGTATAATTTAACATTGAAGTCTATGGGTACATATACATGTACACGTACAAGAGAAAAAGTGGCCCTGTATCCCCACTTATTACCTACTAATTGCTCATGGAGCAATTACTCTCTTGACTCTTTAGCTCGTAAGATGTATTTGGGATAGGTATGCCTTGCGATACAGGTAATAGTCTCCTTAGATAAGTATCCTATAAAAGGTATCCTCGATAGGTATCCTCAAATAATACAATACCGGGCCATAGATATCCTCAAATACTGAAATGAGTCGAAGAGTTGTTCGAGGAGTCACTCGAACCAGCAATTGATTGATAGCTCATTTGCTCGATGGGATTTGAGTCGTTCGAGCAATGACTTTTCAGTAACTGATCGATAGCTTATTGGCTTTGGGAATGTTTTTTTTGATATACACAAGGAAGATAACTCTGCATACAGATTATGGGAAATCAAGCAATCTGATTGGTTAGATATAATCTATATAAAGGATCTAGATACAGGAAACTACAAGTGTTGTGACTTTATCTTGTCAGCATTTAATAAAATAAAACAACTCCATGATTCGTTGTCAACCATCATTTTTTATTTTGTCCCGGATGAAGAAAAACTCACCTTGACCTTTATCAAGGAGTAACCTACAAACGTACCCAAGATAATTCGTACCTTCTACACAACAGTCTCCCCAACATATTTTGTACAACGAATAATTTGCTTAGAACATACATACAACCTATTTATAAAATTATATAACATACATGTACTGTCTTTTATTATATCTCATGGTCACTTAAATGCTTTGGCAATCTTCTACTTCTAGTCGGATACCTCCTAGAAACACCATCCGAGCTGCTGTCCCCATTCATCGACACATTCCCTGAACAATTACTTGTATTGTTTCCAGATAATGTGCTATCGTCTTCCAAATGTAAATCCACTTGACTGTTCTCATTATTAGAAGCATTTTTGGGAGAATCATTAAAATTACTATTTTCTAATATTGAATGTTTGGGGTCAGCAGCTGGGGCGGCAATCTCAAAAGGTATTTGAGGAGGTGTATGATATCTAGTAACATTTAAAGGCTCACTGCATTCAAGTAGTTGATCACAGTGTCTTCTCCACAAAACATTGGGACCTATCTCGACAGAATACATGAGAGATCCCAATTTTTTTTATAAATCCTCCCTGTTAACCACTTTTGCTTCCCCCGAAAATCCCTCAACAAAACTTTCTGACCTACTCTGAACTCTCGAGTTCTTTGCTTACTCTTCACATATAATTTATCTTGCTTTTGTTCTAATTTACTTCTTAAATCAGGTCGTATCAAATCAAGCTTTGAGCGAAGTGGGCGTTTTTGCAACAATATCGCAGGAGACTCACCAGTTGTTGAGTGACTACTATTTCTTTAAGCTAATAGGAACCTACTTAAGGGGTTGTCCAACCTAACTTTGGTCAATTTTTTGACATTTTTCCCAATGCCTCAGAAACAGATAAGAGAAGTAAGGAAAGGCAAATTATATATCAAAATAATGAGTAAAGTGCATAGAAAGGGTACATATAATTTTTTTCAGGAAAAAAAGTGAATTTTATGATTTTGAAGAAGATTAATTTGCAAATGGCATAAGTAACGAACCGGTAAAACCACAAAATAATTGGTAATTCGAAAGCCTTGTCCTCAATATAATGATAACATACTACAGACTCGGAGAAAGCATTTTTTGACACACACTCTGGTGGGTTTTGATGTTTGAATGTAATAACATCAACATAAATTTTTGATGTTCCGGATGTGACCACGTTTCAATGATGTTTTTCCGGTCATGTGATTATGATGTGGTTCTTGCAGAAATTCTCAATTTGGGCAATCGTAAGAATGCAAGGACGTGATCACCCCCCCTATTTGTTCAAGACAATGTATGAGCGGATTTGCAAACAGGTGACAGCAAATACTTGAGCTGTTAATGTCATAACTGCAAAATATGGTTTGAAATTCCCTCTCGTGTTTACAGGCCGTCTGAACTTTTTTGTTGACAAAAAATCTGAATTATTGCGCACTAGAAAGACAACATGAACCACTTTAAAAAAAATAACCGAGTGTATAAAATCGGGACATTATACATAAAAAAGGCAATATTCATAACAAAGTAAGCAGAATGCTTCAGAAATCACTTTTTCACGAAGTATATTCCAAGTGACCTGGAACTATATTGAGCGTGTTAATTTCCCCCTGTCGCTGCAAAGTTATTTACTTCCCAGTAACCATGGAATTTGAAGGTGGGTATGTTTGATGTCTGCAAAGGACCGATTGAAGATGGGTTGAAAATGATGCATTCGTGCTTTTAAATAAGGTGCGCTTGGACGATGCTGAGAATTTAGTTTTTTCTTGCAACCAACCATAGTAATACAAGCGTCGATCAGTGTCTTTTATGATCACTTTACACTGACAAATGTGACAAATCTGCTTCACCGGAAACCATCCCCCAATTTGCATATCACAATAAACATAACCGCTGTCACGGAGTGTCAGCGTGGACATGTGGTCAAAACCGAAACGAATTATCGAATGCACGGTCAATATTAGCTGCAATTGGCTTTTCAACAAATGAAATACACGACATATTCGCAATTTCTTCATTATTCATGCCGAGATACTTTTTAACCAAAAAACATGCGTTCAGTTTCGTTTGTCGGCATCAAACTGATATTGTTTGTGGTAATTAAATAGTACAAGAAGGCGAAGGAAGCCAAATATTTTCCATCATCTATTAATTAATTCAAATTGATAATTTCTTTTATTTTACTGAAATTATGAACTGATAAGGTGGGTGTGTTGCGATTATTATGCCCCAGACCTGGAAGTTGGAAAATCAAAGGTGCATCTAGGGCCGTGCAGTGGTGACCCCTGTCCTCTTAATCTTAGTCTTACCCATTCATCATTACATGTACCAACATTCTCCCTTGTATCTCAACCATTGCCACTCCAATTTGAAGGATATTTGGTGTTGTGATCGAGCATCATGGGGAAACAATGCCCGTGTAGCTGCTGTAGCATGTGTTTCTTCCCACATTTTTTCAGAGTTGTGGTACTTTTTCACTCTTTTGAGTTAGAAAATTTTGTTTATAACTAGTTGATTTGTTACAATTTGTTGCAAAGTGGCTGCTAATACCCTCAATTGTATTGCTACAGAATTTTCTTGTGAAGATTTTGTTCCTATTACTTATCAAGCAACAACCTATGAATATTCTGTATAAAGCCACCAATCTGATGTTTGACACTTTTATCGGAGCTGTTTTGAAGGCTTATGGAACTCAAAATGTTGATTATGGCAGAACTTTTCTATTCACCCATTAATCGATAAATTAAGTGTTATAGTTGGAAGTAAGAAGCATGAAAGGTCCAGAACTAAAACTCTAAAAAGAATGTTTTGCAATGTAACATGATTTTTGCAGATACACTTATTTGGAGGGTTACCTGTCTGATAGTGTTTGGAACACGTGTGGCCAGGATCTTCAAAAAGAAAAAAGAGTTAAACTTTGAGAAAAAAGGCATATGCCTTGAGTGCCGGAGGTAGAGTCATACAAGGAAGAGAGCCACCCCCCCCCCCCCACTCCCCTCCCCCCACCCAGGAAATTTTTTGTGTCAAATGGAGCTCACTTGTCATCTTTTGGGGATTGCTTTGTGTACTGCGTTCTTGAAAAAAATATGTGAGACCCTCTGGATGTGCCCTTCTGATCTCAATATGTCAAGAAGCCTCCTTGGGGAAAGTGCATGCAATAATGGTTATGTAAGGTTGATTTGATGTGTTTTGAATAACAATGTACTTTTAAGTACATTAGATGGTTTATTGCAGTGACAGGTTACAGTTACCCTTATTTCTTCTCCAACAGATATCATGAGTGTATTGGTGTCCAAGAGTTAAACAAAGCTAATATACTTATTGATAAACCAGACAAATTTAACAATTTAATCACTATCAAATTGATGCATGGGATAAAAGGGGTTACAGTGCCTGTCTACACATGCAAGGGGTTTGTAAATATATTTATTCAACTACAATGTATGACTTTGCAGTGCATTCTACATAGGAGAATATCATATTTTCTTTCCAAACCATTACAGTAACACATAGATCTTGATATTGGGAGACACTCTTTTGTCCTTCCATACTTCTTCTGCTGGACTCCTCCAAGTTGACCTTTGTTGAACTCCCCAAATCAAAACATAAACAAAAGAAAATGTCTGCCTTCAATCAGTGAGCACTCCACTTATAACATTTGGTCTCAATCTTTATTACTTTCATGAATTAGCTTGGTGAGCGCAGTTTATCCATGGAATATGGAAATCAAAAGGAACAATTGCCTCTTTTTGTTGTGCAAAGAACTGGTCCTAATTTAATGGGAAGAAATTGGTTGGAAAGAATTAAATTAAACTGGAATGAGATCTTTCAGTGCAGTGCAGTCTCATGTGAGTCTGACTTAAATAAACTGTTGCAAAACTTTGATATGGGTTTTGGTGAAGATTCAGGTCGTTTGGAAGACTTTAAGGCCAAAATTAACATACAAGAAAATACTGTTCCTAAATTTTGTAAGGCACGCACTGTACCCTTTTCTATGAAAGAAGGTATTGAAACAGAACTTCATCGTTTGGAGTCTCACGGTGTAATTGAAAAAGTTGACTTTTCAAAATGGGCAACACCGATAGTGCCGATTGTAAAATCAAATAAAACCATTTGCAGTGATAATAAGCAAACCGTCAATAAAGTAGCAATAGTTGACAGCTATCCGATTCCTAGAGTTGACGATACTTGAAAAATACACCAGGCTAGATTTTAGCAATGCATACAAATCAATTAGAAAATCGACGAAAAATCGAAAGAGCTTACAACAATAAACACGCATCTTGGGCTTTTTAGGTATCAACGGCTCCCATATATTATTTCGAGTGTACCAAGTTTGTTTGTAAGACCAATGGATAGTTTACTTAATGACATTGATAATGTAGTAGTTTACTTCGATGATGTGTACATCACAGGCAAAGACAGCAGCTGCTATCTACCTACATTGGAAAAAGTTCTTCAGCGTTGTAAACAAAAAGGGTTACATCTGCGACGAGAAAATGCTCTTTCTTAGAAGATGAAGTTAAATTTTCCTTTGAATAAAATTGGAATAAAGCCTCCAGCAGAGAAAATTAGAGCTATTCACGATGCTCCATCACCAAGTTCAACAACTTCGGTCATATTTGGGACTCATAAATTTCTACAGTTCTTTTATACCCACTTTCTCATCACACCTTGCCGTTTTGTATGAATTGCTTAAAAAATCAATCAAGTGGAACTGGACTAGAAAGCATCAAGCAGTTTTTGAAAAATCAAAATGATTTGTTACATTGGACAATGTGTTGATTTACTATGATCCTAATAAATCGTTAACTCATTCACGTGATGCCTCACCTTATGGTGTTGTTGCGGTCCTAGCCCACAAAATGAGTGACGTTACAGAAAGACCTATAGCATTTGGGTCAAGAACTTTGAATTCTGCCGAGCGAAACTATGCCCAAATTGACCGCGAGGGACTAGCCTCAGTGTTTGGTGTGACACGATTTCATAAGTATATTTTTGGTAGACGTGTACACATATTCACAGATCACAAACCCTTACTTGGACTGTTTGGCGAGCATAAAGCTATACCAAATATTGCATCATCGCGAGTGCAAACATGGACAGTCACCCTCGCTGGCTATCATTATGAACTATTATATAGATCGGAAACTAAGAATTGCATTGCTGATGGGTTAAGTCGTTTACCACTTCCAGAGAGTCCACAACAAGCACCCATGCTAGAAAATATTTTTGAATTATTTGAGATACTAAATAATGGACCAGTTACATCTAAAGACATTGCTAACCTAACCTTGGACGACAATGAATTGCAAAAAGTATATAATTATGTGTTGAATGGTTGGCCCACAAAAGTAGACGATATTCTTAAACCATATATTGTTCGACAAACTGAGTTAAGTGTTGAAGCCGGTTGCCTTCTCTGGGGCTCAAGAGTTATAGTTCCACAAACACTGAGACAGAAAATTTTTTTGACGAGTTGGACGATACCCACATTGGAATTGTGAGAATGAAAGCATTATCACGAGGCATAGTGTGTTGGCCCCGCTTAGATAGCCAGCTGGAGACATTAGTAAATTCTTGTATTACATGCCAGACTTCGTGAAACATACTGGCATCAGCGCCACTGTATCCATGGGAATGACCAGATAAACCATGGAGTGGACTTCATATAGATTTTGCTGGACCGTTTATGGGTCATATGTACTTAATTCTTGTGGATACACATTCCAAATGGATCAACGTTTGTGTTATGAAAAACATTACTGCATCTGAGACCATATTGAAACTTAGAAATATTTTTGCTACTCATGGAATCCCTGATACCTTAGTCAATGATAATGGGCCGTCTTTTACTAGATCTGAATTTAATTTGTTCTTGAAACATAATGGAATTCGCCATGTAACATGTTCAACCTACCACCCAGCCTCCAATGGTATTAGCCGAGAGGGCTGTGCAAATATTCAAAACCGCTGTAAAACGCCTACCTGGTGGTGACATTCATGAGAAAATAACTAGATTTCTATTTAAATACAGAACAACCCCTCAAAGTACAGCTGCTGTTACATTCAGTGAACTCCTTATGGGAAAAAACTTAAAACTCACCTTGACATGTCGCACCCCCAGTGTACTTTCTAAAGTAGGGAACAGTCAATTAGCCCAAAAACTTAATCATGATAAAAATGCTAAGGGGCGTGATATTCAAATTGGCGATTCCGTGTTGTTAAGGATTTTTTCTTGCTCAAAGGAAAAATGGGTTCCAGGGGTCATAACTGATAAAACGGGTCCGGTGTTCCTTAAGGTTCAAACCAATGGCCGGGAGTAGTAGGAGAGCGATGAAACGGGTCTTATTGGATGGATCTCATGCTGGATCTCATGTGACGTCATAGTCACGTGACCTTGTGGCGCCATGTTGTGTTGTCATGGTAACCCGCGTGAGCGGCCATCTTGTGACGTCATCTCTATAGTGATGCGTGGTGTGAGTGCACATGCGCAGTGCGTGTTGTTAGGTGTTTCCGCCGTCCATTTTGTATACTGGAGGTAGCCATCTTGGTTTCTATGGTAGCACGTGGTTGCTATGTTACCCAAAGGCTTACAACAAAACAGGGGTATGTGCGGAGGGTGTGTTCGATTGAATCGGAGTATCGCGAATTACCACAAACAACCCGACAATCCATCCAAATCAATGAAATTGATTTTATTTCCCCATTTTATCGGTATAGCACGTAGTGCTATAGTACCAAAGGACACCGGGGGTCTGTTCCTTTGTAGAAAAGTACTTTTCTGGCTTAGAATTCTCCCAGAATCCTCGTTTAATTACCCAAATAAACCCGATAAGTTTTACTATTTCGAATTCTTTCAGAATTCTCTGCTTCTGTCTATATATACAATAGTTTTCGTCTATCTGGCCATGTTCCTTTGCCCTGGGGTATACTCCAGTAGTGTATTCTCAGAGATTTCAGAGCCCTCACATGGTAAATATGATTTTGACAAGGAAATTGAGAATTCTGATGATACACTTAGTGGCAAAAATTTTGATAGAGGACTAGAGAATTCAGATTCTCAATCCTGTATCTCAATTCCTGATACAAGTATTAAAGTTAATAATCCTGCACTCACAGAATATACTGAACCAGCAGCAAAGTTCCTATCACCATTTATACCAAGAAAGTCACAGAATTCACAAACCTCCTGATAAGCTGATTGTAATTCCAGTTTTGCATGCAACGACAGTCAAGTAATGTTGGTTGCAAGACACGTAATAACCCAGATTTAGATTACATAACTACAGTTGCATATTATTAAGGAAAACATTCCAAAAGAGCGTTGCAATGATAAAATCCAGGTGCATCGATAAAAAATACACGTCCGACGTGTATTTCAATCTCATCGCGATGAAAAATGCACGTCCAACGTGCAATTTAAGGCAAAAATGCACGTCCAACGTACATTTTTGCCAAAATACGCGTCCGACGTGCATTTTTTAGCGATGCACCTGTATTTTAGAGTTGCAACGCTATTTTCGAATGTAGGTGCACCTACAAAAATATCTATGCACCTCGAAAATAATCCACGTCCAGCGTGCATTTCACTCATTCAACTTGTATTTTATACGTCCGACGTATAAATGAACGTTGGACGTGTATTTCCCATCGCGATGAGATTTTCCTAAACAGAAAATAGAGATGCACCTGTATTTTTACAGGTGCACCTATATTCAAAAATAGTGTTGCAACGATAATTTCCAAGTGCATCACTAAAATTACAAGTCTGACATGCATTTTAATCTCATCGCGATGAAAAATGCACGTACAACGTGCAATTTTAGGAAAACATACACGTCCAACGTACATTTTAGCCAAAATACGCGTCTGACATGCATTTTTTAGTGATGCACCTGTATTTTAGCGTTGCAACGCTATTTTCGAATGTAGGTGCACCTACAAAAATATCGATGCACCTGGAAAATAATCCACGTCCAAACTGCATTTCACTCGTCCAACTTGTATTTTATACGTCCAACGTGTAAATACATGTTGGACGTGCATTTCTGATTGCGATGAGATTTTTTAAACAGAAAACAGCGATGCACCTGTATTTTTTACAGGTGAACCTACATTCAAAAATAGCGTTGCAACGATAACTTCTAGGTGCATCTTTAAAATTACACGTCTGACGTGCATTTTAATCTCATTGCGATGAAAAATACACGTCGGACGTGCAATTTTAGGAAAAAATACACGTCCGATGTGCATTTTAATCTCATCGCGATTATTTTTTTATTTGCAATTGGCCAATGGCGATTAGCATTTGTCGATTAGCTAATGGCGAATGGCATTTAACGATGAGCGAATGGCAAAAAGTGGTATGCATTTGATTATTGGCAAATGGCGACTCGTGTGATTGTCAATCGCCATTCGTCAATCGCTGGAAGATAACTGCCATTCTTTTGTGAGTTATTCGCCAATTCTTTGAGAGGCCCACGCGTGTGTCAAAACTAGGCAACATGTGAACAATGAAATCGTTTGCCCCCTTAGTTGATTCTTTTAAAATGGCTTGAAATATTTCGTTAATTGTACATAATCATGATATGACAAAACTACTTTTAAAGGGGATAAATTTATAACAATACAAATATTACAGTTTGATACCAAACAAATTACGTTTGACCCGCGACACATATAAGGATTCCAAACTTAAGTATAAGACAAGGTTGGACTGAGAATGTGCCCTCCAAATTTTTAAGTTGAATAATATGAATGTGTGAAGTTACTATGTCAATTGAGGGCATTAATGATAACGAAATACAACCGCTCCAAAGGGTCCTTGTTACGTGACCGTCTGAACGATGCCCCATACCAAAATACCAAATATGTACCAAAAACTAAGCTATTAATAAGCGTGTATGTAAATATATGTGTATTTTCCGAAAAAAGAAGAATAAAATATAATTTTACCTCTGCCCCAATGCCTCTTGGTGGGGATTGGTGGTGGTGGTGGGAGGGGGAGGGATGAGGGGGGGGGGGGTGGTAAATGTTTTCCAAACTATGCCTGCTTGTAAATTATCCAACAGAATACAAACACCGGGCAAATGGGCATTAGAAACCAACGCAACATACAAATCACGTAAATTGAAAAAATCGGAAATCGCCTTTATAAAACACACTTTTGCCCACATTGAACCTATCGCTACATGAACCTTTTTGTTGTTATTGTAGCTAGACTGAGCTCAGGTCGTACATCTTCACGTATAGGTCTAGAAGGAAGCACTATGATTTCCACAAATCCATGTTCCCACCCTACGCTGCAACCCCCCCCCCCCCCCCACACACAAACACACTTTCTATACTCAGCCATATAATTTTTACAATCTAAGAAAACCATTTTCTTGGGTGCTCGTAAGTACAGTGCACATCACAGCGGATCAAGACGTTTTTAAAGTAGCACTAATTACCCACACAGTTAGTCCAAGCTAAAACTCAAAATCCGCAATAAAAATTATTAGTTTAGTACAGTCACTGGGAGTAACAAACAAAACGAAATTACATTGAGGCATTCAGTGTTGGACTGCAGCATAAATAGACTAGCAGTGGCCTACTGGTAGGGGTGGGGGATTACGAGAGGATATTATCTGTGTAGTTTGGTGAGAGTCCTTTTTTCTGGAACATTTTTTTTAAAAAGACTGTCAAAAATCGTTTTCTCAATAATTCAGATACTGTTGTCCATGACCTTCTTCCAAGTTATTACTTGAAGTGTTATTCTTGGAACCATAAATCGAAGTGATGTTAGCAATACATGTATTTATAAAGGGGCGTCTACTCATTTTCAAGGGAGCACAAGTTGTCGATAGGAAAGCATTTCCGCAGAACTCCAACAGTAAATACAGAGGTGCATCCCCCCAGACCTGCACTTTTCTCTCGTCACCATTTTTGAAATCCGTACGTTCCCTAAATCTCACCTGCCTACTGGACGCTTCAGTTGCAGTTCTAAAGCTTGGAAATCGTTTTTGTACCTTATTAATTTTGATTTCACTTCACAAGGTGGTTGTGATATTTTATACTGAAGGTAACATGCTCGGCAATCAAAGGCCGAAATGATCATGAGCAAAATTGTGTTGTGTTGCACGTCGGTGAACCTGATTGGTGATTAACGAATAGCGATTGACGTGTTGGTTAGGGGTTTCCATATACGATGCACATTTAATCTCATCGCGATGAGAAATGTACATCCAACATACATTTATTATTCAGCCAATGGAAACTGGTAAATCGTTTCCAAAAATAGATACACGTCCATCGTACATTTTGAGTTATCTAATAGGAATTGGTAGATGCAGGTGCACCCGGTTTCTAAAAATAGAAATACACGTCCAACGTACATTTTAATCTCATCATGATGAAAAATGCATGTCCGACGTACATTTCCAGGTGCACCGCATTTCCAAAAATAGATGCACGTCCATCGTACATTTTGAGTTAGCCAACAGGAATTGTTAGATGCAGGTGCACCTGGTTCCTAAAAATAGAAATACACGTCCAACATGCATTTTTCCTCACGATGAGGTTAAATGTACGTCGGACGTGTAACTTAGCGATGCACCTGGAAATGTACATTGGACGTGCATTTCTCATTGCGACGAGATTGAAATGCACATGTAATTTTAGCGATGCACCTGGAATTTATCATTGCAATGCTATTTTTGAATGTAGGTGCACCTGTATAAAATACAGGTGCATCGCTATTTTCTGTTTAGAAAAATCTCATCGCGATGAGAAATGCACGTCTGACGTGCATTTACACGTCAGACATATAAAACACAAGTTGGATGAGTGAAATGCACGTTGGACGTGGATTATTTTCCAGGTGCATCGATATTTTTGTAGGTGCACCTACATTCGAAAATAGCGTTGCAATGCTAAAATACAGGTGCATCGCTAAAAAATGCACGTCGAACGTGTATTTTGGCTAAAATGTACGTTGGACGTGTATTTTTTCCTAAAATTGCACGCTGGACGTGCATTTTTCATCGCAATTAGATTAAAATGCACGTCAAATGTGTAATTTTAGCGATGCACTTGGAAATTATCGTTGCAACGCTATTTTTGAATATAGGTGCACCTGTAAAAAATACAGGTGCATCGCTATTTTCTGTTTAGGAAAATCTCATTGTGATGGGAAATGCATGTCCAATGTTCATTTATACGTCAGACTTATAAAACACAAGTTGGACGAGTGAAATGCACGTTGGACGTGGATTATTTTCCAGGTGCATCAATATTTTTGTATGTGCACCTACATTCGAAAATAGCGTTGCAACGCTAAAATACAGGTGTATCACTAAAAAATGCACGTTGGACGTGTATTTTGGCTAAAATGTAGCGATGCACCTGTTTTTGAATATAGGTGCACCTGTAAAAAATACAGGTGCATCACTATTTTCTGTTTAGGAAAATCTCATCGCAATGGGAAATGCACGTCAGATGTTCATTTATACGTCAAACGTATAAATTACAAGTTGGACGAGTGAAATGCATGCTGGACGTGGATTATTTTCCAGGTACATCGATATGTTTGTAGGTGCACTTACATTCGAAAATAGCATTGCACTGCTAAAATACAGGTGCATCGCTAAAAATGCACGTCGGTCGCGTATTTTGACGCATATTTTGGCAAAAATGTACGTTGGCCGTGCATTTTTGCCTTAAATTACACGTTGGACATGCATTTGTCATCGCGATGAGATTGAAATACACGTCGGACGTGTATTTTTTATCGATGCACCTGGATTTTATCGTTGCAATGCTCTTTTGGAATGTAGGTGCACCTACAGAAAAACAGGTGCATCGCTATTTTTTTTTTTTGTGTGTGTCCTCGGGCAAGACACTTCATCTCCATTGCCCGCGTGGGGGCACGATGACGCCGTATACTAAGGCGTACTGCACGTCGATGGTACGCATGTCTTCAGTCAATCTAACCCTTCCTGTACTGCAGTGCGGAGTTGCGATGTTGGGGAGCTGGCAGCTGCTCATCATTGCTTGGTGGTTCTCTCCAGGTACTCCAGCTTCCTCCACCCGTAAAGCTGTTACGGTCATGATTAGCCATTGTGCATAAATATGTGACCTTAAACATCAATAAATAAATAAATAAATAAATATTTTATTTAGCGAAATCTCGTCACGATGAGAAATGCACGTCCGACGTGGAAATGCACGTCGGATGTACAAATTGCATGTTGGACGTGGATATTTCCAGGTGCATCGCTATTTTTTCCAGATCCACCTACATTTAGAAATAGCGTTGCAACTATTGCATGGATGCAATATCAGGAAAAAAATATATACCTTTCAAAAGGTCTGAGATTGTCCTTGTACAGGAAACTAGCTTGACGACTTGTCTGTGTGCTTCAACATTTCAAGAGAGTGAAGATTTGTTCTGTCATCGGATCGAGGGTGATGGATACATTCAGCTGATCTTGGTGTTGGTTCTGGAGCAGAAACGGTAGAATAGGAACAGTTGGCGCAGGAATGGAAACGGTCGGTGCAACACTCCTCCCCTGCTTATTTAAGGTCCATTCTTACTTCAAAGACAGAACAAAAGTAATTAAAGATTTGCTCGGTGCTTATGTGGCAGATGTGTGATACAGCTATGAATGTAATGAACCCTAGGTGCTCAGAATTTATTTTAAAGTACTTGTGTGTTGCAAGGAAACGATTGCAAAACCTCCCTACAGACAAGTAAAAAAACAAATATGGAGTAAGGAAGCAGAAAAATACCTCCCTACAAGTTATTCTGCTTGCAAATAAATGAATTGCTGATGAGTTACCTCTGAGCAACATGGTATACACTCTCAGCAAAAGATATTTACAAATATACAATGACAATCTCCAGACAATTAAGGCGTTCGATCAGGCACAAAGCAAAACGTCAAATCAACTTAAAGTAAGGAAGCAATTATTAACCTCCCCACTCATAATAAGGAGAATAACATTCTTCATAAAAGGAAGCAGTTAACACATCCCTTCCAGAATTCCTATTTACACTTATTAATTTATGTGTTATGCCCAATCGAACGTCACAAACAAGGAGCAATATTTACAACTTGTACAATTTTGTTCACATATGTTACAAATTATATAATCTGCTGGAATTTTCTGAGCTTATTTCCAGCAGATAGGATACTGTCATATCCTTGAGAATTGCAACTGTTTTTGCAAACCTCAAAATTTCCCAAGGAGAGCTTGATTTGGCATGTTTGGATTTCAATTTTAATAGAAGGTTGCATAAAATTCTCCAATGGAGCATACAGCTGATGTGATTTGGAGGGGAAAGTGTGAATACATTCTCATCGACAGTTCGAAGACAGCCATGATACTTTTCAAAATATGCCATAACATAGCGTTCCTCTTGGCTGAATTCTACAGAGGATTTTTCTACTGGGGGATACATATTTTCACCCAACACAAATTGAAAAAGATCCATAATGGAAACTAAACCCAACATGTGGCAAAAAAACAAAAACAATCCATTGACCATATAACACCAGATATCTAACGAAATGACATTGACATCAGTTTCCTGACTTTTGGGGGCCTTCATGTGCCAACATGCAGTTTGAGACCCAATGAAGCTGGGTAAATGGCTCCTGGTTACATGACGCTTCAGATGATTGGAGCTACCGTCACAGAGAGGACAATTTTTCTTTTTACTGCCCTTTTTAGATTTTATGTTTGCCGCAGTTACATTCCTGGTGTCTGGACAATGTTCAGAAATATCTTCAGGTCCCTCTTCAACCTCATCATTTATACATGTAGCTGATTCTTCGCCCTCACCATCTTCGAAATCAGGAACAAAGAATCTTTCATCAAGATCATCAAAATTCATCTAAAATAGATAATTCGAACCAATTGAGATGCCATTCCTTTCTAATTGTGATTGTGGATGGTTAGATAGTGTTGGTGAAGAGAATCAAATGAAGTGCTGGTACCAAATGAAGTGGTGGTAGCAAATAAGTGCTGGAACGTGTAGCTAATGCAACTGATAATCACTGTATTTTTTAGGTAGCTTAATTTTCCTGCCAGTAGAGGTGTGTGTCTCCTCTTTGAATAATGCTGGTAGGTTCAGTTGATCTAAATTATCCAGCATATCTGTTTTTCGGTAAAAGATTTATCTGAGCCAGCAGTAGGTACCGCCCCAGGCAAATCTGCAACCGGCGCATTTCCAGATTTATCTGAGTCAGCAGAAGATACCGCCCCAGGGGAATCTGGAAACAAAACATTTCCACCATTTGCCACTTGAGTTCTGTCATCAGAGACAGCAGGAGCTACAGAGCTCAAGTCAAGTTCATGTTCATTTGAGCATCTACTGAAGGAATCTGTGAAAATGACATGTCTCAATCTTCTCATCCATAAAGGCAGCTCTTTTTCAGGACAAATTTTTAAACGGTCGTGATGAAGTAAATACTCTCCTTTCCTATCTTTTATTTTGTATCAAGGTGACCTACATTCTATGACTAAATACGGCCCTACCCATGGTGGCAGAAGCTTTTTACTTTTTCCTATTTCTGAGGTAGAATCTCATTTGTACACAATATCGCCTGGTTCGAACTGGTTTTCGTGAACGCGAAGATCATAAGTGCGTTTCTGACGTAGTTGCATCTTATTGATATTGTCCCTTGCAAGTTCGTGGGCAGTCAAGAGAGATTCTTGTAACTGAGTTACCCATTTGTCAGGGGGTAATTTGGTGTTTTGGTTGGTGCTGAATAACAAATCAGCAGGTTGCAGTAGCTCTCTACCAAACATCAATCTATTTGGCGTATATCCTGTGGTTCTATTCACTGTAGAGTGCAGGGCCATAGCCAGTAGAGGTAGATCCCTGTCCCATTCCAGGTTTTTATTCTCTATAGAACACCTTATCATTTGTAGAATAGTCCTGTTATAACGCTCAACTTGGCCATTTGATGAAGGATGATAAGGTGTGGTGGTTTTTTTAGCAATCTGTAACATGTCACAAAGAGCTGAGAACAAGTTACTTTGAAAATTACTGCCTTGATCTGTGAAAATTTCCAGTGGACATCCAAAAGTGACGATAAAATGAGTGATAAATTTCTTAGCAACACTGATGGCTTGCTGATCAGGAAGTGCTGCAATTTCTACCCACTTAGTGAACTGGTCAATCATGAGTAGTATATACTTATTTCCATTTGTGCTGATGTGGAAAGGGCCTAAAATGTCCAAATGAATTTGCTCCAAAGGAAAACCAGCATGAAATGATTTAAGAGGAGCCTTAGCTGTCAGTGTAGCTTTCTTATTGAGATTACAAGCTGTACAGGATTTGACATAGTCGATACAGTCCCTTGTCATGTTGTACCAGAAGAATGATCTTTTCAGTCGAGAGAGGGTTTTATCCTGCCCTAAATGACCTGAAGATCTAATGTTGTGACACATGTGTAAAGCTTCTTCTTGTAATTTCTTCGGAGTAATCAAAAGATTATAGACTTCAGGTGGTTTTTCCCATTGATAAAATAATATACCATTTTCAATTTTAAGTTGATCCTTACATAACCACATGGCTTTAGTTTCAGGGCTTTGAAGTTATAGTTCCTGGTGGTTGGGAGGGGTACCATTTTCTTTCCATAACAAAACAGTTCTCACATCTTTATCAGCTAGCTGGAATTCTCGAATCTGTGCAGGTGTATAGGCATTCAACCAGTTAATTTCCAAAACGTTGACTTGTGTACCTAAATCAGGTAAATCTTCAGAGTCTGATTCAGGATTTGAAGATTGGATGTGTCGCAGAGCTAGTGGAATTATATCATCCACATCATCCTCAAACTGACTCCAATGATTATGAGCCCTTTTGCAGTGATGACAGCCTCCACATGGCAATGATTCTAGTGATGAGCCAGCTGTATAGCATTCACAGTGATTGTCTGACAATGGTAATCGAGACAGCGAATCAGCATTTGAATGCTTTTTACCGTCCCAATGAACTATCGTCATGTCAAACTGAGAAAGTTCTTCTAGCCATCGTGCCAATTGTCCCTCGATGTGCTTAAATCTCATTAGCCATACAAGGCTTCCATGATCAGTCCTTAAAATGAATTTTCGGCCAAGCAGATAGTGTCGAAAATGTCGACAAAATTTTACCACCGCCAATAGCTCTTTTCTGGTGGTACAGTATTTTCTTTGTTGCTTGAGCAAAATGTGACTTGCATAACAGATTACCTTTGTTTCTGAACCTTGAATTTGTGACAATTCAGCTCCTATTGCATCTCCAGAGGCATCAGTATCCAGAATAAAAAGGTCATTGGGGGATGGATAAGCTAACACAGGGGGTGATGTCATTACAGATTTCAGAGTGTCAAATGCTAGCTGATGTTCAGAATTCCAAAGAAAATCCCCTTTTGTATGTGACAACTCAAATAATTGAGTGGTGAGATTAGCAAACCCGTGAATATGATCCCGGTGGTAATTAATGAAACCCAGGAATGACTGTAGCTGTACGTGAGTTTTTGGAATAGGCCAGTTTAAGACAGCTTCAATTTTACTTGGGGCAACAGACACTCCATTTTGGCTTACTTTTTTACCAAGAAATTCAACCTCTTTTTTGAAAAGCTCACACTTTTTTGGTTTGAACTTTAGGTTTGCTTCTCGGAATCTTGAGAACACTATTTCTAAATTTTCGAAAGCACTCTCAAAATTTTTTCCGAGGACAATTATATCGTCCAAATACACTAATAATTTTTGCCATGTTAAGCCCCTTAAAACAAGTTTCATAGCCCTCTGAAATGTGGCGGGTGCATTACAGAGACCCATGCCCAACCTAGTATGCTTAAACAACCCGTAGCGGGTTATGAAAGCTGTTTTTTTCTATCACTTGGCTTAAGAGGTAACTGATAGTACCCAGAGGCCATGTCAAGGGCAGAGAAGAATTGAGTGCCAAAAAGTGTGTCGAGACAATCCTCAATGTTCAGTAAGGGGAAGCAATCTTTCACTGTTTTCTCATTTAAAGCTCTATAATCAATGCACCACCTGACCGATCCATCCTTTTTCCGAACTAGTACTGGGGCTGATGCACAATCAGAAGTTGACAGCTGAATAACCCCAGAATCTAGCATTTTTTGAACATGTTGTTTTTCTTGCTCTTGGAATGAAATGGGAGTCCTTCTTAATTTATGTTTCACAGGTGGTTCATTGCCAGTATTTATTTCATGCCACACCTCTGAAAAACAACCTAACTCCAAGTCATGCCTTGCAAAAATGTCACCATAATTCATCAAAAGAAAACCAACACGTAAAGATTGCTGAACCGAGAGAGTTCCTATGCTTTGATCAAATAACTCTTTTAAATGAGAAGGCATGTCTACTTTCATTTTTGTTAAAAGATCTTGAGAATCCTTAACCTGAGAACTACTTTGATATTCATTGAAGTCTACCGAGAACACAGAATGAAAATCATTTTCAGTTGAATCAAAAATTTCATGAGCCGATTCTGCATTACCAATATGTAAGCCTTTTTTGAATCGAACATAATGATTTGTGTCATTGATAACCTGCATGGCAGACTTTTGACCTGTTCCAATCACAGCGGACAACAACGTACCTTTGTATTGGGAAATTGGCTCAACAACAAAATGATCTGGCAAAGACTGTTTTATTGAAACTGACACTGACCCATATGAATTTGGTGGAATAACAACACTTTTAGATACCTCAACTCGATAAATTGTGCTATCTGAGCCAACAGCACCATTATTTGTTTTCAAGGAAGCAGAAATGACCTCCCCTTCCACATCAATGGTATTGTTCCTCAGATTCAGAATACAATTATTCTCCACTAAGAAATCCAATCCGAGAATCATCTGATCCCCTGGAAGTGACGTAACACAAACATCCCAAACAAAAGTCTTACTACCCACTTGAAATTCTACATCAGGAAATATTTTACCTAACAAGGGTTGACCCGAAATGCCTCTGAGTCGAACAAATTTGGTGGGTAATCTACCAGGGAAACATTCATAAAAATATTTTTCATCCATGAGGGTCAACATGGCAGCAGTATCTACAATGGCTGAAAGTTTGCAATTATTTACAAGTACATTTATAACTAAGGTGTTACCATTAACCCTCTGAATGATAATTTCCTCTAAAGCTTCAAGATTTAAGAGGCCTGATGGGATTGGGTCGAAGCGTTGGCCTTCACACTTAACCCTGGCTCTTTTTCCACTTTTGAAGGACTAAACTGACTTGTTTGCACCCCCTGGTTTGGCACAGGGGAACTGAAATTTCCAAAAGGCTGCTGGCATGACTCCTTCCAAGAAGGTGAAAGTTTCAAAGGTGATGGTTGTCTCCAAGTCACTGAAGCTCTGCCTGAACCTCGAGGTGAACCAGGCATTCTCAATGGAGGTGCTGAATTGTATTGCTTACGAAAATTATTGTAAGGAGTGTTAGACTGTGGGTGTGGAAATTGCTCCCATTTTTGATTTGGACCTCTATAAGAATTGCCCTGAGAAAATCTATCAGGATTTCTGAATTGGGGATTTTGATTTGAATATTGAGGATGTTGATTTGGATTTTGTTTGTTATTTCGCATTACTATTTGGGCAAGGTCCTCTATTAATCCTCTCATTTGTCTTAATTCTTTTCCGATATCAATAGAATCTGGATTATAAGTGGCTTGATCTACATCATACTCCTCGATTGGTGATTTAGTATTGTCATTGAAAGAAACATATCTTTGAGAAAAATTTGAGCTGTGGTAACCAAATAAGGCTCTTTGATTGGCTATCGAAGTCTTAACACACTTTAACGCAGCATTCATAGTCATGGGCCCCTTTTCCATGGCTGACTTTGCTGCTTCCTTATCTCTACAACCCATAAGAAAGGCTTCTGTTGAGATCTGGTGGATGGTGTTCTTATCACTATTTTTGTAACCATCCATAGTCAAGAAATGAACATGTTGTGAGTATTCTTCTAACGTTTCATTTTCGTATTGCTTTATGAATTGAAGCTGACGTCTAGCTGAGACAGGAGCTTCTTTACGACTAAATCGTTGTTTAAGCTCATCTTTCAATGTTTTGAAATTATAATCTAACTGCATGGTGTGTACATATTCAAATGCAGTATCTTTGAGGCAATCAATCAGTCTATTTACCTTTTTATGTCTATTCCAGCCCCTCCTAACAGCAATTCTTTCAAATTGAAAAATAAAGGGTTCCCAATTTGAATTATTATCACCTGAAAACACAGGCATTTTAGGCTGTAATGGACTCTTACTTCGATCTTGACGGTGACGTCTGTTGGATCGTTCCGAGGAAGAACAATCCTCGGATCCTGATTCAGCAGAACTGGAATGGTATTTACTTTGGCTAGGTCTTTTTTTCCTATGACTACGATGCAAATTTGAACTGTCATATGAATACGAACTTTCATCATATGATTCGTCTTTACGATGCCTTGATTTATTATGATGCCGATGGTGATGTGATTTATCCCTTTTGTAGTCTGTGTCAGGTGGAATGTCTGATTTTGAGGTGGATTTTGATTTTGCATATCCATGTTTTCTGTGTTTAGTATCAGAGTCTGACAGATTAGTATTTGACACTGACTGAGATTTATCTTTTGATGTATGTTTTTTGGACTGTTTATGTGAATGCCCCCCACTCTTTGAAGATTTATCAGAGTTGTATTTTCTATCCTTTGGTAGAACATTCAATACATCGTCAGAAAAATTTGCCTCTTTTGTTTCTTGTTTTATGTCAAAAGATTCATCAATACTCAGCTTATCTAATTCAAGGTCTTCTGTATATTTTGAGAATTTCTCATTAAACTGATTAATTTTCTCTTGAGTTTCCTGTTTAATTAAAGCTTGAATGTTAACTTCCTTCGGCTGAATACTTTCAAATTTTTCCTTAAGTTGGGTATTGTCATCTTGAATGTTTTTAATTTTGTCAGACAGAAAGTCAAATTTTTCAAAAACCTGTTTTTGAAACTCTATTTGTTGCTTTTGATGACTTTCTGAGTCAGTTGTATCTGGACTTGAAGTTCTTAGTGTTATTCTTCCCTCAATTAACCAACGAGACAATATATCAAATGAAATTTCAGTTTCTCTCTGCAAGTCAGATAATTCCAAAACCCCTTTTGTCTGACGGCATTTAATTAATTTATCGGCTCTCGTCCTCCCAATATTTGGTAATTCTTGAAATTGAGCTACCGTAGCTGTTTGTACATTTATTTTGACCATTATTGTATCAACGAACGTGAAAATTTGTGTTGAAAAATAGGAATGAAATAATATTAAACCGTCACCATGAACAAACCATCAGTAAGTGTGTGTTTCGTAATCATGCATATGAAAAATTTCATAATTATTTGAATTTCAAAAAAAAAAAAAAAATACATAACACATTTGAAAAAATGAAATTAATTTTATCATTTTCTTATTCTAAATTTAATTAGATATTAGCTGTTTCTTACTAAACAAAATTAATAAAATGTGATTTTATATGAAACATTTTTCGATTGAATAGACACTTCCGGTTATTGTTGACATTGACAACCGCGGGAAAATAACAATGAAAGAATTATAATTAAAAAAAAAATACATTTTTTAAATTTGGTTCTCCATATTAATCGTGATTAATCATGATGAGTCTTCATAAGGAAGCAATATTAGAACCTCCCGACGAAGATTTATTTCTTAAACATGTTGGAATAATTTATTTGTCGAAGTGGTACGAAAAAAAGAAGAAAAATTCACATTTGGCTGTTACGTTGTTTTGTAGGTTTTTCCTGCTAACACTTTCGTAGCGACGCCAAATATTGCACGGACGCAATATCAGGAAAAAAATATATACCTTTCAAAAGGTCTGAGATTGTCCTTGTACAGGAAACTAGCTTGACGACTTGTCTGTGTGCTTCAACATTTCAAGAGAGTGAAGATTTGTTCTGTCATCGGATCGAGGGTGATGGATACATTCAGCTGATCTTGGTGTTGGTTCTGGAGCAGGAACGGTAGAATAGGAACAGTCGGCGCAGGAATGGAAACGGTCGGTGCAACACAACGATAAAATACAGGTGCATCGCCAAAAATGCACGTTGGACGTGTATTTGAATCTCATCGCGATGAGAATAGACTTTTGACCCAAATGGTACGCCATAGGTCTGCAGACAGCTTACAACACCAACCCAGCCATAAAGAAATATACCAAGCAGTTCCTGTCCTTATCATTCTTGCCAGCGGACCACATAAAGACGAGTTTGACCTCGATAATTGATAAAGGTATACGGTTAATGTTTGAATCTGCCCTCCATAAACAGCGGGACCTCGAATTATTTATTATAAATCGGATAATTGTTGCTCGTAACCCACTTTCCACTGTGACTATCTTCTTCGACTAAATGTTTTTTCGGCCTTTTCTGCGACTTCTCTCCCAGTTATCATGAACAACCCAAGAACACCCAACGATCGTGTAATACACCACTGTAAAACCTTTTCATTCCCCATTCCATCCACACTGGGTACCGTTGGATACGTTATGGGAATCAAATTTGAGGGAGGTATAACGAAGATGAGTGCTATCGTTTTCGAAAAGTGAGTTGTGTACCTTGTTAATATTTATATACAATTAATGGGGCACGTCAGCATCGATTCAAAAATGCTATCAAATATCATTTTTCTTTCGATTTCACAGCTTGTGTCGATAACCTGAGCGTTTGACCAGGCTAAACAAATAATCGATACGGAAATGGTAATACGATCACATTCGCGCAGAGGAGGTCGATTATGATCATTGCGCAAGGGCATTTTATTAGGTGTTACCGTTTCCGCATCGATATTCCTTTCGGTGGCAACTCTGGTTTGCGCAAAAAACATGGTCGATATCGAAGCGATGGTGACGCTTCGGCGTATTCAAATCACGATAAATAAAGGCTAACATATAGTTTGGATCAATTTACTCTGCACAAATGTAAAGACATACGTGTAATATTGAATGCAGCCGGCGATAGGGGTGAAAGCTTGATATATATTCCTATTTTCGAGTTTTGAGTTCACAATAAAACTTGTTGGGGAATTTTGCCACAGATTTGAACGGGAAGAATCTGAACGCAGCTCGGGGTAGCCACACCAGATATCGGCTAGTGTTATATCCAGTATCTATGGTAGCCACTACTGGTACAAGAAGATTCATCATCGGGAAGATTCGGCAGAGAAGATTCGGTCCCAAAAGGGGCCGGATCTTCTCTCTTTGACACATTTTGGGGGGCCGAATTTTCTCACCTCAGAGCATTTTTTTTTGTTAAAACTGTCGTATACCTTTCCCCCTTCTGTCTATGACGTGATTTACCTCGCATACTTGGGTAGGGTACTAACGACTGAAACTGGACAATCCTGACGGTCATAAACCTGGGTACATAAATCGGTAGAGTCGCAAAGTTCACGGGATGTAGACCTACCAGCTTCAACTCAGGTAAGGGACAGCCTAAAGGTGACCAGCAGAATAGAGATAATAACCATGATTAATTATTTATTGCGTGAAAATACGTACGCTTATTGGTGTCCGATTCTGCCCGGGGTTATCGACAACACTATGGAACTTCTCACCTCGACGAACATCAGCCGAAATCTCCTCCAAAGCCGTGACGTAGTCTATTTATACAAAGTGCCAGAAACGCGTGCCGCACAGAATCGGTACCGCGTAGACACGGACGGCTAACTGAACAGGAGCTGTCGAGCAAGGGAGGACTGCCTGGTCGGAGGATGAGCAGGCACAAACAAAAGTACACTACAAAACTTTATGTTTTTTTATACTTTTTATTTGGAAATATATATTGTTTTCGATTTCTGATACGTTTTATTGGCAATGCTAAATATTTAATATGTAATCTTCTTGAAATAGGTTTTATCCTGATATTGTTTGTATTGTTGTGACGCTGTAAATATTAATGATATTGCTAACAGAAAGAAATCTGAGAATCATCAACAATAATTATGAATTTAATTATTCTGAAATCTAATTAAAAAAATTAAAATGAAAAAATGATACAAAGATCTTTTACACTAATTGGTTTACAGAAAATAAAAACAATGGTACTTATCAATTACTGAATTAGTTCAAAATACAGTTTGACAGAATCAAGTAATCCAATTGAGAAGACTCTTGTGAAGAAATTTTCCAGCTGGTAGTATTAAATCCAAGAATGTGTCTTCAGAAACAGTATCCCGTACATTTGTAATAAAATGTTCACTTAGAAATTTCTGCGGTCTCCAATAAAATACAATAAAATGCTCAACAAAATTCAAATGGAGTAAAAATCCAATAAATATTGTCATTTGTAACACGTGAAACAATATCGCCACGAGTTTTCAAAACTCTAGTAAATAAAAGCAACAAGGCATCTAAATTCTATTATCACTGCTTCTCTAGAAGCAGTCAAATATACCATTGTAAAATGCGATTAAATTGTAGCAATTTGAATGAAGACTTCTTCAATATCTACTTATCTGATAGACCCCTTTGCAGCTGTGGTCAAATGAATCATCACAACACTTTTTATTAGAACGTCCATTGTAAGATAGAGCTCGCCAAGAAACAATTAACCAACTCCCAAATCAGTTAACATCGAGTGTTCTCCTGTTTGGGTCGGAAAACTTCACGGAATACGAAAACAAAAACACTTTTGACATGTTTGAGCGTTTCATCATGAAGTCGAACCGTTTCAACTATTAACTCTTGAGTCTTAAGATTGAGCTGGAGTTCCGTTCCGTCCAGATATGGCAGTGTTCCCTTCAGCTCTTTGGGTATTGCATACTGATTAACATAACCTTTTTCGTGGTATAGTATGCAGTAGATAAGCAGAGTAACCTACTCAGGGAATTAACCGCTTAGCAATGACAGATCTTCCCGACTAATCGCGATGTGAATTCATAGTGACTGCCCTCTCGATCGAATCTCAACCTGTCAGATCGCTGGCATCATGGCATTGACAGACTGACCCTACCTTCCCCATTTACATCAATCTCAATTTTTTCCTCTTTTTAACCAGTTTGAAAATACATGTACCTCTATTGTATCACTCTAAACCATACATTACTCAGTTGTAACTTCACACTTTTAGGATACGACTTACACAAGACTTAGGCTTGGTGTCGAATCCTGTTATTACAGTTAACGAAACAAAAGTACATTACTTTCTATTGTTCATGTATATTGTATAAACTATATTTGTTCCATGTAACAACCAACCATTTTTCAAGTTTTCAATAAATATTCTTTAAATCAAAATGTCAGGTCATTTTCTCTTTTGGGCCAGGAGATATTGGTCAATGAATATTTGGGCGTTTATAGGCGGTGTGTGACAGAAGAAAGTTAACACCGAAAGTGAAAAGCTTATTGCCAGTTTTTAGTACAGCAGTCTATGATCTTGTGAAGTTTTCACAAGATCTGTAAGAGCGTTCTCGAGAATTCCTCTCCTGAAAGGTGTTGGAGAAAAGAAAGAATGAAAAGAAAAAATGAAAAATCCCATAGAACCCCCCCCCCCCCCTCCCCAATGTCTCATCCTTTCTGAAAAAGCCAAAGCGAGATAAAATAAAGGATAATAATGCTTGGTGCCGTTTTTGCCAATCACTAGTGCCGTTTTACGTATCGTTTTCGCCAATCAGGTGCCGTTTTCGTCTTATACCGTTTTGACACGGCGAAGTTCCGCTGCACCCAAATCCGAAAAAGCATTGTTTCAATTCTCTACGCTCGATACATTGGATACATGTATCCGATGTTGCAGGAGGGGGGGGGGGGGGCACTGCTTGGGATTTGCGCTATATGTATGACTGTACTAAATATATCAATTACAGTAGCCAACTTTGAAAGGTTACACACGGAAATGATGCAATCGCCGAAACTAAATAACCAAAGGAAAAAGTATTGTTTCAGTAAACGTTTGAAGCTTCTACTGACATCTTGCATTATTGTTGAATATTACCAGATACATAAAAAGGGTGATTTTATGACTTTTTGGCCCTAAAAATACAGATTACTATTGGCGTGAGTTCGGCCCATCGCACGTTCGGCTCGAGTGAGTTCGGCCCAATTAGTGAGTTCGGCCATAAGTGACTTTGGCCCAGTCAAAAGTGAGTTCGGCCCAGTCAATAGTCAAGTAGAAAAGACCAATCTTTATTGGAATGGCATATCACATTGCTAAATGAGTTCGGCTCAGTCGCAAAAACAACGTTGGCAATTTATTGGGTTTTTTTCTATTATTATTTTACTATTAGTCAGAACAGAGATACGCCAAGATTGGAAAAAAGTGTTCGGGTGTAACGTTCGGTTGTGAAATATTTCATAATTATATTTATGGTCTCCAAGACATAGAATTAGAAACTGATCATAAGCCGTTAGTAGCTATATCATACAAGAGCTTTAATGACATGACACCTAGAATACAAAGGCTCGTGTTAAAATTACAAAAGTACTCATTTACGGTGACATATACACCAGGGAAATATTTACTCGTTGGAGACACTTTGTCGAGATGTAAAATGGAATCTGTAGATTCTGACAGTGAGGATGAAGTTGAAATCATTGTAAATGATATTATAAGAACATTACCTGTTTCAGATCAGCAATTACAAAAGTTAAAAAATGAAACACTTAAAGACACAGTTTTGTAACAAGTCATTTCATATGTGAATGATGGTTGGCCCGAGGGAAAAGTTGGATTAAAGCAATTTTTTGTGTGTAGAAATGAACTTTCTGAGGTTAATTGCCTACTTTTGAAGGGATTACGAATAGTGGAACCTATCTCTATGAGAAGGGAAATGTTAAACAGGATTCACATCGGGCATTTAGGCACTGAGAAATGTAAACGATTGGCCCGCGAAGTAATATTTTGGCCTCACATGAATCTGGAAATTACCAACATGGTGAAGAATTGTCCAATCTGCTTAAAATGTCAATATTCCCAATGCAAGCAAGGCCTTTTGATTGACAAGTCCTCATTACAACCATGGGAAAAGTAGGAGCAGATTTTTTCTGTTTGAAAGGAAAAAATTACTTAATCATGATTGATTATTACAGTAATTATCCCGAGATAGCATTGTTGAATGATAGTTGCTCCTCAGCTTCAGTAATACTACATATGAAATCCATATTTGCTAGGCATGGCATACCTAGAATAGTTAGGACGGACAACGGCCCTCAGTTTTCTTGTGCCGAGTTCAAGCAGTTTAGCTCTATATTTGATTTTGAACATACAACCTCAAGTCCTTACCGTGCACAAGGCAACGGAAAAGCGGAGGTTGGAGTCACAATCATGAAGAGTCTTCTTAAAAAGGCAAAATCTAACAATGAAGACCCATATCTATCCTTGCTCCAGTATCGAAGTTCGCCATTAGCACATGTGGGAATCCCCAGCAGAACTATTGATGAATCGGAAAATAAGAAATAAATTGCCACAGTTAATTGCCCGCAGTGAAAAGAAGGTTCACAAAAGACAAAATGTATTGAAAAGCTGTCAGAAATATTATTACAGCAGGGCTACTAAGCCACTTCCACCACTATTAACAGAAAATATTGTTCAACTTAAGTTAGGTGCTCAGGCATGGAATACAAAAGCAAAACGTTTGCATAAAGTCACACCCAGGTCGTACCAGGTGCTCACTGAACATGGACATACACTTAGACGTGACCGTAGAGGTTTACTGACAACCAGTGACCAGTTGGCATTGTCTGTGCTCTCCGAGCTTCCAGGCGGCAGAGCTAAGATACGGCCACACAACGAAGATACCCAAGTTCAGTGTTCTGTGCCCGATTCGGGTTCTCCCACTCAGGACAACCAGGAATCATCCTCTCAAGAACCAGTTTTAAGAGTGTCCACTAGAATAAGAAAATCCGTCCAAAGGCTTGATCTTTAATAAAAGAGGGGAGATGTAATGAAACTGAATATAATTCAGATAATCTAGTTGAACCACTCAGCGCTCCATACATTACATCATTTGCAACAGGTGACGTAATTTATCCCTAGAGGGTATCTGTTATTGATCACACGTGTGGAGGATTGTACGAGAAATAAATCAATGGCTGGGCGTTTTGTTTCTGTTTGTTATCACTCTCCCACAAACATTACAGCGAGAGCAGGTTGAATGTATTTATTGGGGTTTGGCGACACTTTCAACAGCCAGGGTCACCTCGTGGGGAAACACAATTTTAGGAAATACAATTGTAAAAGTTTTATAGTATTTGCTGGTGGATATATATATAACCACTGTTATTTCATAGGTTTTCTCTCTACACTTTTTTTGTTTGTCAAATTTGTTATGAATATAATTTTGTTCTAATTTTAGTAAAAAGGTTAGAACAAAACAATGAAATATCAACCTTGTTTTTTCTGTTATCCAATCAGAAATACATTGGCGCTTTTGGTTGTGACATTAACCGAACGCTTTTTCGTGACTGGTGCCGAACTCACTCTCACTGTGGGCCGAACTCACTCTCACTATGGGCCGAACTAACTTATGGTAGGGCCGAACTCACTTTCTGGGCCGAACTCACTATTTGGGCCGAACTTGCAATGTGCCGAACTCACTGACATTCGTTTTTGTTGGGTATTCTCGGAAAAATATGTGCACGTGTCTTATTCTTCTCCGGTGTGAGTTTTTCTCTGTTATTTGTTACATGCCCCCCATTTTTCCGGGTAAGGAAAAGTTGTTTGAAGGGCTATACTGAAGAACTATTTGAATGTCAAAATTAAAGGGATGTGATCATATTTCTTTTTGACTGAACGTTCTAATGCATACCATATATCATATGTATGTATCATTCTTCGTAAACACAATGAAGGGTTGGAACAACCTGCAACCTGATATAGTTGGAAATGTTGGTCTGTAGACAGCCTAGAACACCAACCCAGCCGTAAAGACATACACCAAGCAGTTCCTGGCCTTACCATTCTTGCCAGCGAACCATATAAAGCCGACGTTTGACTGCATTGCTCCAAAGGCCGATAGTGACAGTCTGCGAGAGTTCGTGCTATATGTGAATAACCAGGGGATAAGCAGCAACCATTACAGCATCTCGTCGTGGTGTGTATTCGAGCGCACGGTACTTGGCAATAACCACATAGGCGGTACGCATAATTCCTTTAATAGTTTCCTGAGATCAAATCCCAATTAGTTTCACACTTTTGAAAAATCCCAAATTAATATTTGACGTGCTGTCAAAACACAAGTCATTATTATAAACAATATAAGTGCACATGCTGACAAACCAACGTGATTGCGATCAATATATTCACCAGAATTTTTTTTTTTTTACTTTCAGCTTGGCACCGCAGGATGAATGCCAAGGGAACTCTACTATCCTTTTACAAGCTGATGATGATGCTCCAGCAGGAAGCAGAACATGTTCAGCTGTCTGTGGAGGCCCGCGACCTAGAAACGTAATTACAGAAGAAAGACACAACACTTGACAAAGAGATAAACCAGCTGTGGATTAGATATAAGGACAATGACTTGAGAACAACAGAATTTCTGATAGAAGTAAACAAAGTGTACCGCCTGGGCCGGACAAAACAGTAAAAAGATAATCAATTTAACTTCAGAATGCAAATGTAACTTTATGTTATTTTGTAACGGACATTCTCCAATAATTTATCACAAAACAAATTTAATGAGCTTGCCGCTTCTTGTGTGAATCAACTCCTCGTATAAAATATTGTTTGCGTGTTCATTAAATTTGTTTTGTGACAAGTTATTGGTGAATATTAAATTTCTATGTATGCGTATTCTTGAAATTTGTTTTGCCTGAACCAACTCATCGTAAAAAATAATATGTAATATGAAGTATTAATTTACCATGTATTTCGTTTGTTAATGTAACTGCGTGTTAGTTTGAAGTATATACTTCTCTGTTTTTAAAATAATTTTTACCGCTAAACAATGTTAGATTTTTTCATCGATTCATATTTTTACTGTATGTTCTTTTGTTGTTATCAGTGTTTTCACCTGTGAATCATTGAATAAATATTGAATAAAATGTGATTAATCAAAATATATTACTACTTGTACCTAGCCTTACAATCTCACGACAGCCCGAAGCTTATTATTTAACAAGTACAGAGGACGAAACTTCCCGGGAACAAACCTTCCCACTCACAGGGAACGAAACGGCTCCGGGACGTTTCGTCCCAAAACAAGTTCGTCCCGGGACGATCGTCCAAAATACCTTATTGGATCGGGACGATTCGTCCCAAATAGTAATTTGGGGATAAATGATAATACATCTATGATTATTTTATAAATGAATTATCGCGTAAATCTACAATTTTGGAGAGTCAGTCAAATGGAAAAATATCACTAACTGTGGAGAAATAATTCATACCCATCACATCTTAACAATTAAGAAAACACCAAATTATCCGTTCGTGCTGAATGTCGGCCGTTAATAAATGTGTAAATCACAGGCATTTCTTGTGATTTACACTTCATTGTTGGCTGAACTATCAGGTATTCAGAACGAAAAGAAAAGATTTGTGACAAAACCTCGCGATACTCTGAACAAAATTGTTGGGACGAATCGTCCCGTTTGTCATTTTGGGACGAAACGTCCCAGACGAATCGTCCCGGGGTGAACTGGTTTTGGGACGAGACCTCCCGGGAACGAAACTTCCCGATCCCTCATATCGCCACAGACAAGTCACTCGAGATTATTTAAATCCAACGTGAACAAACTTCTGGAATAGGCTTAACGTGCACATTTTTATCCAGATATTAACCAAGCGTACACCTGTCAGAATATTCAGTATGTTGAATGTGGACAGTATGCGGAAGAAGAAGAATGGTTGCTTGTGGGAAAGTATTTGGTCCTGCGATACCTCTACTCCCAGTGGGAAACAGATTGATCTCCCCTGATCCGCTGAATGACGCTCATTTAAGTTTCGGTTTCATCTGGTTTCCCACCCAAACTTCCTGGATGCGGTTTTGAAAGATACGAGAAACCCATTATCGGTGTGTAAATACTCAGCAAAATGAGCAAGTACGTGCGTCTTTTTCTGCTTTTCATTTACTGGATGCATTTTTATCTTTTAGTTACTGGCATTGAAGCCAATCAAAATCAAAATTAATGGTTCTAGCGATCTGAACGTAGTGGCTACCCCCCTCAACGTTCAGATTCCTCCCATTCAAATGGTATCCAGTCACTTGGACCCCAAGTCATTTCGGCCGCTGGTCACCTCGGTGTCAAAAGTCATTTCGGCTCTTTTCACTTCGTCCCCAGTCACTTCGGCCCCTTGGTCATTTCGAGGGTAGAGATCTTTTTAAGGGGATGTCCAACCTAACTTTGGTCAAATTTCATGTAATTTTCTCCCAAGTCTAAAAAGGACCCACAAATAAATAACCCCAATAAATTATATACCAAAATGCTTGGAATGAAACATAGAACATGTGGAAACTAAAATTTGCCGTGGAACTGCTGCCATATGGTAGATAGCAGCGCCTGAAAGTCTGCTACGGCATAAGTAACCGACCAAAATTTTAGCAATAAAATACCTTGAATTTGTTGAATAGTTAAATTCTGCAATCCTTCTAGTACAGACGCGGGGAAATCTTTTTATCATTCTTTCAAGGAACAGACCATGAGACAATTTGTAATTTAGGATGCCTACATTTCAAAAGGGCTGCCATTTTTCTTGTGTTTGTTTACCTTTTATGAAGTTCTCCAAGGGTCAAATTCACACAGTTCAGAAAAATAAGAATGGAGTCATGAGAGAGTGCAGCAATGAAAATGAAGAATGTTCAGTGTGGTTTTTGTGAGTCTGCTGCGACCATACCCCCAACAACCCTGTGCCATTTTTCATGAGGTCTATATCAAATTGGTAAAATACGATGAGATTGATACATCAAAAAAAGGTGAACTGCCAAACTTCCCCATTTAGTGTTATATGTGTCCATGTCTGAGGTTGCATGAGCAGAGACAGCTGCCAAGAGTGTCATTTGAATGTTCAAGTGTGGCCAAAGCAAGAAACAATGACCTGCCCTGCATGTTGAATACTTTCACCAATCGGCTATACTTAGACATCCTGGCTTCCAATTCATTTATGCACATGATTTGATATGCTTCATTGTTTTGGAAATATCGGCCTTCCGTAGTTGCTGTTTGGGGAGGCTTGACTGTTGTTTTCTCATGAGATTTAAGAACATTAATATCTGATTTGCTTACCAATACGAATTTTATAGGCGGATCGTTAACAGCCTTAGCAATAAGCAAATTGGTCCAAAACTATATGTTATCCTTTATTTATTGAGATTTGGACACGGGAGAAGTGTCAACAATCACTTCATTGTCGTCCATGTAACTTTTCGCCTCTATAAGCTCAAAAATAAATAACCCAGAGTTGCGTCTAAACAAATATCGATGCGGAAATGGAAATACGATCACATTCGCGCAAAGGAGGTCGATTATGATCATTGCGCAAGGGCATTTTATTAGGAGTTACCGTTTCCGCATCGATATTCGTTTCGGTGGCAGCTCTGGGTTGCGCAAAAACATGGTCGATGTCATAGAAATCGGATATAAAAAGACACTTCGGCGTATTCAAGTCACGATAAATAAAGGCTAACAAAAAGTTTATATATATGTAATTTTCTTGTTAAAGTAGGTTTTATGCTGATATTGTTTGTATTGCTGTTACACTGTGTAAATATTAATGACATTGGTAACAGACAGAAATCTGAGAATCAGCAACAGTTACTATAAATTTAATTATTCTGAAATTTAATTAAAAAAAATAATATAAAAAAATTGATACAAAAATCTTTTACACTAATTGGTTTACAGAAAATAAAAACAGTGGTACTTATCAATTATTGAATTAGTCCAAAATACATTTTGACACAATCCAGTAATTCAGTGGTAAAGAATCTTGTGAAGAAATTTTCCAGCTGGTAGTATTAAATCGAAGAATGTGTCTTCAGAAACAGTAAGTAGGTGATACATGAGAGTTCAAACACACCTGTACATGTACGTGTACGTGTACATGTACACCTCCATAGGATTTAGTGTTAAAATCGTGTACATGGGCAAGATTTTTAGCGTTTTCTAGGGTGTTTTAGAAAATATTTAACACAGGACCCTATGGTAGCTTTACATACACGTACATGTACCGTTTTGATTGAAATCGACAGATGGATTTCTCCCATAGGATTCAGTGTTAAATATTTTCTAAAACACCCTAAAAACTGATTGAAATCGACAAATGGATTTCTCCCATAGGATTTCAGTGTTAAATATTTTCTAACACACCCTAAAAACGTTAAAAATCTTGTACATGTAGACGATTTTAACACTGAAACCCTATGGAGGCGTACACGGAGATCCACTTGCGGATTTTAGGTCGGAAATCGACTCGTGTAGAGATGTTGTGTTTGGATTCGCAAACCCACTGTCGTGTTTCTCGAAGTGAGATTAGGGCACGTTATTGTGAGGTGATCGCAACGAGCACTTGATGGAAATGTTTTGAACGAAGAGTGTCGTTGTCGGTGTGTTGGAAATTCGCAAACCTGCTGTCACGTTTTTGATTGATATATATAGGGGAGAAAAAAAATATAAACAAATAGTTATTTAAAAAAATAAATATATCAAATCGAATAGATAATAAAAACGTAAATCATGAGCGATTCTCAGGAAATAAGAGTGAGGTTTCTTTTAAAAATGCTGATGAGAGCCTACGCATTCTGCATGAACGAACAACTAGGTCGTCTCTTGTTAGAACGATGCGTCAGATGTCGGGATCACCTAGACTTCGATCACGAGAATCATTCGTGTCTGTGGATGGAAAGGGAAGATATGATCGTCAAGTATTTCGAACCGGCGTTCGAACGCGTTCAAATCAATGAAGTGATCGTGTTTTGGAAGAGATTACTCTACTGTAAGAATCAAAGCAAGTCCACAGATTCGGAAGAACAGAAATTGGTGCGTAAAAGTCTGACTTTACGAGATAAGGGATGCATCTTGAAATTATTGTTCAACGAAGCATACGTCTAAGTTTTCTCGTTGATATAAAATAAGGGAGAATAGAAAATAAAATAAATACACACATAAATTTTTTATCTAATATTAGAAAGAAAAAAACAAAAATGAGAACCAGAAATAAATTGTACCCGACGTTAGTGGACGACGAGGACGAGAAGCCGATCGACGTTTCGCCGACGGCACCATCGCAAGCAGAAAGAGAAAGAGGAGAGAGGTATCACATCGATCAAATCAGTAGAATCCAAGAGTATCTAACTCAAGAGAGAGATTCTCGTCGTTCCCTCAAGAAGAAGTATTCACGTTTCGTGAAATTCGTCAACGCGATCGACACAACACTCATCACGATTTCCATGGGTTTACACGCGGCCGGCATCGGATTGTTGTCGACCACGGTCGGCATTCTGATCGTGTTGACCGTAGAAGGAGTGGCTCTCGCCGCCGGATTGTTTAGCACGTTCGGAAACTTTTTGAGTAGGAAATTATATCTGAAGGCGAGGAAACACGAGAAGATTCGCGTCTTGGCCGACTCCAAGTTCGACACGATATCCGAAATGATCTCTATGGCATTGAAAGACGGTAGGATATCGGACGGTGAATACTTCGCGATATTGAGCGAGAAAACAAAATACGATGCCATGAAAGAGACCGTGATAATCAAGACTCGTCAGATCATCAAGGAAGAGATGAAGGATTCTCTCGTGGAAAAGGGGAGGAGAGAGGCCAGAGAGGAATTCAGTAAGATGATAGAACTCAAGAGCAGCGATTGAAAAAAAAATTATATATAATAAGAACAGAATTTTTTTAAAAAAAATTAAATTTATATATAAAATAAAAAAACGAAATTAATTTAAATAACTGTTAAAAATGTATTGCGTAAAGTGTAAGAGAGTTACCGAGATGAGTAATTCTCGAGAAGTGCGAACTAAAAATGACAGACGGATGCTTCGCGGAATTTGCGACGTGTGTGGTTCTGTCAAGACGCGATTCGTCAAAAAAAAGAACGCGAGCAAAGGTAAAGGCATCGTGAATAAAATGATCAACAACCTACCTTTTGAAATGCATCTGCCCGGTCACAGTTTCACGGGACCTGAAACGAAATTGAACAAGAGACTCAACGCCGATCTGACTCCTAAATCTTGGAGCAAACCCGTGAATAGGGTGGACGCGGCTGCGTATGATCACGATCTGTGCTATGTCGAACATCCCGACACCAAGACTCGCAACGACGTCTGCGATAAAAACATGTTGGGGAAATTGAGAGGCATATCGAATCCGACCAGGAGAGAGAAGATGGAACGTTCGCTGGTCGGCAATCTGATCGGTGCAAAACGTCGATTCGGATGGGGCGTTCAAAAAAAAAAAGTGCATCTGAAAAGAAGAAGAAATGATTATTGACGAGCGAATTGGCCGAGGAGTTACACAAACCCATAGTGCGTAAATTTTGAAAGAGAAGGGTGTTCGTGAAGGGTCTGGATGATATTTGGTCTGCCAACTTGGTCGACATGAGATCATTTTCGAGGTGGAACGAGGGCGTCAAAGATCTATTGACGGTCATCGACGTGTTTTCTAAATACGGTTGGATCAGAGCTTTGAAGAATAAATCGGGACCTTGCGTCGCCGAGGCTCTGAAGAGCGTGTTCGACTCGTCTTCTCGAAAACCGAGTAAATTGTGGGTTGATAAGGGAAAGGAATTCTACAACAAGCACGTTCATCGATTGGTAGACCTCTACTCGATCGAAAACGAAGAGAAAGCCAGCGTGGTGGAATGTTGGAATCGAACGATGAAGGAAAAGATGCACAGATACTTCACGGCGAATTCGACCAAGAAATACATATACACTCTGAACGGTCTGGTCAAAGATTACAACAACACGTGACACAGATCGATCAAGATGACTCCCGCGGAAGCTAGCGATCCTCGAAACGAAAAATGGGTCTACGCGAATCTATATCCTGAGAGATCTAAGATCAGGAAGAAGTCTAGAACGCCGAAATTTGCGGTCGGTGATCGAGTGAGAATCTACACTTATAAGAAGCACTTCGAAAAGGGTTATACTCCTCGATGGACCTCGGAAATCTTCGTGATAATCAAAATATTTCACACCGATCTTACTTACGAAACCGAAGCTTTGGATGGAGAAGAGATCATCGGAAAGTTTTACGAACAACAATTACAGAAGACGAAGTTTTGACGAAGAAGACAAAATTTTTTTTATTCACTCTCTTTGACATTTTCTTGTTTACACACATATATATAAGAGAGAAAAAAATAATAATAAAAAATAATTAAAAACTATTTTTTAGATAAAGAAACCAAGTTAATTAATAAACAAAAAACTAAAAATCCTTTAAAATGACAAATATACTAGATATAGCACAAAGCATAGTGAAAGATGAAAGTATTCAAGAATATGAGGTTCACGAATACGAACCAGTAACTGGGACGAGTTTGAACAATGCGGGAGAGATAAGAATCACTGTCGAAACTCAAGATTTATTCGTACATCCTAGCGAGAGTTACATAGTGGTGCAGGGACGTCTCACCAAGGAAGATGGGAGCGACTACGCCGACGACAACACGGTTACTCTAGCCAATAATGGCATTATGCATCTATTCAGTAACATAAAATACATGCTATCCGGACAAGAGATAGAATCTGTTTTTCATCCCGGTCAGGCCACCACGATGTTCGGACTCTTGACATATCCTGATGATTTTTCGAAATCCAGAGGACTTAATCAGTTGTGGGTGAAAGACACCGTAGGTCCTGCTAGTGCCGGTGCCGCCTTGATATTTGACTACGTCGTCAAGACGTCCAGACCTAAAGGAACGTTTTCATTCAGGATACCTTTGAAACACATCTTCGGATTCGCGGACGATTACAACAAGATCATGTACGGATTCAAACACAATCTGATGTTGATTCAAAAAGGAAACGGCGATGCAATAGTGAGACTCACTGCAACCGATGCAGGTAAGATAACTCTACACAAGATATCGTGGTCCGTTCCACACATGGAGCCTTCGATCGTGGAGAAAGCGCGTCTCTACAAGACCATAGAATCCAAGAGTAAATTACCCGTGGGATTTAGAATGAGACAGTGCGACACGGCTAGAATTCCTCCCTCCACAAATCACTTTGATTGGAGATTGACGGTGAAATCCGCTTCCGAGAGACCGCGTTTCATCGTGGTTGCGTTTCAGACCAATAGGGACAGGTCTCAGGAAAAGAATGCATCGCTGTTCGATCACTGCAGTTTGAGAAACATGCAAGTGTTTCTGAACGCCACGAGATATCCAGCAATCGATTACAACGCGTCGTTCGACAAGAATGATTTCTGCAGACTGTACGGCGACGCCGCTGATTTTAGAAAGACGTATCACAGTCTAGATGAATTGAAGAGCAACCCTAACATGTCTCCCGGCAAATACAAGTCGATGTATCCCATGTTCGTATTCGACATCAATAAACAGAGTGAACGACTCAAGAGTAGCGATATGTGACCTTAAACACCAATAAATAAATAATAATAATATCAAGAGTAGCGTGTTAGACATTCAGATCAAGATGCAATTCGATAGGAACGTTCCGAGAAAAACTGAAGCCTTCGCCCTGGTCCTGTCAGACAGAGAATTACAATTCGAATCGGACGGAAATAAGATGTCGATCATTCGATGAGAGACGAGTGTGAAAAAAATTAAAAAAAATAAAAAGTAATGAGTAATTATTAAAAACAAAAACAAAAAAAAATAATAAAGTAATGTGATCTAGAGAGATTGAACATCTTTCTAAATCTCATTACTTTTTTTTTTTCTTTTTTTTTTTGTTTTTAATAATCACACATTATTTTTTTTAATTTATTCTTCGACAGATTCAATATTTTGTTGAATCCCGCATTCAGATCTGATTTCATTTCTCGCCTGGCAGACTTTCTCTGTTCCAGATCTACGTAGTGTTTGGTCGCCACGTCCTTGGGATTCGTGGGAGTGGCCACATTAATTATCTTGTTATAATTGGCGTTCAATTCCGAGTGCATCGTTTTCTGAACGTATCTATTTCTCAGGTGTTCGCTGAATCTCGCGTGAGAGTCATCCGCGTATTTCTTGGTCGTGGCATCGGTGGGATCTATGGGATTCACGACGTTCACCAAACGTTTGGATTTCAGATTGAGATCATCGGTCATGGTTTTATCCACGTAATTATCTAGCATGATTCGTTCGAAATCAGCGTTCCCCCTGTCGATGTATTTTTTAGTCGTAGCATCTGCAAGATCTATTGGCTCGGGAAGATTGTAGAGCTTCTTATCGTTCATGTTCAAAGGTTCTTCTCGAGGTTCGTATTTCCGAACGTAACGTTCGTCCAAGTTGGCAACATCATAACCATCGTCGACTTCGAACGTCTTCCTCTTCTTTCTCGGGTTGACTTTTTCGTCGTCACTTCTACCAAATTTATCGACTGGCATGTTGTTGTGGGATTTTTGTTTTTAGAAAAATATGTTCAAAACGCAGTTTATTAAAAATGAACTATGTTATTTTATTTTTCGTTTTATTCGATTAAAATTTTTTTAAAATAATTTTTCATCTTTATATATACTATAAAAAAAATCTCTCTCTAATGTAAGTCATTGAGAATGTCTTGAAATCGATCTCCTTCAGACCATCTCTTGAGAATGTAGAGACACAGGTGACCGCAAAACACTTGATATGGTGATTGCACTTGTTCCGTGTTGTAACGAACCATCGTTTTGTTGAAATAGTTCTTCATTTCTTTTGGCAGCGAGATTCCGTAGCTGTCAAAATAATAATTTTTCTTCTTCCCGTTCTTCATCCATGCCACCCAGTGAGTGCCTTCACCCGATGAATCGTCTAGATTTAAAACTCCGCATTCCGATTGTCGAGGTCTTCTCAAGGCATCTCTGAAAAACACTCCTAGAAAATCTTTGATTTTCAAATCTTTTGCCACATTCAACAGATCGATGTTGGATAGGGGTTCATTAGGTAAGACGACACCTTCTACGGATATCTTTATTTTCTTATTCATAAATACGTATATATTTTTTTCATTTATTTTATTATAATTTACTAAAATGACGTTATTTTTTTCTATTTTTTTCTTTTTCTTTTTAAACTAACTCTCTCGATGTCTCTATCGATTTCTATAATTTTGAATTCGTCTGATTCCTCTTGATTTTCTGGAATCCTATCATCAACAATCATATCTGGAATCCAATCATCCACATTAATATCGTTTATAATTATATCTCAAGTCCAATGTCCGAGTGCCAAAGTGCTTATTTTATCATCTAATATGAATCTCTTATCCTCGTCGGCCGTCAGTGAAATTTTGTTGACTATTGCGGTATACAGGTCGTGATTTTCACATCGAATCGATTTCATAGTCTTATACACCGGACCACTTCCTAACAGACAATCTTTATACTCTTGGAAAGAGATGTTTTTCTTCACCATGCATGCTTTAACTCCTTTGCACTTCTTGATCTCTTCATCATCTTCTAGACGATAAGGATACAGTTTGGGGCTCAAGCCCACGAATCGACGATTTGTTTACAGCCGCTCTCGTCCTTAAATTTACCCAACACCTTCTTGTTGTCATTCGATTGAATGTTGGACGGGTGATCGACGGGATAATTGCTTGTGTCGAACCACTCGGCCACGTCCGGAGATATATCTCGGTAGACGTCTTTTGTCTCTATCTCGTAAACTAAACTGTCCATGTCGGTGAACAGTAGTTTGGCTTTATCACCAAATTTTCGTTTGACGTAATCGTAGTGAAACTCGTACATCAATCGCTTGCTGATATCTAAGATGATCGGTCCGAGATAATACGGTTTGTCGAACTTCAGGTGTGTCTTTTGCATGTGAACGGCCACTAGATTTTCGTTGAATATGGTTCGGTGTTTGTAATTGGGTTTCGCCACTAATGTTTTAGCTCTTTTCTCAGACGTGACGAGTCGAACGTCGGTTCTCTTCCTGATGTTTTCCATCAATTTACCGTACACGCAGTTGTTCATGAGTTTGAAGAAATCTTTTTCGAAATCGTTCTCGGCTCGAGTTCTGAGATTCGTGTTGAGATCGATGTATTTTTTCATCCGAGGCTCTTCGTCAAATCGAATGATGCGATGTATGTCGACTAATTTCATCCCATAATCGACGTACTGTTTCAAATTCTCGCTGTAGATGACGTAGTTACGTTTGTTAAATAAATTGGGAATGAGTTTCTCCTCGTCTCCTTTGTTCGGTTCCATTCGTTCGGGAGCCAGTGGATAATCATTGTGTGGATTGTGTAATTCTTCCGGATAGTTCAAATCGACTTCTAAAATGCAAGGATAGTCTCTCCATTTTTGCATCTCTTCCGGTTCCTTCACCCATTCGAAATTTCCAATCGGTAAAGGATGACTCGTAGCCCAACCGTACAGATTATTGGCGTCCCAATACTGTATGTATTTAGTCGATCGTTTCGAATCGAAACCTTCTTTCATGTAGGGATTGTTAGCCTCAGAATATCTGTCGGAGATCATCGAGATGCCACCTCTCACAGCCCTTTCGAACATGAGAAACATGTCCACGTCAGATAATAATTCCAATTGGACTTCGGTGGTCTTCAACAGAGCGTCCCACGCCAGACCGGGTGCGGTGAAATACCAAGCGGGATCCAGATTGTAATTTCGACAACAGACGTCTCGAAAATTTTCGAACACGTCTGCCAAGAGCAGAACGTCGGTCATCAGATAGAGATCGTGATAATCTATCATGGTTTTCATATCGAATGATTTCCACACGTTTTTAGCGTGTTCGTAATTCTCGTCAGAAATGTCGGATTCGTATAATTTTGAATAAAAATCTTCTTTCGAAGGTAGTGCGGTGTCTTTGAATCTCTTTAGATCGCTCATGTAATCGTAAGGATAGACTCCTTTCCTCAACATGATGTCTACTCATTCTCCGAAATGTTCGCTCGTGATTTTAAATTTATCCTTGCTCATGTTATCGACTAATTTTTCCAGATCGGTCAACATGAATTTAAAACTGTCGATGAAACATATGGCTCTACGAATGGGTTTCGTTTTTTCTTCCAACGTCTCTCTATCGATTACTCTTTTCTCCTCCATGGGCTTCCATTTCATGAAGGAAATGTATCTTTCTTCGCTGTTCGCGATGCAATTTAATTCTCCGTGTGAGGTGCCGAGATTTTTCACGAACAGATGACTGTCGTAACCCGAGAGATTGTGAAACATCACCAGATACAAAACGGCGTCTCGATATTTTAAATTACACTTGCTGTGAGCCGGACCGCGATACAGACCTGTGTAATGATCGTGGTCTCTGACCTTCCTATTTTCCTTCTCGTCAAACGATTGTTTGCATATGTGACATTCGGTGGCTCTGTTATTTTCGTCCTGCTGCTCTCGCGTGATGATCATTTTTGCCGGAGTTTTGAATTTGTCGTATAACATTTGAAGTTTTCATTCTAACTCTTCCACGAACCTTTGAGCCACGTTGTCGTCTTCATACTGTTTCGTGTAGGTGAAGGGACCCATGTCGTGTTGCGAGTCAAAAGTGCATTTCACGTAAATGCAATGGCCCGAAGGTATGTGTTTTTGATATCTTTCGACGTAACTTTGAAGAGCGTTGGGTTGACAGGAACTCATTTTCGTGGTGTAACATTCGAAATCGGCGTACACGACGAATGGTACTTTTAACCTTCTATTGTGATTTTCAAACTTCACGATGGTGTTAGGTTTAGGCATTTCGACGTTGACACCTTGATTTTCGTTGCAATATTCCTGATGTTTCGCCAACAAGTCTTCGCTGTGAAACACGTTCATGCAATTGTAACATAAAGAAACTTTTCCGTTATGATTATTATTTTGTTTCGACAGTAATCGGCTCGGTTGTTTAACCCAACAATAATGACGATTGTCACCATTCAAAATCAATAATAAAATAATCGTCTTTTCTCTTCTGAGATACGAAGTTTGTCTGAGAGGATAGATCATTCGTTTTTCCTCGTCGTATCCCAAGACGTTCACCGCTACGGTGGGATTTTGAGCCTCGAAACGTTCGATGTGTTTTAACTGCGTTGGAAAAGTCACTCCGATCCAATCGATATTTTTAGAAGTCTCCTCGTAATGAGAAACTCTATCTGGGTTCATTTTGACAGGGTATAAAGCGGAGGTGATTGCCCATTTAAAACACTGATCATCATTATTTTTCACGTTGATCACGGCGTGTTTTTTAGCTAGGAAATACGGTAATTTCACGTAGGAAGACCCTCTCAACAAATCGTTTTTAGTTATGTGAATTTCGAGTTTCAACATCTCATCGAACGTCCGTTTACTACCTTCATGTTGATAATTCGCGAGAGACGTCAACATCTTGTCTTTCATCTTTTCGAAAATGTCCGATAAATCTGAACCTCAAAATACGGATTCGACATTAGATCTGAAATATGCATTTTTCACGATGCTCTCGCCGGACTTCACATCGATTTTATTCATCACGCAATGGAGTATCATCTTAATTTTTAGTCCCATGTTCATGTATTTGCGAAACAAATCCAATACCTTTTTCTTCACCCGTTCCATGAACAATTTCGGATCAATTTTCTTCAACGAGGGAACCACGTCGAAAGTTTTAAAAATACCCTTGATCGCACTCTCCCGTTCCATGGACTTCGATTGAAATAGTTCCGCAGCGAGTCGTGCTAGATATTCTTTTCCTTTCCCTTCGTCTATTGCTCATCGAAGTTCGCTCGATTTATATCATTTGCCTAGAATCTGATGTGCATCACTCGTTTTCGTTTTAGTTTTTCTTTTCTTTTCTTTGGAAACTTGAAGTTCTTCTTTAACGGCTTTTCGTTTAGTCATCTTCTTATTTTTCACAATCGAAGCGTTTTTAGTTTTTTTCGACGTCGGCATTTCGATTCCTTTTACTATCTTTTTCTTCTTCTTCTCATTTTTCACAACCGATGCATTTTTTGACGTTGTTGCTATCGGTATTTTGTTTGCCTTTCCATCGTTGCACAAATGTTTCTGTATGACTTCAATCATTTTTGATTTAGTTCTATGATTTCTGAAATGTGAAATTTTTAATAGTTTACAAATCTCGTTTAACTGAGGTATGGTTTTCTCATTTAAATTTTCAAATTTTTTTTTTATCTGTTTGTTTCATTTTGTAAGAATATATTTTTTTCTGAATTTTGTATTTAAATAATTTGTTTAAAAAGTTTTGTTTTTCTTTAATATGAAAAAAAAAAAAAATTTTTTTTAAATTCAATTTTTCTTAATGTGTTTTTTATTCAAAACAATTTAAGATCACTTTTATTTCTCGTTTGCAAAACGAACACGTTTTCTCGTCTTTGGAATAACATTCTGTACAACAACACAGGTGTGCACACGGTAGAAACAAGACGTTTGTGACACCTTCGCAGACCAGACACTTAGTGGACGTTTTGCTCGGCTCGTTTTCGACGAGTGACGATAACTCGTCCACTTCCGCCATGAATTTGATGAGATGTTCTAAAGTTATGAATTGAGACAGGGTCTTGTTCGCGTTGTTTAACGCATTGTACAATTGTTCCTTGGTGTATCCGAGTTGTAACATATCCATCAATAATTTTTGGTTTTTATCTCTATCCCGCTCTTCATCTTCGATTTTGATCAATCCCAACATTAGGATCTTGTTCAAATAATCACATTCGCCTTTTTTAATATTATATATGTGTTCTAGTAAAGGTATGTCATGAGGTTCCCAATTCATCAAATGTATGTCACAACAAAAACATTTGACTTTGTCACTTTTACCCACGTAAACGAAATCCGCGGCGGCTAAATCTTCGGGTTTTTGAGCGAGATGCGAAGGCCAATTTTTAAACGTTTGAAGTCTTGCACATTCTAGACTATAATTTGGATGTTTTGATTTGATCATTGTTTTTACCTCAAAATTGAGTTTGTAAGAATTTTTTGTTGAATTTTTGTATTAATGATAATTTGTTTAAAAAGTTTTTTTTTATATATTTATATATAAAGAGCAAAAAAAACTTTTTAAACAAATTATTTAAAATACAAAAATTTTAAATATACATTATTTGCAAGAATTCGTAAAACAAAAAAACCCCAAATAATCGATCATGACGACAACATCCACGACGGAATCTCGACATAAACGTCGACATTGTTTAATAAGTCGTTATTCTCCAAAAAACCAAGAAGAAAAAAATCGTAATTTATATTTACGCGTTTCGAAAGAGAACAATACGATTTGCGATAGAAAATCGAATCGTAATACTATTAGCGAACAAAAATTAATCGACAATGTCGTTCGAACTATTAAAAAAGAAGGTTCAAGACAAATAGAACTCTTACGACTTTTACGCGAAGTCTCGCACGAGGTTCAAAACAAATTTCCACGAAGCAGACGCGTGTTCATGTCACCCAATTCCTTCTCAATAGATGATGATAACTGCAAGATGCGAAGGCTAATTTTTAAATGTTCGATGTCTTGCCCGTTCTAAAAACTCATGAAAAAAATTCAATTAATACGAAAAATAGGATGTTAAAATTTAACTTTTATATATATTTAAAGAGAAAAAAACTTTTTAAACAAATTATTTAAATACAAAAATTTAAAATATACATTATTTGCAAGAATTCGTAAAACAAAAAAATCAAATAATCGATCATGACAGCAACACCTAAAAGATGCGAATTGAAATTGAAACGAGTCAAAGCGTGTAAGAAATTAGGTTTTAAAATCTATACATTACAACAACATGATCCCATCGAATTCAACGAGGTCGAGACGATGGGCTTAGAGTGCTACTACGACAAATATCATATGTGTTTGAAATTGGATGAAGCCATGCTCGATTTGTTTTGTGAGTACCAAAGCAATCTGGTGAATAATATCATCGTCGCCGAAAACAGAAAATTCGACAAGGACGATTTGTTGTTATTCTTTAGAAATTACATATATCCAATAATCTCACTCGAACTCTTGGACAAATTGGGTGGTGAGAGCGCGTTCACCGATGTAAAATAACTTAAAAGAGTAAAGATAAACATACAAGACATTTTCGTAAGTGAAAAAATGACGCATGTCAACATGCTAATAACGGACTTGGAAATATAAAGAATAGAGAGATGATCTCATTACTTTTTACAAAAAAATTTTCACATTAAAGAAATTAAAATTAAAAACAACTTTTTTTTTTTTATATATATAAGGAGCAAAAAAAAAAACCAAAACTTTTTTTTAAACAAATTATTAAAATACAAAAATTTAAAATATACATTATTTGCAAGAATTCGTAAAAACAAAAAAACAAATAATCGATCATGAGGACAACAACACCTAAAAGATGCGAATTGGAATTGAAATGAGTCGAAACGATTAAGAAATTCGGTCATAAAATCTATAGATTACAACGACACAATCCCATCGAATTGAACGAGGTCGAGACGAAGGGCTTAGAGCACAAATACGACAAATATAAGATGCCTCTGAAATTGGACGAAGCCGCGCTCGATTTGATTTACGAGTACCAAAGCAATCTGCAGAACATCGTCATCGCCAAAGATAGAGAATTCGACAAGGACGATTTGTCGTTGCCCTATGGAAATTACATATTTCCAAACATCTCATTCGAACTCGTGGAGAAATTGGGTGGTGAGAGCGAGTTGACCGATGTAAAAAAACTCAAAAGAGTAAAGATAAACATTCAACACGTTTTCGAAAAAGGAGAAGACACAAGTGTCAACATGCTAATAACGGACTTGGAAATATAAACAATAGAGTGATTGATTTTTAGCGAAGAAGAATGAAAAAAAAAAAAAGTAATGAGATCATACATTTTTTTTTGTTTTCCTTCTTCTTCACTATTATCATATATTATAATAACGTTTCCTTTTCTCTCAATTTTCAGCATCGATTCTTCTTCTTTTTCTTTTCTTCTTTTTCTTTGTGATATGATACGTTTATAACAACATTTTTGTTTATCCGAATCATAATTATGAAAGAATGTTGTGCATCTCTTGGTAACACTCGCATCATCACCATTCTCTTCAGAAGGTAGTGGTAACGGTGGAAAGAGTCGTCTCATTCTCAACCGTCTATCCTGCGCTCTATCTATCTCTTTCATCAGTTCTTTCCTAAGATATCCATCATTAGCGTCTAACCATTTTTTTTATTTTTTCGCTCTCTGGCTTGCGATGTTCGTCATTATCGTCAAATTGTTTCTCCACCTTTTCATCCAGGTGATAAATTTGTTTCTCCACCTTTTTACCCATTTTAAATATATTATTTTATACTTTCTATGATTTTATATTTTATACAATTTTATATTATAATAACATATTCAAAATCGGTATGTTCTTAAACGGCAAATTCTCACCGAGCAACAAACCCTTGCCGAGTCGCTCGACGTTCTGTCCACTCTTCAGATAGAGACCGTTTCCTCTCAGAGAGTTGCCAACTCTAACGGGTTCTAGATACAATCCTTTACTGCTGTCGTCTTCGTGGACGCGACACACGGCTCCTCCCTTCTTCAAAAACAGTCCGCTGCCACCCATTAATTTCTCAACCGCCGAACTAGCGAGTCCCGTGAGAGCTCCCACGCCGAGAGTCTCCGAGAAAGGGTAGTGCCTTTGTGGCGAAGGGTAATGCTTTTGCGGCTATTCCTGCCAATAGCGGTAGGAAACCGCCTTTCATTCGCAAATTGTATCTCAATTGAGTGGGACTCATTCTCACCGTCAACCCTCTTCCATCGTGAATTGCCTTCTCCATCCTTTTGATTTGACTTCTGGTCCAGGCGATCGAATCCTGACCGCCTCTCGTCAGATCTTCATGAGTGAATTTGAATCTCACCGCCTCGCCTCGAGTTGTTAACACTCTCTTAAGTTTCTTCCTCTGTCCTGCGGATATGTTCACGTTTTTAACCATGTATTGTGTAATAATTCTGTTTTTTTAAATATATTTACTTCAATTGTTTCTTGTTTAATAATTATATTAAAATAATTTTGTAAAATTAATATTGCGTTTATTTTATTTTTGTTATCTATATATATACACAATTTTTTGCTTTTATATTTCTCTTATGTGAAATCGTATCGTCACCCTCTCTCTGCGAAGATCTAACAGTTCACCATTTTGATCCGTCAATGTGGTTTTGAGACTATACAACGTGTCTAAAATCACTGGTAGATAAACTAAATTTCGAGGTCGCTCCACGATCTTATAACCCGGTGACACATTTGAAAAGTAGGAATAGATCGTCGGTTGAGCGCTACCATTCACGTAGCTTCCAGCAATCACGTCCACGTTCACCAGAATGCTATTGACAGCGAGAATGTCGACCGTATTTTCAGATGCCGCGTGGCCTCGATACATCTTTCGATCGAATCCCAACATCTTGCCTATAGAATCGTCCGTGTTGAAATCCACTCGAAAATTATCTTCCAAATCCAACATCGTCTGTAAGGTATTAGGATTGGGAGCCAGTCTGATCTTGTTGCTTCCCTTTCCATCCATCTTCATTCGCGTCTGAATGTAATTGTTTAAATCGTCTATGTCGTAACTCCCTTTGGGAATTCGAATCTCCAACCAATCCACTCCGTCGGAATACTTGAACGAGTTATTCTTTTCGGTGACGTTGGGGAAGGAATAATAAGTCTCCAGATTCACCAACGCAATCTCGTATCTTTTCTCTCTATTCAATTCGATGTAAGGTTCGAATTTCGTAGCGAATCGAGTCGAATCGCCACTCACCACGATTTGAATGGATTGTTTCGCAGCCATATTCTCGGCTATCCGTTCTAACAATTATATGTTCGAACATTATATTTAATTTTATTTTTTTCATTCAAAACTAATTATTTGAAGATTTATTATTTTCTAAATTTATTTTCACGCTCTATCTTATTATTATCATCAGAAACATAAAATTTGTCGAATCTGCACTGATATTTTCCGCAATTAAATTCGCTTGTCAAATCGATCACGACGAAATTGTAAAGTCCACCATCCCAAACCCTCTTGCAGAATCTCCTGAATTCTGCCGCGCTCATGTCATTTGCGACGTGATCGCTGTAGATGTGATTGAGATTCTTCAGATCTTGGCAAAAGAGACATAGAAAATTAGCGTTCTCCCTTATCATCTGTCTGGGCAACCGAAAATAATTCTGCGACAGGTAGAAACAGTCCACATTGCTGTGTCGACCCCTAACGTAATACGATTCGCATCGGTTCTGTCTCTCCAAAAGCAGATCGTCGAAAATCATGAGATTCTTATCTTCCAATTTCAGTTCTCTAGGATCAGGAATGTCGCTAGCGTTCTCATAAAATCGACACTCGACGTTCGAAGATGCATTTCTCTTCATCAGCTCTATCGCCGCACCGTCTAAAATGGTCGAAAGTGGAACTTCACTCTTGTCGAATTCCTCCCTACTGTCAAAGATTCTGGCTATGACGTCCTTGTGCAATCTACGATCCATGCACTCTCGAAGCAATCTGTATTCGGGTTGAAACAAGCTCTTGCCAAACACGAACAATCTGTCGTAATCCAACCAGTCGGGTCGGGACAACTGATTCATCAACAGATTGGTCTTTCCACAATTCGATTTTCCCACTATCAAGCCTCTTATGCTCTTGGGAAAGAACTCGTTATTCGACCTCTTGGTCGCGGCGTCGTTCCAAGACATATCTTTAATGTTCATCTTTGTTTTATTTTGTTTGTTTGTTATTTTAGATTCTTTTCAAACGCAAATTTTTTATGTTTTTCAAACTCTGTTTTTAATGTTATTATTTATTTATATCGCACCGTCGCGAGTTCTCTTCAATCCGGATCCACTCGTCATTTTGGCTAAATCTTGTATGGGCACCACAGCATCCTTAAAATCTTTCCAACTTTTCGGCGTTCGCTCTAACGCAGCTCGCTTTGCCGGCGGACTGATCAACTTGTCGATCAACGGGTCGGCTGCCCTCTTGCCAGCCACAGAAGCTATCCTACCACTGGCTTCGGAAGCGGCTTTCTTACCAGCATCCAAAGCCATCTTCTTACCGACCTCAAACGCGGTCGATGCGAGTTTTCTATCCGCATCGCTCGTGAACGCTCGCATTATAGAATCGACGATGCCAGAACCGCCTTGAACGTAAGTTCTGACGTATCCCCTGTTCTTTATCACCAACATATTTTTATAATATATTTTGTTTTTTCACTGGTAAATCGTTTTGTTGTTTTAAATACTTTTATTATTCTAGTGTAAAAATTTACTGTTTTATTTTTGTTTGTTTGTTTGTTTCTCTCTACTTATTATATACACATCAATCCTTCAATTCGTTCATCAGCCTTTTATACTGGTTTTTATTCAAAACCTTCTGTCTTAACAATTCGTCAGATATAGTAACTATCTGATTATCTAATCCTGTGTTATCAGCCCGTCTGCTCGCCATCAACAAACTCAATCTCTGAGACAGAGCGTCAGAATCGCTCAGAAGAAAAGTGGTTTTCACCCCTTTGCCAGTCACCGATTCGATGAACTTCTTGTTCATATCCCATATGGGTTTCACCACTTTCGTCCACTTGTAACCTCTGTTGGCTTTGGGTCTCGTCTCTCTGGCATCATTATTTCTCTTCATGGCGTTGGTCTGGACCAGAATGTCGCCGTAATTGTCGAAATCCTGTTCTGTGTAATCGCTGGGCTTGTCGTAAAGGAGCAATCTGCGCAGTCCATCAGTCAATTCGTATCTGTTCGAACCCACGATCAATTCATCATCGCCAATATCCACTTCCGTATCACATACAAAAATCCTTCCCTCCGAATCCTTATAAAATCCATACAACTGATCTCTCTTACCGCCATCATCATCAGACGATGCGACGCTACTAGTGGTGATAGTCGAAGCTGTGTTATCAGACTCGCTCTCTGTTTGAATTCCCGTAGGAACGTAATCCGGTGTAGATTGAACGGAATACCAATTTCCAAAACTAGGAGGCAACGAACCCATTCTCGAAGAACTCTCCTTTATGGGTCTCAATTCTTCGACTATCTCCTTCCTGCTTTGCTCTTGACCCTCCGTCACAGGTTTAAATATTTTTGTGGCTTCGCATTTGAGTTCCATCTCACCAAGACGTCTGCTCCTATCAGCTGACTGAATCTCCTTCTTAGCACGTTCATACTGGTCTAAAATTAGATCTCGGCGCCTAGGATCCATCTGTAAAAACATCTTTCGTTTTAATTGTTTTATTATTTTCAAAATTAAATGTTTAATTATATTTTTATGTTTTTGAGTAATAAAAATCTTTCCATCTTTAATATAATAATCTGAAAATATTCACATCTCAACTGACTGTTAATTGAATTAGTGAAGTTTAAAAATACGTTTAAACAGTACATGACAAACCGGTTTCTGATTTAACGCATTTTGACAGTAGTTTTTACATTTTGTCAAAAGATTTTCATTCACACATCAAACAACCATTCACTCAGTGTCGAATTAAGAGAGAATCCCTTTGATGACTGTTAAAACAGTTTTAACACACAAAAGAAAACTGATTTTAACGCTAAGAACTTATTCATCTCTCTCTGATTGCTATCATGAATATATTAAAAATTTACCACTCAAAACCTAATTGAGCGGAAAATGCGTTTTAAACATTCCACTAAGTGTTTGACTCTTTCGAACAAAACCCCCCAAAACTCAATTTCTATTCGTCTTATCAAGGCAAAACACGAATATCTATTACAGATCAACTCTTTCGAACAAAAACCCCCAAAACTCAATTTCTATTCGTCTCATCAAGACAAAACATGAATGTCTATAAAACAGACCATATTCATAATCGATTCTTTTTGAACAAAAAACCTCATTCACTCATAACGATAACATGTGTTAGTTTTTACTTCAGGAAGACGTGACTGGGTTCGCGAATTTCCAGCACACCGACAACAACACTCTTCGTTCAAAACATTTCCATCAAGTGCTCGTCGCGATCACCTCGCAATAACGTGCCCTAATCTCACTTCGAGAAACACGACAGTGGGTTTGCGAATCCAAACACAACGTCTCTACACGAGTCGATTTCTGACCTAAAATCCGCAAGTGGATCTCCGTGTAAGCCTCCATAGGGTTTCAGTGTTAAAATCGTCTACATGTACAAGATTTTTAACGTTTTTAGGGTGTGTTAGAAAATATTTAACACTGAAATCCTATGGGAGAAATCCATTTGTCGATTTCAATCAGTTTTTAGGGTGTTTTAGAAGAAAATATTTAACACTGAATCCTATGGCAGAAATCCATCTGTCTATTTCAATCAAAACGGTACATGTACGTGTACGTAAAGCTACCATGGGGTCCTGTGTTAAATATTTTCTAAAACACCCTAAAAAACGCTAAAAATCTTTCCCATGTACACGATTTTAACACTAAATCCTATGGAGGTGTACATGTACACGTACACGTACATGTACAGGTGTGTTTGAACTCTCATGTATCACCTACTACAGTAGATTTGTAATAAAGTGTTCACTTAGAAATTTCAGCTCTCTCCAATAAAATATAATAAAAGTCACAACAAAATTCAAATGGAGTAAAAATCCAATAAATATTGGCGCCACGGGTAATTTCCAAATAATCCAGTAGAATCCTGGCTTTTCACAAAAATATATTCTGTTCTACAAAAGGTTTAATTCTCTTTTACAAAATGAATAAATTCTCTTCAAAATTCTCTTTTGGAATCACTTTTCCAAATTCACAAAGAAGCATTGCTTCTATAATAAATGCACTGTTCTGGAACAATAATAATCTCCAATATCTATTTTAACTGAAATGAGTCTTTCTGAAAATGAGCTTTTCTTAAAAAAATGAGTTCCTGAATTCTGTTGACAAACCTTTATATAGTTCTCAGATAGAATGTTCTCCAATATTCTGTTTTGTATCACATTCTAGGTGATTCTGTCTTAATTCATTTAAACAAGGTCCTTGACCTATTTGAACAATCGAAGAATCAACAGCTATATGTACAATTATTTAAAAATAGATTAGTATTAGAATGATGTAAACATGCACTTAAAGGTCACTCAGTGCAAATGAGTCAGACCAGCCAGAATATGCAGAAAAATATCAATCTCATAGAATTGTCAGCTAAGGATATATCAATCTCGATATAACATGGGACTGTAACAATTGCTTACATGTAAGATATGTTTGTTGAAGCCAATTATATCAGACGACGACAACAGAGGATTGACTGATATTTGTGGCAGATGGAACCATCGACTGAGCCACACTTGAATGGAAAAACAATAACTGTGATGCCACGAAGAAGATTTGCCTCCAATTCTTCCGTGCCTTATGTCATCCGACAAAAGTGTCTACACTTACCGTTTCTCACATGCCACACATTTTTGTCATCAAAATAAATAAAAACTAAAGTTAGCCTATTTTTATTTGATTAAATTAGTTAGATCAAGTTCGGTTTTATGGCAAATGTACGCAGAACTCATGCGTATATAACCCTTAAAATCTGGACAACTTTGGTCCTTTTACAAGTTAGTGCTCTTTACAAGTTGGTGTCGGAATTACAAGAAGAGGCGAGGCACGTAGAACTTTGTATCTGCTCATGACCTAGAAACCGACTTCAGAAGGAAATACACTGATGTTTTGATAAGATAATAAGAGTGATATTGATGTAACCATCTTGTTTTAATTTGAATATTCCATACTCTTCTATGAGAAACAATTGGTCTTTCAAGGCAATACAATTTTTATATATTTGCCAAGAATAAACAGCAATACACGCGTAAAATAGAGTTTTAAATTTTATATTTATCCTTTAAGGATAGCAGGCAATGAGTTCGCATTAGTGAACGATAAATACAAAATAAGTTGGTTCAATTATACTAAAATTTATTTCTAACACAACTGTAATTCACTATTAAGGAAAGCCATAAAAACACTGCCAGATAACCTTAATTAGGACATCAAATATTGGGGCCGAATCTTCCTGAGGCCGAAAAAGACAAGGCTGAATCTTCCAGTTCCTGCCTCTGCGTTCACATCGCTGAACTAGGTAAACCCCACATTACGTGTCTGGGCGTGGCAAAGGAGCAGAAGTCTAGATTCAGCACACCACTGTGCATGTGTCTCCTTTGTTTTTTCTTTGGATGTGGACGAGGAGACCGACGCAGTTGGTGTTATTAGAGTAGTGCCCACCGACTCTTTTGTTATGGTGCTATATAAGTAATAGAATTTTGTTTATTTTGAAATTCCCATCTTTTATATTTCTTAAATGACCGATCCCGACCAAAAGGAGATGTTCAGACGAAGAGACCGATGCAGTTGGTGTTATTAGAGGAGTGCCCACCGACTGCTTTGTTATGGTGCTATAGAAGTAATAGAATTTTGATTATTTTGAAATTCCCATCTTTTATATTCCTCAAAAGTAACTTAAATATGCACAAATTGTACATTAAAATGAAAGTTGAGATGTACAGAACATGAAACATGTGTAATGAGCTCGTCGAGTTGACAGCAGGCACCACTGGTTCCTGTAAATCCGCTTCCGTATTCGTACCAGAACTGATAATAAAATATTTTTTCACGAAAACAACTTGTGGCCAACTGTTCTTCACATATCCAAGAACGACGCTAGGGCATCAAAATTCTTCAAATCACAGCAACAGAGCTGCATGGGAGTAAAATCCCAAACTGTCTCCTTTGCTGACGTTGATAATTTCATCCGATGTCCGGTCAACGTCGCCAAACAGAAAAAAAACATCGATATACATGTACAGCGCAGCTTAAAATCAAATAATGAGAAAGATAGCCTTAATTCAGCATACTAATTATTATATAGAGACTGCACAGTTGTCAAATTCTATGCAAGGTATCATGACACCTGTTGAAATTTCTTAGAATTACGATTTTGTTTTTCGATGGAAATGTGTGGTGTCAAGTGATGGTATCACAGCAGTAAATATTTTCCCATAGGTGGCCATTATAAAGTTCAAATGAAAAAAAAAATATGATTGCATTACTTTAACTTTGGCATTCAAATATCTTTGTCAAGTTTAGCGCTTCACACAACTTTTTCTGACCCGAAAACGGGGGGCATGCAACAAATAAGAGAGAAAACATGACCGGCAGGGAAGTACCGGTCACATGAACCTATTTTTCAGGGTATTCCCAACAAAACCACACCAAATGTCAGATGTATTTTTTTGGTTCAAAAGTCATCAAATCACCTTCTTTATTTATCTGGAATATTCAACAATAATGCATGATGTCATTAGATTGTTTCAGATGTTATTGAAACGATATATTTTCACAAGGCTGCTTAATGAGTGCTTATTTTTAGAGATTGCATCATTTCTGAGTGCAACATTTCAAGGCGAGTAACCTAATTCTAATATTTACTGCAGTTATACCTATATTCATCCCCCACCATCCCAAAGTTAATTGTACCACATCCATGAGATAAAAGAGTCATTTCTGCATTGCAACTCAACTTTTGGTTTCTGTTGAGTCAAAAACATGATGTGCTTAACTTGACAAAGTCAAGATAAGCTATTGCCTCACATGTGCGGAAGTCTGTTGTGAGTCTATTCACATGTTCCTTTAGCGAAGGCTACACACTGTAGTTATTGTCCGATCGTCACAAAATGTCATATGCAGATTTGAAGTCATGTCTAGATGAGAACGTCCCTTTTTGGTCGCGATCGGTCAAACATGATGGCTGCCCAAGCCCAAAACCGCAAAACATTTAGTACAGTCCACAGGTCATATTTATGAAGGGATTTCATTGTAACTGGGTTGGACGACTATGTATAATGTCTAGATGAGAGCGTCCCATTTTGGTCATGATCCGTCAACTGTGACGGCTACCCAAGCCTGAAACCCCAAAACTTTTAGCACAGTCTACAGGTCATATTTAATATGAAGGGATTTCATTGTAACTTGGTAGTATACGCACTCTGTATGATGTCTAGATGAGAACTTCTCCATTAGGTCATGATCTGTCAACCGTGATGGCTGCCCAAAGCCCAAAACCCCAAAACCTTTAGCACAATATGTAGGTCGTATTTATGGAGGGAATTCATTGTAACTAAGTAAGATGACTCCAAATAATATCCATATGAGAACATCTCCTTTTGGTCGGGATCGGTCAACTGTGATGGCGAAAGGGCCCGAAGCCCGAAAACCACAACCGACAGGTGGTATTTATAAAGGGATTTCATTGTAACCTAGTAGGCCGACTCCAGATAATGTCTAGATGAGAATGTCCCCTTTTGGCCACGATCGTTCAACCGTGACGGCCACCCGAGCGCAAAACTCGAAAACCTTAAGCACAGAATACAGGTCGTATTTATGAAGGGATTCCATTGTTACTTTGTAGGATGATTCAGTATAATGTCTGGATGAGAACGTCCCCTTTTTGGTTGCGATGGGTTAAACTTGATGGCTACACAGGCCCAAAGCCCAAAAACTTTTAGCACACTCAACAGGACATATTTATTGAGGTATTTTATTGTAACTTGATTGGATGACTCGTTCTTGGAATAATTTCACTATTAACTTGGTAAATTTGGTTGGCATACATTAACTGTGCAAGCCACATTAACCCAGGCCTCAATTCTTTAGTGCAGTCTGCACCTCAAATTATTTTTATTGAAAATATAGGGGCGCGGTGGCTCAGTAGGTAAAGGTGCAGGGTGCAAGCTGAGAGGTCCTCAGTTCGAACCTCACCTGCGGCAACCGCGTTTGTCCTTGGGCAAGACACTTCGCCCCCATTGCCCACATGGGGGCACGGTGACGCTGTGTACTAAGGCGTACTGCACGTCGATGGTGCACTTGTCTTCAACCAATGCCAACCCTGCTTGTGTGGAGTTAGTACGTTGGGGAGCTGACAGTTGCTCGCCGTTGCTCGGTGGTTCTCTCCGGGTCCTCCGGCTTCCTCCACCCGTAAAACTGTCGTGGTCATGATTAGCCATTGTGCAGAAATATGTGACCTTAAACACCAATAAATAAATAGATTGAAAACATACCATACGGTTAACATATTCTGAATTATTACAATTCTTGTCGTATTGCATGATCCTCCTTTCATAAACATTAAACATTATCCTTTTCACCAAACACAACAAACAGTCAAGTTAAGCTACAGTGTCATTTTCATTAATTGAGGGTACTTTCATGGGGCAATCAACTTCTCCCACAGTTGGTAATGTAGAGGGTTGAAACTTTTAGATTTGGTCACAGATGCCTTGAAGATATGCAACATTATTGTCCATTATCAACTTAGAAAATCTCCAGTGTTTTTAGCTCACCAGACTGAAAGTCATGATGAGATATAGAGATCGCTTGAGCTGAAACAGTCAAGGGGTTTTCTTGACAGATTAATCATGTGGATTAACTTTGGTTAACCGATTAATAACTTGGCCAAATAGATCTCTGTATAATTGCCATAATATTGATGATTTACAGCCGGAATTATTTACTTAACGTAACAAACAAAACCGACTAGGCCTATATAGAAAAAATCTCCATTCGAATTTATTTTATTTTCAATTTTTATCTCAAAAACATAGCTTATGACCCCTCATTGGAAAGAGCTTGTTGAGCTTGTTCCATTGAGGGGTCATAAACTATGTTTTTGAGACAAAAATTTAACATTTTTAGTAATTCATGAATTTATTTTGCAAATATCGTCTGCTACCCGCAATTGCTAAAGGGTTAAGAATGACCCTTTCCAGCTACTGATACAGTATGATAATCATGCAAGTAACTTGCATGTTTTACTCTGTCTCAAATAATGATGTGAGTCAATGTGACAATGTTTGCCTGTTTTGGAGCAAGTTTGTTCTTTTGTTGACCCATATAATACAGTAGTTCAAAAGGAACGAATAATCGAACATTTACTTTTTGGATCGATCAAGATGTTGATAATTGATAAATCGATTAGTCGGTTAACCATTCCAGCTCTAATGATCACTCACTGTCCCATCGTCCATCACCTGTGAACATGTTGTTTGCACCCGTCCCTCTTAAATCCTTGAACCAATTTTAGTTAACTTTTAGGTGGTTGCTTGTTCTGACACCGCATTATGGGTTTTTTTCAAACCAACTTTCCCAGCCTCGAGAAATAATCCATTTTTTTTTAAAAATCGTCTTCTCCTGAACCAGTATGTACGTGTACAATGACTTGATATTTGGTATGTCGCTTCCTTCTGAGGTGTAAGTAGGTATAAAAGGAGAGTATACTATCACTTTGTACATGTACGTGTACAACATACGTACACGATGCGTTCACCAACGTGGATTTCGATGTTAAATCGCACGCTTGTTCACAAAAACGTACATTGATCTTGAATCCCGTATGTTTTTTTGTGACTCCTAGATCGCACTTTAAACGTTCAAATACTCGTGGTGAACACGCGTTTTTTAAAAAAAGGCAAAATTGTACATCGTCACTTTTATCTTTCACTTTAAAAATTTTTGTCGACGTTCTCATCGCAGATCAGACCATCGATCCATCGTTGGCGAACGCGAGCAAAAAATTCTGGGCTAGATTAAAAAAAACGGTCTGCGGATTCTACATCAGTGATCCAGAACTCTCCATTGTTTTTGAGGTGGTGGGTTTTTCCCCATTTATGACGTTATTAGGGAATTCCCCACTATGGGAATTCCCAAACTCAGCTAATCGACCGATCGGATCGCTCGATTCTCCACCAATCGACCGATCGGATCACTCGATTCTCGTAAACTCGATCATACGGAGTTATCTCCCCTCGTCGTGGGGTGGGTGGGGGGAATACCCGAGAAAATAAGTGAAAAAAAAGTGATCAATATATATAGGAGAGAAAAAAAATATATAAATAATAGTTATTTAGAAAATTAAATATATCAAATCGAATAGATAATAAAAAAATACGTAAATCATGAGCGATTCTCAGACTATTAGAGCGAGGTTTCTTTTAAACATGCTGATGAGAGCATACGCAATCTGTGTGAACGAACAACTACGTCCCATCTTGTTAGAACGATGCGTCGGATGTCGGGATTATCTAGACTTCGATCACGAGAATCATTCGTGTCTAACGATGGAAAGGGAAGATATGGTCATCATGTATTTCGAACCAGCGTTCGAACGTGTTAAATTCAACGATGTGATCCCGTTTTGGAAGAGATTAGTCTTCTGTAAGAATCGAGACAGGCCCACAGATTCGGAAGAACTGAAATTGGCGCGTAGAAGTTTGACTTTAGAAGACAAGGGATGCATCAAGAAATTATTGCTGAACGAAGCATACGTCTAAGTTTTTTTCGTTGATATAAAATAAGGGAGAGTAGAAAATAAAAAAATAAATACACACATAAAATTTCTAATATTAGAAGAAAAAAAAACAAAAAAAATGAGAACCAGAAATAAATTGTATCCGACGTTAGTGGACGACGAGGACGAGAAGCCGATCGACGTTTCGCCGACGGCGCCACTAGAAGAAAAAGAAAGAGGAGAGAGGTATCGCATCGATCAAATCAGTAGAATTCAAGCGTATCTAACTCGAGAGAGAGATTCTCGTCATTCCCTCAAGAAAAAGTATTCGCATTTCGTGACAAGTCAACGCGATCGACACGACACTCATCACGATTTCCCTGGGTTTACACGTGGCCGGCATCGGATTTTTGTCGACCGCGGTCGGCATTCCAATCGTGTTGACCGTAGAAGGAGTGGCCCTCGCCGCCGGATTGTTTAGCACGCTCGGAAACTTTTTGAGTAGGAAATTATATCTGAAGGCGAGGAAACACAACAAGATTCGCATCTTGGCCGACTCCAAGATCGACACGATATCCGAAATGATCTCTATGGCATTGAAAGATGGTAGGATATCGGACGGAGAATACTTCGCGATATTGAGCGAGAAAACGAAATACGATGCCATGAAAGAAGCCGTGAGAATCAAGACTCGTCAGATCATCAAGGAAGAGATGAAGGATTCTCTCGTGGAAAAGGGGAGGAAAGAGGCCAGGGAGGAATTCAGTAAGATGATAGAACTCAAGAGCAGCGATTGAAAAAAAAATATATATATATAATAAGAACAGAATTTTAAAAAAAAAAACATTAAATTTATATATAAAATAAAAAAAACGAAATTAATTTAAATAACTCTTAAAAAATGTATTGCGTAAAGTGTAAGAGAGTTACCGAGATGAGTAATTCTAGAGAAGTGCGAACTAAAAACGACAGATGGATGCTTCGCGGAATTTACGACGTGTGTGGTTCTGTCAAGACGTGATTCGTCAAAAAAAAAGAACGCGAGCAAAGGTAAAGGCATCGTGAATAAAATGATCAACAATCCACCTTTCGAAATGCATCTGCCCGGTCACAGTTTCACGGGACCCGGAACGAAATTGAACAAGAGACTCAACGCCGATCTGACTCCTAAATCTTGGAACAAACCTGTGAATAGGGTGGACGCGGCCACGTACGATCATGATCTGTGCTACGCCGGACATCCCGACACCAAAACTCGCAACGACGTCTGTGACAAAAATATGTTGGGGAGATTGAGAGGCATATCGAATCCGACCAGGAGAGAGAAGATGGAACGTTCGCTGGTCGGCAATCTGATCGGTGCGAAACGTCGATTCGGATGGGGCGTTCAAAAAAAAAAGCGCATCTGAAAAGAAGAAGAAACGATTATTGACGAGCGAATTGGCCGAGGCGTTACACAAACCCATAGTGCGTAAATTTCGAAAGAGAAGGGTGTTCGTGAAGGGTCTGGATGATATTTGGTCTGCCGACTTGGTCGACATGAGATTGTTTTCGAAGTGGAACGAGGGCATCAAATATCTATTGACGGTCATCAACGTGTTTTCCAAATACGGTTGGATCAGAGCTTTGAAGAATAAATCGGGACCTCTCGTCGCCGAGGCTCTGAAGAGCGTGTTCGACTCGTCTTCTCGAAAACCGAGTAAATTGTGGGTGGACAAGGGAAAGGAATTCTACAACAAGGACGTTCGTCGATTGGTAGACCTCTACTCGATCGAAAACGAAGAGAAAGCCAGCATGGTGGAACATTGGAATCGAACGATGAAGGAGAAGATGCACAGATACTTCAGGGCGAATTTGACCAAGAAATACATATACGCTCTGAACGGTCTGGTCAAAGATTACAACAACACACGACACAGATCGATCAAGATGACTCCCACGGAAGCTAGCGATCCTCGAAACGAAAAACGGGTCTACGCGAATCTATATCCCGAGGGATCTAAGATCAGGAAGAAGTCTAGAACGCCGAAATTTGCGGTCGGCGATCGAGTGAGAATCTACGCTTATAAGAAGCACTTCGAAAAGGGTTATACTCCTCGATGGACCTCGGAAATCTTCGTGATCATCAAAATATTTCACACTGATCCGGTGACTTACGAAATCGAAGCTTTGGATGGAGAAGAGATCATCGGAAATTTTACGAACAACAATTACAGAAGACGAAGTTTTGATGAAGAAGACAAAATTTTTTTTTATTTACTCTCTTTGACATTTTCTTGTTTACACACATATATATATAAGAGAGAAAAAAATAATAAAAATAATTAAAAACTATTTTTAGATAAAGAAAGCAAGTTAATTAATAAACAAAAAACTAAAAAAATCCTTTAAAATGACAAACATACTAGATATAGCACAAAGCATAGTGAAAAATGAAAGTATTCAAGAATATGAGGTTCACGAATATGAACCGGTAACCGGGACGAGTTTGAACAATGCGGGAGAGAGAAGAATCAACGTTGAAACTCAAGATCTATTCGTACATCCTAGCAAGAGTTACATAGTGGTGCAGGGACGTCTCACCAAGGAAGATGGGAGCGACTACGCCGACGACGACATGGTTACTCTAGCCAATAATGGCATCATGCATCTATTCGGTAACATAAAATACATGCTATCCGGACAAGAGATAGAATCTGTGTTTCATCCCGGTCAGGCCACCACGATGTTCGGACTCTTGACGTATCCTGATGATTTTTCGAAATCCAGAGGACTTAATCAGTTGTGGGTGAAAGACACCGTAGGCCCTGCTAGCGCAGGCGCCGCCGCGATATTCGACTACATCATCAAGACATCTAGACCTAAAGGAACGTTTTCGTTCAGGATACCTTTGAAACACATCTTCGGATTTGCGGACGATTACAACAAGATCATGTACGGATTCAAACACAATCTGACGTTGATTCGAAAAGGAAATGACGACGCAATAGTGAGACTGGCTGCGACCGATGCGGGTAAGATAACTCTACACAAGATATCGTGGTTTGTTCCACACGTGGAGCCTTCGATCATGGAGAAAGCGCGTCTCTACAAGATCATAGAATCCAAGAGTAAATTACCCGTGGGATTTAGAATGAGACAGTGCGACACGGCAAGCATTCCTCCATCCACGAATCACTTCAATTGGAGATTGATGGTGAAATCCACTTCCGAGAGACCGGGTTTCATCATGGTTGTGTTTCAGACTGATAGGGACGGCTCTCAGGAAAAGAATGTGTCGCTGTTCGATCACTGCAGTTTGAGAAACATGCAAGTGTTTCTGAACGCCACGAGATATCCAGCAATCGATTACAATGTGTCGTTCGACAAGAACGATTTCTGCAGACTGTACGGCGACGCCACTGATTTTAGAAAGAAGTATCACGGTCTAGACGAATTAATGAGCAACCCCAACATATCTCCTGGCGAATACAAGTCGATGTATCCCATGTTCGTATTCGACGTTAGTTAACAGAGTGAACGACTCAAGAGTAGCATCTTACACATTCAGATCAAGATGCAATTTGATACGAACGTTCTGAGAAAAACCGAAGCCTTCGCCCTGGTCCTGTCGGACAGGGAATTACAATTCGAATCGGACGGAAATAAGATGTCAATCATTCAATGAGAGACAAGTGTGAAAAAAATAAAAAACAAAAAAAAATAAAAAGTAATGAGTCATTATTAAAAACAAAAAAAGAATAAAAAAATAAATTCGTTTTTAATGATATTTTTTTAACAAAAAAAAAAGTTTCATCCCAGAAAAAATCATCTTTTTTCAACATTCTCGACGTACAAAATGTTACAATTCTTAAGTAGTCACGTAGAAAACGAAATACACATTCCATTTTCGCGTTTGAAAAAAAGAAGATATTTACAATTATGTTCTGAATTATTTAAAAGATCGCGTGCTATTCACTCGAGAGAAACAAAAAGGATATTTCATGACGAAGATATTAAAACTCCAAGAGATCTTAGATTGTTCGATCCTGTGCGATCATCTCTCTGTTTCCGTCAGATGTTCCATCCTGTGTTGCAAGCCAAAAAACAAAAAAAAAGATGTGGAAAAATGGTTAGGTAAACAGCGGGATAGACGGTTGGAAATGAAAAGAATGAGACGCTTTCCACCATCACCACTACCTTCTGAAGAGAATGGTAATGATGCGAGTGTTACCAAGAAATGCACAACATTCGTTCATAATTATGATTCGGATCAACAAAAGTGTTGTTATAAACATATCATATCACAAAGAAAAAGAAAAAAAGAAAAAGAAGAATCGACACTGAAAATTGAGAAAAAAGGAAACGTCATTATAATATATGGTGATAGTGAAGAAGAAGGAAAACAAAAAAAAAGTAATGAGATCATCTTTAGATCTCATTTTTTTTTGTTTTTTTTGTTTTTAATAATCACACATTATTTTTTTTTTTTCTACTAATTCATTATTTTCCACGCGTTCACTGTTTGTTTAAAGAATATAGTTCAATCAGTAGACTCACCACAGAAGTGGTGGCTTCGGGATTATTGGTTTTCGTAACGAAATTAATCCTGTCACTGGCGTTCACTTTGAGAGGTGTGCCGAACGTGCTAACATTCGCGTGTTGATTCTCAGTCTTTTCGACGCTGTATCTCTTATCGCTCTCCACACCATTCACCATGAGATTGATGACCGCTCTGTTATTCAAGTCCGAGGAAGCCAGACTCATTCGAAGGATTTCACCTCCCAATGGCATGGGATATCCCACCTGACCATGTTTCGATCCGCTACCTCCATTTCCGAAAGACCACTCAGCTTTTCCCTCATCTAAGGTGCCGGCCTCTTCAGCCCACATGGTGATCAATTGTCTAGCATATTTGACTTTCTCCACCACCGAAATCAGGGTGCAGGCATCCATCATGTTCACGGGATCCGGTAGATTTGTGAGCGCATGTCCACCCATGTCTAGTTTACCTTCCATCATGTCACCCTTTCTCCAGACCGAGTTGTCGTCCACATACTTCCTGCTGACCGTGCTGGAATCGAATTCGGGATCGTGACTGAGTCCGAATAAATTCTTACCATTCATGTCGATGCCACCCTCCTTGGTTCCGCCAGATTGTTTGTTCAGGTAGAGATCGTCCACTTGCGATTCTAGGTATTCTTGTGATCGTATCATGGCAGAATCTACATAGCCTTTGTTGACCGCGGTTGAATCCGCATCCGTGTCGTCGATCTTCGACATATTCAATATCTTGTGGAATCCCACATTCAGATCCGATTTCATTTCTCGTCTGTCAGACTTTCTCTGTTCCAGATCTACGTAGTGTTTGGTCGCCACGTCTTTGGGATTCGTGGGAGTGGCCACGTTCGTTATCTTGTTAGAATTGGCGTTCAATTCCGAGTGCATCGTTTTCAGAACGTATCTATTTCTCAGGTGTTTGCTGAATCTCGCGTGAGAGTCGTCCGCGTATTTCTTGGTCGCGGCATCGGTGGGATCTATGGGATTCGCGACGTTCACCAAACGTTTGGATTTCAGATCGAGATCGTTGGTCATGGTTTTATCCACGTAATTATCTAGCAGAATTCGTTCGAAATCGGCGTTCCCCCTGTCGACATATTTTTTAGTCGCAGCATCTGCGAGATCTATCGGCTTGGGAAGATTGTAGAGCTTCTTATCGTTCATGTTCAAAGGTTCTTCTCGAGGTTTGTATCTCCGAACATAACATTCGTCCAAGTTGGCAACGTCATAACCATCGTCGACTTCGAACATCTTCCTCTTCTTTCTCAGGTTGACTTTTTCGTCAACACTTCTACCAAATTTATCGACTGGCATGTTGTTGTGAGGATTTTTTTTGTTTTTTAGAAAAATATGTTCAAACGCAGTTTATTAAAAATGAACTATGTTATTTTATTTTTCGTTTTTATTCGATTAAAATTTTTTTTAAAATAATTTTTTATCTTTATATATACTATAAAAAAAAAAATCTCTCTCTAATGTAAATCATTGAGAATGTCTTGAAATCGATCTCCTTCAGACCATTTCTTGAGAACGTAGTGACACAGGTGACTGCAAAACACTTGTGGTGATTGCACTTGTTCCGTGTGGTAATGAACCATCGATTTGTTGAAATAGTTCTTTATTTCTTTTGGTGGCGAGATTCCGTAGCTGTCGAAATAATAATTTTTCTTCTTCCCGTTCTTCACCCACGCCACCCAGTGAGTGCCTTCACCCGATGAATTGTCTAGATTTAAAATTCCTCATTCCGATTGTCGAGGTCTTCTCTTCGGCAAGGCATCTCTGGAAAACACTCCTAGAAAATCTTTGATTTTCAAATCTTTTGCCGCATTCAACAGATCGATGTTGGATAGGGGTTCGTTGGGTAAGACGACACCTTCTACGGATATCTTTATTTTCTTATTCATAAATGCGTATATATTTTTTTTATTTATTTTATTATAATTTACTAAAAATGACGTTATTTTTTTTCTATTTTTTTCTTTTTCTTTTTAAACTAACTTTCTCGATGTCACTATTGATTTCTATAATTTTGTGTTCATCTAATTCTTCTTGATTTTCTGGAATCCTATCATCTGTAATCGTATCTGGAATCTTATCATCCACAATCGTATCTAGAATCCAATCATCCCCATTCATATCATCTAAAATTAGATCCAAAGTCCAATGTCCGCATGCCAAAGTGCTTATTTTATCATCTAACACGAATCTCTTATCGTCGTCGGCCGTCAGCGAAATCTTGTTGACTATTTCGGTATACAAGTCGTGATTTTCGCTTTGAATCGATTTCATAGTCTTATACACCGGACCACTTCCTAACAGACAATCTTTATACTCTTGGAAAGAGATGTTTTTCTTCACCACGCACGCTTTAACTCCTTTGCACTTCTTGATCTCTTCATCATCTTCTAGACGATAAGCATACAGTTTGGGTCTCAAGCCCACGAATTCGACGATCTGTTTACCGCCGGTCTCGTCCTTAAATTTACCCAACACCTTCTTGTTGTCGTTCGATTGAATGTTGGACGGATTATCGACGGGATAATTGCTCATGTCGAACCACTCGGCCACGTCCGGAGATATATCTCGGTAGAGGTCTTTCATCTCTATCTTGTAAACTAAACTGTCCGTGTCAGTGAACAGTAGTTTGGCTTTGTCACCAAATTTTCGTTTGACGTAATCGTAGTGAAACTCGTACATCAATCGCTTGCTGATATCTAAGATGATCGGTCCGAGATAATACGGTTTGTCGAACTTCAGGTGCTTCTTTTGCATGTGAACGGCCACTAGATTTTCGTCGAATATGGTTCGGTGTTTGTAATTGGGTTTCGCCACTAATTTTTTAGCTCTTTTCTCAGACGTGATGAGTTGAACGTCAGTTCTCTTCCTGATGTTTTCCATCGGTTTTCCGTACACGCAGTTGTTCATGAGTTTGAAGAAATCTTTTTCGAAATCTTTCTCGGCTCGAGTTCTGAGATTCGTGTTGAGATCGATGTATTTTTTCATCCAAGGCTCTTCGTCGAATCGAATGATGCGATGTATGTCGACTAATTTCATCCCGTAATCGACGTACTGTTTCAAATTCTCACTGTAGACAACGTAGTTATGTTTGTTAAATAAATTGGGAATGAGTTTTTCCTCGTCTCCTTCGTTCGGTTCCATTCGTTCGGGAGCTAGTGGATAATCGTTGTGTGGATCGTGTAATTCTTCCGGATAGTTCAAATCGACTTCTAAAATGCAAGGATAGTCTCTCCATTTTTGCATCTCTTCCGGTTCCTTCACCCATTCGAAATTTCTAATCAGTAAAGGATGACTCATAGCCCAACCATACAGATTATTGGCATCCCCATACTGTATGTATTTAGTCGACCGTTTCGAATCGAAACCTTCTTTCATGTAGGGATTGTTAGCCTCAGAATATCTGTGAGAGATCATCGAGACGCCACCTCTCACAGCCCTTTCGAACATGAGCAACATGTCCACGTTGGATAATAATTCCAATTGGACTTTGGTGGTCTTCAACAGAGCATCCCACGCCAGACCGGGTGCGGTGAAATACCAAGCGGGATCCAGATCATAATTTCGACGACAGACGTCTCGAAAATTTTCGAACACGTCTGCCAAGAGCAGAACGTCGGTCTTTAGATAGAGATCGTGATAATCTCTCATGCTTTTCATATCGAATGATTTCCACACGTTTTTGGCGTGTTCGTAATTCTCATCGGAAATGTCAGATTCGTATAATTTCGAATAAAAATCTTTCGAAGGTAGTGCAGTGTCTTCGAATCTCTTTAGATCGTTCATGTAATAGTAAGGATAGACTCCTTTCCTCAACATGACGTCTACTCATTCTCCGAAATGTTCGCTCGTGATTTTAAATTTATCCTTGCTCATGTTATCGACTAATTTTTCCAGAGCGGTCGACATAAATTTAAAACTGTCGATGAAACGTATGCATCTACGAATGGATTTCGTTTTTTCTTTCAACGTATTTCCGTCGATTACTCTTTTCTTCTCCATGAGCTTCCATTTCGTGAAAGAAATGTATCTTTCTTCGCTGTTCGCGATGCAATTTAATTCTTTGTGTGAGGTGCCGAGATTTTTCACGCACAGATGACTGTTGTAACCCGAGAGATTGTGAAACATCACCGGATAGAAAGCGGCATCTCGATATTTTAAATTACACTTGCTGTGAGCTGGACCGCGATACAGGCCCGTGTAATGATCGTGGTCTCTGACCTTCTTATTTTCCTCAGAATTCTCGTCGAACGATTGTCTGCATATGTGACATTCGGTGGCTCTGTTATTTTCGTCCTGCTGCTCTCGTGTGATGATCATTTTCGCCGGAGTTTTGAATTTGTTGTATAACATTTGAATTTTCGATTCTAACTCTTCCACGAACCTTTGAGACACGTCGTCGTCTTCGCACTGTTTCGTGTAGGTGAAGGGACCCATGTCGTGTTGCGAGTCGAAAGTGCATTTCACGTAAATGCAATAGCCCGAAGGTATGTGTTTTTGATATCTTTCGACGTAACTTTGAAGAGCGTTGGGTTGACAGGAACTCATTTTCACGGTGAAACATTCGAAATCGGCGTACACGACGAATGGTACTTTTAACCTTCTATTGTGATTTTCAGACTTCACGATGGTGTTGGGTTTGGGCATTTCGAGGCGACACCTTGATTTTCGTTGCAATATTCCTGATGTTTCGCTAATGATTTTTCGGTCTTAAATATGTTCATGCAATTGTAACATAAAGATATCTTTCCGTTATGATTATTATTTTGTTTCGACAGTAATCGGGTCGGATGTTTAACCCAACAATAATGACGATTGTCACCATTCGAAATCAATAATAAAATAAACATCTTTTCTCTTCCGCGATACGAAGTCTGTCTGAGAGGATAGATCTTTCGTTTTTCGTCATCGTATCCAAGGACGTTCACCGCTACGGTGGGATTTTGAGCCTCGAAACGTTCGATATGTTTTAACTCTGTTGGAAAAGTCACTCCGGTCCAATCGAGATTTTTAGAAGTTTCCTCGTAACGAGAAACTCTATCGGAGTTTATTTCGACAGGGTATAAAGCGGAGGTGACTGCCCATTTAAAACACTGATCATCTTTATTTCTCACGTTGACCACGGCATGTTTCTTAGTCAAGAAATACGGTAATTCCAAGTAGGAAGATCCTTTCAACGGTTCGTTTTTATTCATGTGAATTTCGAGTTTCAACACCTCATCGAACATCCAGTTACTACCTTCATGTTGATAATTCGCGAGAGACGTCAACATCTTGTCTTTCATCTTTTCGAAAATGTCCGATAGATCTGAACCGCGAAATACGGGTTCGACGTTAGATCTGAAATATGCATTTTTCACGATGCTCTCACCGGACTTCACGTCGATTTTATTCATTATGCAATGGAGTATCATCTTAATTTTTAATCCCACGTTCATGTATTCACAAAACAAATCCAATACTTCTTTCTTCACCCGTTCCATGAACAATTTCGGAATGACTTTCTTCAACGAGGGAATCACATCGAAAGTTTTAAAAACGCCTTTGATCACACTCTCCCGTTCTACGGGTTTCGATTGGAATAGTTCCACAATGAGTCATGTTACATATTCTTCTCCTTTCTCTTCGTCGATTGCTCATTGAATTTCGCTCGATATATCTCGTTTGTCTTGAATCTGAAGTGCATCACTCGTTTTCGTTTTAGTTTTTCTTTTCTTTTCTTTGGAAACTTGATGTTCTTCAACGGCTTTTCGTTTAGTCGTCTTCTTATTTTTCACAACCGATGCATCTTTTGACGTCATTGCTATCGACATTTCGTTTGCCTTTCTAGCGTTTCGCAAATATTCTTGTATGACATCAATTTTTTTTGATTTAGTTCTATGATTTCTGAAATCTGAAATTTGTAATAGTTTACAAATCTCGTTTAACTGAGGTATGGTTTTCTCATTTAAATTTACCATTGTTTTATCTGTTTGCTTTTTACTCTTTATATATATAATAATAAAAAAAAAAAGTTAAATTTTAAATTCAATTTTTTTCTTTAATATGTTTTTATTCAAAAACAATTTAAGACCGCTTTTATTTCTTGCTCGCAAACCGAACACGTTTTCGCGTCTTCAGAATAACATTCTCTACAGTAACGCAGGTGTGCGCACGGTAGAAACAAGATGTTTGCGACACCTTTGCAGACCAGACACTTGGTGGACGTTTTGCTCGGCTTGTTTTCGACGAGTGATGATATCTCGTCTGCTTCCGCCATGAATTTGAGGAGATGTTCTAAAGTTATGAATTGAGACAGGGTCTTGTTCGCAATGTTTAACGCATCGTACAATTGTTCCTCAGTGTATCTGAGTTGTAACATATCCATCAATAATTTCTGGTTTTTATCTCTATCCCTCTCTTCGTCTTGGATTTTGATCAATCCCAACGTTAGGATCTTGTTCAAATAATCGCATTCGCCTTTTTCAATATTACTTATGTGTTCTAGTAAAGGTATGTCGTGAGGTTCCCAATTCATCAAATGTATGTCACAACAAAAACATTTGACTTTGTCGCCTCTACCCACATAAACGAAACCCGTGGTGGCTAAATCTTCGGGTTTTAGAGCGAGATACAAAGGCCAATTTTTAAACGTTTGAAGTCTTGCATGTTCTAGACTATAATTCGGATGTTTGGACTTCATCATTGTTTTTACCTCAAAATTGAGTTTGTAAGAATATTTTTTTTTTAACTTTTATTTATATATAAAGAGAAATAAAGAGAAACTTTTTTTTAACAAATTATTATTTAAATACAAAATTTAAAATATACAATATTTGCAAGAATTCATAAAAACCAAATAATCGATCATGACAACAACACCTAAAAGATGCGAATTGAAATTGAAATGAGTCGAAAGGTATGAGAAATGTGGTTTTAATATCTATACATTACAACAACACGATCCCATCGAATTGAACGAGGTTGAGATGGTAGACTTAGAGCGCTACTACTACGAATATCGAATGTGTTTGAAAGTGGATGAAGCCGCGCTTGATTTGTTTTACGAGTACCAAAGCGATCTGCTGAATAATATCATCGTCGCCGAAGACAGAGAATTCGACAAGGGTGATTTATTGTTGTCCTATGGAGGTTACATATATCCAATAATCTCACCCGAACTCGTGTACAAATCGGGTGGTGAGAGTGCATTCGCCTATGAAAAAAAACTCAAAAGAGTAAAGATAAACATTGACACCATTTTTGTATGTGGAAAAATGACGAATGTCAACATGCTAATAACGGACTTGGAAATATAAACAATAGAGAGATTGAAATGTTAAAATTTAATTTTTTTTATATATAAAGAGAAAAAAAAACTTTTACTAAAAAATTTTACATTAAAAAAATTAAAAATTAAAAAAAACAACTTTTTTTTTTATATATATAAAGAGCAAAAAAAACTTTTTAAACAAATTATTATTTAAATACAAAATTTAAAATATACATTATTTGCAAGAATTCGTAAAAACAAAAAAACAAATAATCGATCATGAGGACAACAACACCTAAAAGATGCGAACTGAAATTGAAACGAGTCGAAACGAATAAGAAATTCGGTCATAAAATCTATAGATTACAATGACACGATCCCATCGAATTGAACAAGGTCGAGACGAAGGGCTTAGAGCACAAATACGACAAATATAAGATGCCTTTGAAATTGGATGAAGCCGCGCTTGATTTGATTTACGAGTGCCAAAGCGACCTGCAGAAAATCGTCATCGCCAAAGATAGAGAATTCGACAAGGACGATTTGTCGTTTCTCTATGGAAATTACATATTTCCAAACATCTCATTCGAACTCGTGAAGAAATTGGGTGGTGAGAGTGAGTTGACCGATGTAAAAAAACTCAAAAGAGTAAAGATAAACATTCAACACGTTTTCGAAAAAGGAGAAGACACGAGTGTCAACATGCTAATAACGGACTTGGAAATATAAACAATAGAGAGATTGATTTTTAGAGAAGAAAAATGAAAAAAAAAAAGTAATGAGATCATCTTTTGATCTCATTTTTTTTTTGTTTCTTCGCACTCTATCTTGCGATATTCGTCATTATCGTCTAATTGTTTCTCCACCTTTTTATCCATTTTAAATATTATTTTATACTTTCTATGATTTATATTTTATACAATTTTACATTATAATAACATATTCAAAATCGGTATGTTTTTAAACGGCGAATTCTCACTGAACAACAAACCCTTGCCGAGTCGCTCGACGTTCCATCCACTCTTCAGATAGAGACCATTTCCTCTCAGAGAGTTGTCACCTCTAACGGGTTCTAGATACAATCCTTTACCGCTGTCGTCTACGTGGACGTGACACACGGCTCCTCCCTTCTTCAAAAACAGTCCGCTGCCACCCATTAATTTCTCAACTGCCGAACTAGCGAGTCCCATGAGAGCTCCCACGCCGAGAGTCTTTCCGAGAAAGGGTAGCGCCTTTGCGGCGAAGGGTAATGCTTTTGTGGCTATTCCTGCCAATAGCAGTAGGAAACCACCTTTCATTCTCAAATTGTATCTCAATTGAGCGGGACTCATTCTCACCGTCAACCCTCTTCCATCGCAAATCGCTTTCTCCATCCTTTTGATTTGACTTCTGGTCCAGGCGATCGAATCCTGACCGCCTCTAGTCAGATCTTCGTGAGTGAATTTTAATCTCACCGTCTCACCTCGAGTTGTTAACGCTCTCTTAAGTTTCTTCCTCTGTCCTGCGGATATCTTCACGTTTTTAACCACGTATTCTGTCATAATTCTGTTTTTTTTAAATTATTTACTTCAATTGTTTCTTGTTTAATAATTATATTTAAAATAATTTTGTAAAATTAATATTGCGTTTATTTTATTTTTGTTATCTATATATATACACAATATTTTTTTTTTTTTTGCTTTTATATTTCTCTTATGTGAAATCGTATTGTCACTCTCTCTCCGCGAAGATCTAACAGTTCACCATTTTGATCCGTCAACGTGGTTTTGAGACTATACAACGTATCCAAAATCACTGGTAGATAAACTAAATTTCGAGGTCGCTCCACGATCTTATAACCCGGCGACACGATTGGAAAGAAAGAATACATCGTCGGCTGAGCGCTACCATTCACGTAGCTTCCAGCAATAGCGTCCACGTTCACCAGAATGCTATTGACAGCGAGAATGTCGACCGTATTTTCAGATGCCGCATGGCCTCGATACATCTTTCGATCGAATCCCAACATCTTGCCTATAGAATCGTCCGTGTTGAAATCCACTCGAAAATTATCTTCCAAATCCAACATCGTCTGTAAGGTATTAGGATTGGGAGCGAGTCTGATCTTGTTGCTTCCCTTTCCATCCGTCTTCATTCGCGTCTGAATGTAATCGTTCAAATCGTCTATGTCGTAACTTCCTTTGGGAATTCGAATCTCCAACCAATCAACTCCGTCGGAATACTTGAACGAGTTATTCTTTTCGGTGATGTTGGGAAAGAAATAATAAGTCTCCAGATTCACCAAAGCCATCTCGTAACTTTTCTCTCTATTCAATTCGATGGAAGGTTAGAATTTCGTAGTGGATCGAGTCGAATCGCCACTCACCACGATTTGAATGGATTGTTTCGCAGCCATATTCTCAGCTATCCGTTCTAACAATTCTCCATGTTCGAACATTATATTTTAATTTTATTTTTTTTTATTCAAAACTAATTATTTGAAGATTTATTATTTTCTAAATTTTTATTTTCACGCTCTACCTTATTATTATCATCGGAAACATAAAACTTGTCGAATCCGCACATATTTTCCGCGATTAAATTCGCTTGTCACATCGATCACGATGAAATTGTAAAGTCCACCATCCCAAACCCTCTTGCAGAATCTCCTGAATTCCGCAGCGCTCATGTCGTTTGCGACGTGATCGCTGAAGATGTGATTGAGATTCTTGAGATCTTGGCGAAAGAGACATAGAAAATTAGCGTTCTCCCTTATCGTCTGTCTGGGCAATCGAAAATAATTCTGCGACAGGTAGAAATAGTCCACGTTGCTGTGTCGACCCCTAACGTAATACGATTCGCATCGGTTCTGTCTCTCCAAAAGCAGATCGTCGAAAATCATGAGATTCTTATCTTCCGATTTCAGTTCCCTAGGATCCGGAACGTCGCTAGCGTTCTCATAAAATCGACACTCGACGTTCGAAGATGCATTTCTCTTCATCAGCTCCATCGCTGCACCGTCCAAAATGGTTGAAAGTGGAGCTCCGCTCTTGTCGAATTCCTCCCTACTGTCAAAGATTCTGGCTATGACGTCCTTGGGCAATCTGCGATCCATGCACTCTCGAAGCAATCTGTATTCGGGTTGAAACAAGCTCTTGCCAAACACGAACAATCTGTCGTAATCCAACCAGTCGGGTCGGGACAACAGATTCATCAACAGATTGGTCTTTCCACAATTCGATTTTCCCACTATCAAGCCTCTTATGCTCTTGGGAAAGAACTCGTTATTCGACCTCTTGGTCGCGGCGTCGTTCCAAGACATATCTTTAATGTTCATCTTTGTTTTATTTTGTTTGTTATTTTAGATTCTTTTCAAACGCAAATTTTTTTTTATGTTTTTCAAACTCTGTTTTTAATGTTATTATTATTTATTTATATCGCACCGTCGCGAGTTCTCTTCAATCCGGATCCACTCGTCATTTTGGCCAAATCTTGTATGGGCACCACAGCATCCTTAAAATCTTTCCAACTTTTCGGCGTTCGCTCTAACGCAGCTCGCTTCGCCGGCGGACTGATCAACTTGTCGTTCAACGCGTCGGCTGCCCTCTTGCCAGCCACAGAAGCTATCCTACCACTGGCTTCGGAAGCGGCTTTCTTACCAGCATCCAAAGCCGTCTTCTTACCGACCTCAAACGCGGTCGATGCGAGTTTTCTACCCGCATCGCCCGTGAACGCTCGCATTATAGAATCGACGATGCCAGAACCGCCTTGAACGTAAGTCCTGACGTATCCCCTGTTCTTTATAACCAACATATTTTATTTTTATGATATATTTTTGTTTTTTTCACTGGTAAATCGTTTTGTCGTTTTTAAATACTTTTATTATTCTAGTGTAAGAATTTACTGTTTTATTTTTGTTTGTTTGTTTCTCTCTACTTATTATATACACATCAATCCTTCAATTTGTTCATCAGCCTTTTATACTGGTTTTTATTCAAAACCTTCTGTCTTAACAATTCGTCAGATATAGCAACTATCTGATTATCTAATCCCGTGTTACCAGCCCGTCTGCTCGCCATCAGCAAACTCAATCTCTGAGACAGAGCGTCGGAATCGCTCGGAAGAAAAGTGGTTTTCACCCCTTTGCCAGTCACCGATTCGACGAACTTCTTGTTCATATCCCATATGGGTTTCACCACTTTCGTCCACTTGTAACCTCTGTTGGCTTTGGGTCTCGTCTCTCTGGCATCGTTATTTCTCTTCATGGCGTGGGTCTGGACCAGAATGTCTCCATAATTGTCGAAATCCTGTTCCCTGTAATCGTTGGGCTTGTCGTAAAGGAGCAATTTGCGCAGACCATCAGTTACTTTATACTTATTCGAACCCACGATCAATTCATCATCGTCCATTTCCACTTCTGTGTCGCCTACAAAAGTTCTACCGTCAGAATCCTTATAAATTCCATACAACAGATCTCTCTTACCGCCATCATCATCGGACGATGCGACGCTACTAGTGGTGATAGTCGAAGCTGTATCGTCGCTCTCGCTCAAATCTGTTTGAATTCCCGTAGGGACGTAATCCGGTGTAGATTGAACGGAATACCGATTTCCAAAACTAGGAGGCAACGAACCCATTCTCAAAGAACTCTCCTTTATGGGTCTCAATTCTTCGACTATCTCCTTCCTGCTTCGCTCTTGACCCTCCGTAACGGATTTAAATATTTTTGTAGCTTCACGTCTGAGTTCCATCTCACCAAGACGTCTGCTTCTGTCAGCAGACTGAATCCCCTTCTTAGCAGGTTCATACTGGTCTAAAATTAAATCTCGGCGCCTAGGATCCATCTGTAAAAACATCTTTCGTTTCAATTGTTTTTATTATTTTCAAAATTAAATGTATAATTATTTTTATGTTTTATGTTTTAAGTAAATAAAAATCTTCCGTCTTTAATATAATAACTAAAATCAGTTGAGAGAAAAAACCATTTACAAAATGACACCTCGATAAATAGTTAAAAATATTAAAATAGCATCCGTTTCAAACGTGTTAAAAATCAGAAAGAAATAGTTTTTCAGATAAACTATTTAACTTGACAAGTAATCTCATTTGAATAAAAACCTGTAATACATCTCAGGCGTGACAAAATAGCGTTCTCAGTAAGTGTTTATACAGTAAATGTCACTTTGACATGCAACCTGCTTGTCAGTTTTGATAAAAACCTAGACTGATGATTGTAGACTGACATTCGAATGAAATGGTTTAACACGACGCCAAAGGCGCACAGGAGCTCTATTTATCATTTTTATTTATTTCCTAGGATATTCCCCCACCCCACGACGAGGAGAGATAACTCCGTATGATCGAATTTACGAGAATCGAGCGATCCGATCGGTCGATTGGTGGAGAATCGAGCGATCCGATCGCTCGATTAGCTGAGTTTGGGAATTCCCCACTATGGGAATTCCCTAATAACGTCATAAATGGGGAAAAACCCACCACCTCAAAAACAATGGAGAGTTCTGGATCACAGATGTAGAATCCGCAGACCGCTTTTTTTTATCTAGCCCAGAATTTTTTGCTCGCGTTCGCCAACGATGGATCGATGGTCTGATCTGCGATGAGAACGTCGACAAAAATTTTTAAAGTGAAAGATAAAAGTGACGATGTACAATTTCGCCTTTTTTAAAAAAACGCGCGTTCACCACGAGTATTTGAAAGTTAAAAGTGCGATCTAGGTGTCACAAAAAAACATAGGGGATTCAAGATCAATGTACGTTTTTGTGAACAAGCGTGCGATTTAACACCGAAATCCACGTTGGTGAACGCATCGTGTACGTATGTTGTACACGTACATGTACAAAGTGATAGTATACTCTCCTTTTATACCTACTGGTGTAGAATCAAGTTTGTTTAAACAAAGTTTGTGGGGCAATATTTATGCAGCCATCGTGGGCTGGAAAACCAAACTTGCAATGAACAATGAATAAGAACTAATATATGTGTTTTAGGACTACACTGTAAATTACTAATGTAGATTTTATTGTTTGATATATGTATCACAAGTACAGTGTAGCCAATAAAGGAATAGTAGAATAATTATAATGACTGCTCTATGGGGAGTTTCATTTTGGAAAATGTTGCCTACGTTGCGGGCGGTATGAAAAAACGCCCACACAGCCTGAACTGTACCCATACCGAGCACACTTGACAAGTTATACCAGAGCAATGAATTTACAAAGGTGTTGGTAGGGGAGGCGGGTGGAAGTTTGATTGGAAATTCACCACCTGACCCAATCGTTTCGATGTAATTCACAGACTGACTGGTCACAAATACACAGCGAGAGCTCAAGCACAAATGTCCGGAGTGCTGTCACAATTAACTCGTGCAAACCAACCCAACCTGAGATAACAGTGAGGTCATTGAAATAACTCAAGGATGACAAAAAGACAGATCTGTGGATAATTAACCCTAAACTAACCATATAAATGTAATATGATTGCTGCCTAAAAACTACCATAATTCTTCTGGTATTGTATTTATGCAGCCATCATGGACTGGAAAACCAAACTTGCAATGAGCAATGAATAAGAACTAATGTATGTATTTTAGCACTACACTGTAAATTACTAATGTAGATTTTATTGTTTGATATATGTATCATAAGTACAGTGTAGCCAATAAAGAAGTAGTGGAATAATTATAATGACTGTTCTATGGGGAGTTTCATTTTGGAAAATGTTGCCTACGTTGTGGGCGGTATGAAAAAAACGCCCAAAATGCATCCTCTAACCGGACCACCTGTGACATCCGTGTTGAGGGGTGAATTCCGCCCACAAAACAGCAGGGAAGGAAGGGAAATGGGAAACAAAAAGGAGTAAGAATATAAGACGAGAAATTCCCCTGTCAAAAACTCGCAACGATATAAGGAGACAAGTACATGAATAAAACAAGCAAAGCACAAAATGGAAAGAACAATGTCCCCACACTGCAAGAAGAGCATCAACTGAAATATCAGCCGAACCTGATCATCTATATGAATGACAAGCCTTACACAGTACGTGTAGCCAAATCCCATGAAAAGCCACGGGCAGGCAACAATAATTCGCCACCATAGCACAACACCTCGCTAGCAAGGGACGAATAATGAATAACGGCCATGATGAACAAAAAATAACTTAAACATAACAGGAAATAGTTTAATGACTTCGCCCCCACGACGTGAGGAGTTCATAATAATTTGCTATGTATAATATAACTGGACAACGCCCCCGCGCTGAGCCCTAAACAAGCAGCCAGGAATGCCCCCAGCATACCTGGACGCAACAAGAACAATGTATATTACATAACAATCAAAGGGTTGAACAATCCATGAGAACCAATATCTGCAAAAAGGAAAGCACCATGGACGTAGATATGCTAACTACCACCAACCCTAGACCTACCGCAGACAGTATGAGCAAACCTGCCCCAGCAGTATTGACGCAACGGAACTAAGTTAACGCAGGTTGGTATAAATTCCAACGGATGCCTATATCATATGGAACCCCAATTGCTGCCCCCGCAGAAACTAAGGGGGAAAAATGAAATAGAAGAGGTCACCACCTTCACCTCCAGTGCCAATACCCCCGGCTTGAAGAAAGAAATCACGTCAAAGGAGAGCTGCGAATGTAACTGCGAAAAGCATTCGACTTCCATCTGCCCATCATCCTGATTTGAGAATCAGTAAAACCCCTACTGGCTGCCCAAGTGGCAGCGCCAATACGGAGGCTGTGACCTTTGAAGGCGGATGTGTCCAATTGACATACATTTAAGCCTCTTTGCAAAACAGCATTGAATGTATGGCGTAAAATAGGGGATCCATCAGGATGAGCGAAAAGGGGACCTCAGCGCAAGAAAGATCTTCAAGAATGCAACAGGGCAGACAGAAGGATCAGACTGCGGTGCGACCCTGACGTTGTGGGGTTACATCTCAAATTGTGTTTAAAATGTCGAAAATGAGTAAGAAGCCCACCGACTGACCCTCAGAATGACAATGGACATAAGATAATTGCAGAACTTTACCTTTATCTTGTGGCCGGAGTGGATAGAACTCCACAATCCTCGCAAAGGCGAAAAAGGCTAAGGAAAAAAGTGTCTGGAATAATTTTCATCGGTAATCACTCGCAGAACAGATGGAGAGAGTAGTAGTGAGCTTGCCTAAAACAGGCAATGTTATGGGAAGCCTAACATCCACAGAGGGTTGTAGACGTTTGATACCCACGAGCAATTTCTTGACCACAAAATTATCTGATGGATCACACAAATGATGAACTATATGAATGTACGAGAGGTCAGAAAGCAAAGAGACGACATATTTTGAGGAATATCCAACATTATACATATGGGAAATAAACAAACATAACCTCTCAACAGTAATGGGCAGCGAACTGCGTAAGCGGAATTCCGCACAAAAACGTGCAAAACGATGGAAAGAGAGTTGGTAAAACCGGCTGGTTGATGGTGCTAACGCATTGTCCATTAATGTCCCAAGGTGTCTCAACAAGGCTGTTGAGATGAAGTGGTGCGGAATGGGAACAGGATGCTGCTGATAAGAAGGTGCAAGTCTCTTGAACTCCTGAACCTGTAACCGAGAAAGAGCATCTGCTAATTTGTTAGATTTGCCAGGAACGTGCTGAGCTTTAAAAGGAATGTTATATTTCAGACAGATTAAAACAACTCGTCGTAAAAGTTGCAGGAGAACTGAGTCGCGAGAGGTTTGAGAGTTAATGCACTGATCCACCACCGAATTGTCACAATAAAAAAATGCGTCGATCACAGAACCGGGGACCAAACAAATGTAATGACAAAACTATGGGATGCAGCTCAAGAACAGCAATGGTGTAATGTTTATCAACCTCAGACCAAGCACCATGAAACCATTCAGTCCCGAAAATACCACCAAAACCGAAGCTATCGGTAGCATCTGTGTGAAAGGTAAGTTGGCCATTATCAGCCCACTGCAGCGGCAAAAAGACAGATTTACCATTGAAACTATCACGAAACAAGCACAAGCGAAAATCCTGCCGTATCTGCTCAGAAACACGAACTTTATGATGAGGCCGGGATAAACCAATAGTAAGATTAATCATACCTCGTAAGAACACTCAACCTGGCACCACAGAGCAAACAAAATTAAGCAGTCCGATGATAGACTTCAGTTCTTGCAATGAAGCCCTTTTCCGACCGATCATAGCTGTAATTAATGATTGTCATTTAAGCAACTTATCAGACGGCAAACGGGCAACCATTGCAACAGAATCTAACTCAATACCCAAAAATGTTCAACAGGATATAGGTTCAAAGGTCTTTTCACGTGCGATAGGGACTCCTAGCTCTTTGCGCATCTTTAAAAACTGATGGAGATAAAAAAAAATGGCAGTTTGTAAAACAATTTGCGACAAAGAAAAAGTCATCCAATACATGCAGTACCTGATGCACAGAGTACTTCCGTTCGGCCACCTATTGCAACGCGGAGCTAAAACCCTCAAAAATTTTACAAGAGGAGGCACAACCCATAGGAAGGCATCGATCAAAGTAATACATCTTATTCCATTTAAAACCGAGGAGCGGTTGATCAGCAGGATGAATGGGTATAAAACGAAATGCAGACTCAACATCTGTCTTCGCCATATAGCAACCCTTCTCCAGTTGACAAACAACCCGAATTGCGTCATCAATAGATTGATAATGAACTACCGATTTTTCTTTGGGGATACTATCACTAACCGATGCGCCATATGGAAAAGACAGGTGATGAATCATACGGTATTCCCCTGGAGATTTTAAAGGAACAACACCGATCGGTGATGTAATAACAGGACAAGAAGGCGGTTCGGAAAAGGGGCCCTCGAGTCTGCCCATTTTAATTTCCTTACCGATTTTCTTCTGAACAATGGCCGGGAAAGTATGAGCGGAGTGAAGATTGTCAGATTCCCCATGAACAACAGGTGTCCAGAATATCCATTCGAAAGCCATGCTGGAATCCGTCAATAAGAGTGGCACCATCAGATGTATCAAAACTCTTTAACAGTTTACTTAGACCTTTTACTCGAACGGCCGTTACTATGGTACCGAAAATTCCCTGGTGAAACCCCTCCTGGAAAGACCTGTTCAGTGGGGTGATTGGTATGTCTGCTCACATGAAAATTTTGCCTCGAATTACCTGGACCTTCTAAACACTTAGCAGCACAATGATCCTGTTGACAACGGTAACAGAGGTGCGAAAAACCACATTTGCCCTGGCAGGATCGACTCGACCAGAATTAAACTAACAAAATCCATTAGGAATACCAGAACGCCCTTTCTGTGACTGTCTACCTTTGAAAGCGTTGACCCTGGGACGAATCTGGTTTTGACTTTGAGAACCGACTGAAGTCCTGGTAGAGAGCATGGCTTTGAGACATAACTAACTCTCAATGGAGACTATGCTATTGGAGAGAAAGATTAGTTTGCCGAAGTGCTCGAAATTCCCGATCATAAAAAATCCAGTCATAGCCTATTGATGACATATGACGAATATTGGACTGATATTTAAGAAGAGTTTGAGTCTGATGTGGAAATATCTCGACGTAAACTGAACAAAAAATCTCAAAAGCACGAAACCATTGGGCCAAATGTGTGATAGATTTCAGAGGTTTGGGAACAAAAACCAAAGAAGGACCTTCGTCACCACCCTGCATTGCCATGGAATAAGTAGCTTCATGCTCTTGCTGCGGAAGAAGGGCTGCCAAATTAACATATTCATTGACCCATATTTGAGATTTCAGTTTTGGACTGACATGGTTTGCTAACGAACTGAAAAAAATATATGATCATTACCTTGCCCGCTTGTCGGCTGAGTAACCGTGGACTGATGAAATGGACTGAATGACATCACATCTCCATTGGACAATGGATCGGCCCCCGGAACGATGGAATCCCGTACCGGGTCGAAACGGGACGGCCCAACTGGCATCATACTGGCACTGGAAGTAGGAATGTTGGAAGACCCTGTAGCCTGTAATGCTGCAGTAACTTCTTCAAAATGGTCTGTATACCCTGTCCATCATTAACCTGTAACTGTTGCACAATGCAACGCGGTAAACGAACTGTTAATATCTCGGAATCAGGAGACACTTGTGATCCAACCGAAGGTAAAAAGTTCGCAGATGAATGAACGGTGGTGTGTCCCAGATTTGATGTACTTGTTGTAACAGAGGTGGGGTGAACGACTCCCCGGGGGCTAGAACCCTGGCCGAAATCTCCCTGTTGTTCTTCAGATGCGTGAGGATCTGGGTCAGCTTGCAAACCATGGATAAAATATAACCTAACTCTAGAGGTAGAATAACCATTAAGTTATGTGTTGTGGTCTGGATGAATTCACAATAAAATAGAAAAACAGTTTGTACGTGGTTTTTTAAGAAGCCAAAAATAGTATGATAAGAAATGGATATGAATATGAATGACGGATCAAAAACCACGGGCCCACTACACTTTCAACCCAACATATGTTCAGTAAATGTGGATGGTTCCCACAGAACTCGGACCTGGAGAGAAAAGATAGGTGAAATATCTAGAATACAATTAATATAGATGAAATTCTGGATAAAATTATTTCTCTCAGTTGGATTTTACAATTCCGCCAATAATTTTAGTTTAAACAGTATTCATTCAATAATTGACATGTGTATACATATCACAATAACGAAAGGATAACAAAAACTTCTGAACAGCACTAGATACAATAGCATACACAAAGACTGGAAAGCAGATTACTACGTAATTTTAAAACTATTCAAAATTTAATTGTAACATTCTAAAAGTCAATAAGGCCACTTTGTTTCCACTAATCTAACACAATGGCATGTGATAGCCCCCGGGCTCTTCCACTCTCAACCATATATTACTATCAATGGGATATATCAATATTCGAGCAGAATAAGCAGCTGTATACAGCCTTTTAATATATATAGAGTGCTCACAATTGTGCCCCATTTTTTAAATTTAATGGTCAATTTGGAAATTATATTTTGGGCTATCCAGCAACCAACTATTTTACACTAACATTGAAGAAAAGTTTTTACATTTTAGTAAACGAACGAGAGATTGGCCACTACCCACAAAACAACAAGCCTCAGGATTGCAATATTTCCTCTACTGTAAATTACTTGTCCTACATAAGACACTCCAAATGTACACCTGTAGAAACCAGTTTTGAAAAAAAACAGCTTTTGAAAAAATAAATTTTTTTTTTTTTAAAATCACCAGTTTTGAAAAAAAAATCACCGTTTTTGAAAAAAAAAACAGCTTTTGAAAGTAAATTTACCACTTTTGAAAAACAAATTCTAATCACATTTGAAAACAAAAATTACCACTTTTGAAATAAATTGTCGTTTTTTCAAAACTGGAACGTTTTTTCAAAACTGGTTATTTTTTTCAAAACTGGTTATTTTTTCAAAACTGGAATTTTTTTTTTATCAAAAGTGGTTATTTTTTTTTCAAAACTGGAGAAAATTAATGGAAAATAGTTCTTTTTTAGTTTCAAACTTTTTACCAATCTTCAGCCTTCAAAACCGGATGTCGCCTGGTGCCGACTTGAATCTGTCTGATCTGTGCAGGATGTTGGGTGTCGACTATACAGTTGACAGATGATATCTGCATTGTTTTTTACTACATCGAAGAACCACCACCTCTTCTAATACTAACTCGTTAAAACAAGAGCAACGCGAAGCGTGGCATATGCCCCCTCCCAAAATGCCAAGTTTATCAAACGCCAAATTTATAGAAGTAGCTGTAACCTAAAAAGAACTAGAGGGGGCCGCCAAGTGTGGCTAATTCTCCCGAATTAATTCCTTGATACTGTAATGCCTCGATACTGTAATGCTGTGATACTATAACTAATAATACGGTCTAGCAGAATTTTAAACCTCTTACTTGCCAAAAAATCAGTAATTTGACCTTGAGGTCAAAGGTCAGTGTTATATGTGGGTCATGATGATACGCGACACATAATCTCATGGTGATACACCCACATGCCAAATACCATAAGCCTGGGTCAAAAGATAAAACAGTTCTGAGCCGGACACGAATTCCGTCTACAGACGGACGGACAGACGGAATTGGGTTTATGTGTTTAAATTTATGTGTTTATTCTGAAAAACATGTCCAAATAGTTAAAAAAGTGATTTTTAGGCCCTACCCCCCCCCCCCCCCCCCCCCCAGGATCATAAATTTGCACTATGTGGCTAAAGGTGGAAAAAGCCACATAACCCCCACCTGTACTTGAAAATAAGTCACATAAGCCAAAAATAGCCACATAAACCGAAAAACAGCCGGGGCAGACTTAAACCCTTTTCTGTACTTACGACTAAACACTTAAACCCATTTCGTTCGCTCGGACATACTGACTGACAGATAGACGACACCACGACTACATTCCCCGGAAATTATTTTTCGGGGAAATAATTATTTGAGTCCAATATATGACAGCAAATATGTTGGGCGGACACATTTTGCAATCATCTCCTAACTTCTTAGATAAATTCGAAATTCTCTATCACCACCAATATGGCTTCAGGAAGCACCATAGCACTCTGCACCCTGTTATGCACCTATTACAATATGTAGCCGAAGAAAATAATAAAAATAGTAAAGAAAATACACTCGCCCTATTTCTGGATCTTTCGAAAGCCTTCGACACCATCAGCCATGAAATACTACTTCAAAAATTAGAATACTATGGTATAAGAGGGAATGCGAATAACTGGTTTAAGAGTTACTTACAAAATAGGAATCAGTATGTCTCTTTTGGTGACAGTAAATCTGATCTATCTAGACTAAGATGCGGAGTACCACAAGGCTCAATACTAGGACCTATTCTTTTCCTCATATACGTAAATGACATCTGCAATTCAACGAAACTAAATCTTTTATCCTTTGCAAATGATACTTCCACATACAAGGCTGCAACAGAGTTAAACAAGCTTGTGTCAGAATTTAATGAGGAACCTCAAAAAATATTTGACTGGTGCGCATCCAATCACTTAGTCTTGAACCCAAAGAAAACTAATTATATTGTCCTTAATCCATGTCAAAAAAAAGAATGTAGCACTCCAGAATATTAAAATAAATAATCATATTATTAATACCGGTGAGCGTGCTGACAAGGATAAATCTATAAAGTTTCTTGGCATATCTATTGATGAAAAATTATCTTATAACGCCCACATATCTCAGATCTCCTCGAAAGTCGCTCTTGCGAATTATGCCCTCAATAGAGTGAAAAAAATCCTTCCTCACAAAGTAATGAAAACCCTATACTTTACACTCATACAAAGTCATTTTATCTATGGAATTCCCTTATGGGGTGCCTCAAAAGCCTGTAAACGTCTTTATAAATTACAAAAGCGATCAATACGAATCATAAACAACAAGAAGTACAATGCTCACACTGACCCTCTTTTTATTAATGATAAAATATTAAAAATAAAGGATTTGTATACCTTACATGTTTCCTTATTTATGTTCGATTGGCTAAATGGAAACCTACCAAAGTCCTTTGCTGACTTCTTTTCTACTATAAATAATGACTATATGAATACACGCCAAACAGGACTCATACGTAGCCGTAGAACTAGAACGAAAGCGCTCGACAACCTGCCTGTCTTTGCTTTTCCGAAACTGTGGAATGGGTTAGATATATCAATCCGAAAAATAAGAAATAGGAAAGAGTTGAAGAGAAACCTTATAACAAAAATTCTTTCCACTTATTCAGAGAATACTTCCTGTTCTAATCCCTACTGCCCGGACTGTGTTATTTAGTACACCCCCGAACCTTAAAAACACCCAGAATGCAACCTATTTGCTTTCTTTTCTCAGTTTATGCCCACTTGTAATAATATTAACTTTCCAGGAATATTATAGTATTACACAAGTATAAACAATACAAGGTGCCACTAAGTCTTCATTCTGTGCATGACTTGTCTTCAGTGGGGATTTTTGTCAGGTATTCTCGTCCTTTCCGGTCTCCTGATTTGGTCTCAACTGTTCCAAAACTTTAAAGCTGTTATTCTCATAAAAATCAACCGAGGTTCGGATCAGTTAACCGATAAAATTTTTGAGACCATTTCAAGAGTACCGTGCTGTAATTGATACCGTCCACCCAACATTCTCTTGTGCAAATGTCGCGGAGCAACCCTGTCTGTTGGAGCTAAAACAGAAATAAAAATGTTGCACTTTTGCATCATTTTCTTCTTCGAGTTTCTTCCGTCATTCTGTAGTTTTCTCTTTTCTGTCAGAGGGAAAGGCGGGAAGACAGCCAATCTGGCTATGCCTTTCCCTGCCGGTATACAAAAATTGTTATATCCCATTATCTATGTACATCTGAAATAATATTATTGTATACGAGAACCCTGTTATGATGTAACCATACGTATATATTTATCATTCTGTATTTTTGTATATTGGTAAATAAACATATCATATCATATCATATCCACATACGTCAATGCCTGTTGCCAATAGAAAATTGACACACCAACACACTGTGTACTGCCTACTTTAAATAAGCAGACTACGAGGTCTTATTTCGCTTCCTAGGAAAAACATCCTTTCTGGTCACTACCGAGTGCTACCTACGGTAACACAAAATACATCCAAACTAATGAGCAATGCAATCGTCTAGCATTTTAGCTTTTAGTGTCGATTTACTAAAATATTCTTCCCTGAATCAAGTTTACTTAATAGTCAATACCTTATCGAACCTCTAACTTGGCCCTATTTATTCGATTTAATTTTAACCTTAAACATTTTCAGAAGTTGAATGGGAAATTGTTGGGTTAAATCCCGCAAACACTCAATGCTACTTTGTACTAAAGAGCATATAACTCGACTTCCCTTCCTATTTACCGGGTTGAGTTGCCTCATACGCCCCACAGATTGATTAACCAAATGGGTTATCTTCATAATGAACCTGGAAAGTAAAGGAATTTCAGAAAAATTGTAATTCAGCTACAAACATTTTTATGACCAATACCACTCACAGCTTTTACGAATAAGCTTCTTGAGCTATATTGGCGCTTCAAATATCAAATAATATTGCTGAACATGTAACCTTCAATACCTTTACCAGTCTCAAAATAAATCCATCTATAACAAGATGCTAAAAGGCCTATATCGGGTATTTTTCACATTCCTGTCATAAGTGATTGTGCTGAGTTGACTGATCAGCTCAGACCATTTCAAATTATCTGGTTCAAATTGCTCAGATCGCCGACGAGAACACAAAATTTGTATTGTGTGTGTATGTGCGGTGGGGTGGGGGTGGGGTTATTTCGGCCCATGTTAATTCCAGTATAGTGAAATCTTGGGGTTTAGTGCAGAGTAAAATAAGTCAACAGAATGAACAGTCTATAAACTTAGACTTCAGCTCACTCATAGAATGTCTTTGTCTACCAAACTTTAATTACACCACGCTTATGAGCTTCCACTTCACCAGCAGCGGTATACTTGGGCTCATTGTGCCACTTAAAACCACTAAGTAGAATTCCAAAGGTTTACAATAGCATTCAACTGGGAAGCTACCTTTGTATTTATAATAATCACAACAAAAGCTATTGGAATTAAGCATACCAACAATCGAGCTCTAATTTCCCCATGAATTAAATTCACCTTAATCGTTCAAAGAATGCAGACCTTGTCGAGAACAATTACCCATAATGTGAGTAGCTTGAACAATTGTAGCCTCGACAATTTGTAACAGGGGTGGGGTTAACGACTCCCCGGGGGCCAGAACCCTGGCCGAAATCTCCCTGTTGTTCTTCAGATTCGTGAGGATCTGGGCCAGCTTGCAAACCATGGATAAAATTTAACTCAACTCTAGAGGTAGAATAACCATTAAGTTATGTGTTGTGGTCTGGATGAATTCACAATAAAATTGAAAAACAGTTTGTACGTGGTTTATTAAGAAGCCAAAAATAGTATGATATGAAATGGATATGAATATGAATGACGGATCAAAAACCACGGGCCCACTACACTTTCAACCAAAAGGGGTTTAAATTCCACCCAACATATGTTCAGTAAATGTGGATGGTTCCCACAGAACTCGGACATGGAGAGAATCAGTGTCAGAAACGTTGATTCTCACCAGAGCCGAGTTGAATGGGTCCGAAAATGTTGGTACCCGTTACGGTTAACCTTTTTACAGGTTACAAAGTGTCCCCCAAAACTCCCCTCAACAGGCAGTTGTACTGGCGCAGCTGAATTAGAGCTTTAATGCCAAGAAGTGGGTGGCGAATTATGAGCGAGACGGCTCTTATATAGGATAATTTCGCAGGGAAAGATTTTGAATACTGTAATCTGATTGATCCCTCGCTTTCACCTCGACGAATGAAACAACAGCACAATGCTCTACGCCATGAACCAATAAGGTACATTGATTCATTTTAAACACGGAAATGACTTGAAGCCAACAAAAATAGAATTAAACCTCTGTTATGAGCAGATAAATTACAACAGACTGATTTAGAACTTTTATTGTATATTATTTATTAACTGCTGTTACCAAATCCGTTACACTTCCCCCTCCTTAAAAAGAAAAATGTGTAACATTTTCAGAACCACACAGCAGTTGTTAAATAGATTTCCAATAAATATTTAATATTTTATAATTTACTTTAAAATGTGGCGTTCCACATAAAACATTCCTCCATAACTTTCACGAGACCCGGCTTACCAAGCCAATTCCCCTGAAAACATAATATGCAAAATTTAAACTGATGATATGAAGGAGATGAACAAGGTGTTACAAAATTACACATGATTCCTCTATCGACTAAGTTATTGTCTCTTTTTAGAAATTCTGTAAAGTCTTGATCTTGTCTCTCTGCTTCTTCTGAAGTAGTCCTCTAGTGTTCACTGCTGGAATGTTTCCAATTTCTTTTCCTTACTCGATAACCAGATACTTCCCTTGTTCTTCCCAGCACGCTAAACCATACGCCGTTCTGTTCTGTAGAATCCTCGACGAATGAAACAACAGCACAATGCTCTACGACATGAACCAATAAGGTAGATTGATTCATTTTAAACACAGAAATGACTTGAAGCCAACAAAAATATAATTAAACCCCTGTTATGAGCAGATAAATTACAACAGAGTGATTTAGAACTTTTATTGTATATTATTTATCAACTGCTGTTAGCAAATCCGTTACACTTGTAACAGGAATGTTAGTGGAGAAGCTATCTGAATTACTGTGCACAAAAATAGGGTTAGACCCCGCGCACTGCACGAGAGCCACAATTGGATGGAGCTGTAACCACTGGTAGGGGAAAAAAGTGGATCAAAACTTGGCACGAACTCCTACTGACGAGAAACGATCGTAGAGTTACGTGCAACATTAATATCTGTTGGACTGGGGGGGGGGGACTAACCCTATCGGCCCTACTATTTCCGGATCTTATCTGTACAGAAGAACGACCATTCCCGGATGTATTCTTGCGTCCCTTAGCATTCTGGGATTGTGGCCTGTTGTCCGGAACAGCTGTGGAGGTGTATGCAATAGGACGGGAGCACGAACATACACCCTAGGCTGTCCAGGATTGTCATAAGTGGTGGTACTAGAAACGTGAAACCTAGGAATGCTGGGCCTTTTGGCATTTGACGGTTGAAATAATTCTAAAAGACCATCAGTCAAATCAATACGCCGCTGGGCACTCTGAAAAAAATGAATAAAAAGTAGGATAAACACAAGCAAGCAGTCACAACATCGGGTAAGGCTAGCCGATCTGGATATAAAGCCCCCACAGGAAGAAGCATGAACGCACCATTATGTACCCAACAGAATATATATGTAACATACCAGAGAAAATCTGGCCAAAGAACGACAAAAGTTAGTCTTTCAAGAAGATCTTACAGTAAGATCAACAATAGGTAACCCTTATAGGAGCTATAAATAAAAGTTCGTGGCCCCTGCAACTGACGACCGAGCCCAGGGAGCCATACAGTAAAAAGATATAAAATCAAAAGCAATTCATGTCATGGAATCGTACAATGCGGAGTATAAACATATACCTGTAAAGTTTCTTGAAGATGAAGGAAGAGACATGGTACAGCTACCCTGTGCCCGATCACAATTAACAAGATGAAGCTACCAATTGATGCACAGAATGTACACAAAGCGGGCCAGGGGCAACGACAGAGTAACATAGACGTGCGCCGCTAACCCCAGCAGGTGGAAGTTAGACTTAAGGGCCTAAAAAGGCAAAACAGTATCCAAGACAGGCAAGCCCCCACCCCCACCCCTCCCTTAAAATTTAATCTATGTAAAGTATTGAATCATTTATCTTAATCAAGGTCAATGTGAGCCACCGGGCCGTAACATGACACATCATACATGTAGGTAATAAATAAAGTTTTGTTTGACTAAACATCAATAATATGCATAGAAGACATAATGCCATAAAATGTAATTATTTTACTGCAGGCCTACCTTATTGAAGAACAACAAGATACAGCTGCGTTAGCCGCGACAATATTTTTAAGCCCTGCCTCAGTAAAGTAAACCCCGTCACATAAATGTTGTGTGGCAATAGAATTGAAATGTCATTACTATAATAAAATAGAATGCAAATCTACAATATTCAATAATTACCCAAGTATGCTGCTCCGCTAAAGGTCGAGGTTGCTAGTCTCGATGGCGTCGAAAGCTTCCGTCTCAGCTCAACAGACTTGGGTAAACTGATCTTCGCAGATCTCTAACTGATCTTCACAGATCTCAAGGTGACGACCAGCCGATGATAAATCAAAGTATGGAGTGTTGAAAACAACTTCTCTTCCCGCCGTTCTGCTTCACGGTCCAATGAAAATCGCCAATATAACTAGGACGTCCAACAATTCATTTCAGTCCAATCAGAAACGTCCATACAGCTAAAATACTAAAAATATCACAGATAGAATTTCATGACGTCACAGGGGAAGACTCGAACATTAAAGCCAGATGAAATCAAAGGACACAACATTCCTCCCCGTTTTGTAAAAGGCGGGATAACATTATTCAATTAAAAACACTGACTATCACAGATCAATAGACATTTGATTAAAACCCATAGAGACTGCAAGCATTCCTTACAGACAACTCAAAGATCTCTGACTCAGACACACCTAAAACCTTCGATACCTCAACCCCAACATCGGCAACAAACCTGGGGTTGGTGACAACACTCTTACCGCCGAAATACGGCCCATCCGTTTCTAGCAACAGCTTATCATGTGGCACCGCCCTCAAACCAGCCTTCTGTTCCTTGTTAAAATACTTCACTAATCCAGTAAAACCGAAATAAACATTGGGAAAGTCTTTGAGCCAAGCTTCAACTGTCTCCACTTCAGAGGCACAGCAATGAACATGCAACTTCTGACTACACCTATTTGCAACTTTTAAAATATTCATCGCCCTGCGATTTACTAAAAAACCAGTCCGATCCGCTCCTCTTAAATGTAAAATGATGACCTTATTTAAAGGAGTAATATTCACAAGATTAAAAAGAACCTCTTCTTGTAACATAAAAGAATTAAAATGCACCGTGTGATCAAGCCCAATCTCCCCCATAGCACAAACCAAAGGATTATTTACAAATTCCTCTAATCTTGACAGTAACTCAGCAGTAAACAACTTAACTTTTTTAGGATGTAACCCTACCGCCACCTTCCAACGCTCACCTAACTCCAACACAGAAGGATAAGTGGGGGGATCACAAAAACACTGCCACTCCACCCACCACTTCACATTCCGTCTCACCACCAGGGAGAAAATTAAAAACCTGATCCCAGGTATACTCGTCATCTCGACGACCCCAAACTCTCTCTAAAATCCTGTCAATGTAGAAGTGGCTGTCAATCACCTTCACAGCACCACCAGAGCTGGACATGGCTCCGACATCACCACTATCCTCTGTCAAATCCATTTCTGCCTCAGTTTCAAACCCTTCCTCCTTCCTCCAGGCATCAAGGCTATCATCATGCAGTTCCAGAAGAGGAAAATTAGATGGCGAGGACACAGTCACTATACGCTGATCCCCTCCCAAATGGGACGGGACCAAAGCGTCATCCTCCTCAACCACCTCTCGCTGTTCCCCTCCCAACTGGGATGGGACCAAAGCATCATTCTCCTCAACTGTTCCTGCAGTCAGATAACCCCAATTTTCAAAACAGGTGCCCGGACCCTTACATTCTACAAGAAGGGTAGAACACTGCTCCTCTGATAGCGATGACATCAAAACCATGTACACCTGCCAGTGGGCAAAACAACCAGGTGAATTTACCGGGTGAAGGGCAAAAGTGACAGGGGAGTCGAGATTCAACCTTCCACAAAACTCCTGCATTATAGGAATATAACTAGGATCCACAGTAGCATTGGATGGAATAAAAGATTTACTGTTTACAAAATTCATTGCAGCCCCAAGTTCCTCCTTTCCTAAATTATTAGAATTGTTAAACAATTTTAACAAAGTAAAAACCGCAGAAATGTACAAATCCAACTTGGACATATCCCATAAAAATTCTGGAGCATGGTTAAAAATAAAATGATTACGAAGATGAGAAACTTGAGAACTACAACGAAAACAAGATGATTTAGCTTTCCCAAGCCCCTTCTTCTTTCTATTCTGCTTCTTAACGAGGCGACGATATGCTTTTACACTACCGGCTTGGGGAACTGTCATAATCTTGTTTGTTGAGGCTAGTGGCGAGGTGGTAAGAAGGCTACTGGGAATGACACCATTTCCATCACCTGGAGAAAGTATAACTCCGTTACAACTTTTAAAAAGAAGAATTCCTTGTTTAAAACATTCTTGAACGTTTAAAAATAACTTAACCTCACAACCAGGCCTCAACCCACCAGGACCTCCTTCCACATCGGAAGAGGCAAAATGAATATGTTGCCTACCCATAGGCTTGAGTCCTTCGACCTTGATACGCTCCCCATTTGCTCTGCTCGTCCCATGAACCGCCACTGGAACGTGAGACGGGCAAACAACAGGAGTAATCTCTAAATTAGGGACAGGTCTCGAATGCCCCTGATTAGCCCTAATTTTACATTCCCCACCCACTGTCTCAATCAAGGTAAAACATTGCTTTTTATCTTTGGCCACTATCTTTTTTAGCGTATCAAGGTCCAGGGATCTCAATCGATGGTGTTTAAAAACATCTTTAACATCCATAAAACCATCATTATTTACAACACTGCTGTGCCTCAATAAATATGATAAAAGTTTTGCATGTTTGTTAAAAGAGACGTTTGTATCACATTTGCAATCACATTTTTTATCACATTTGTCCACTATTCTGGAGGTGGAACAATCTCCATCATGACTATGGCCATGAACTTCACTTTTAGAATTTGAGTGTTCCATCCCTAAATGGGCTGGTCCAAACTCAACTCCACTGTGAAGGCCATAAGCAACCACTGTCTCGAAGCTTGAGTGTTCCCTCCCTAGATGGGTGGGACCAGACTCTACTTCTTCCCTGGACAAACAGTGAACCTGACTATATAAGTCAGGACCAAACTGTTTCCCAGTCACATCACCAAAATCAGACCCTGAGGATTCTAATATCCTAAACTCACCAGGGTTGATTCCCTCTACTGCTTTCAGTTCCTTCTCTGACAACTGATACATTATTGTAGTTCTCTAACAAATGATAATTAAAGTTCTGTAAATATAAAATAAATTTTATAATTAGCCTGTGCATTCTTGACAAAAATAGTCTTTAATTTTCTTAGCCATTTTTGGCGTGACTCTAACACATTCCCCGTGATACCATTCTAAACAGTTGTCACACTGAATCATGAATTTGTTTAGTTGTGGTATATTGCATAAACAATATAAAATCTCATCTGATTTTGAATCTGAATCGGTTTGACTCTCTAGGCGTTTTTTCAATGCTGTGATCCATTTAGGTAACTCCCGATCACGACACAATTTTAATCGGTCATGATGTAGAGTCATTTCGTTTGTCCGAAGCCTAACACGGAACAAACTGGAAGTTAAAACTTTAACTATTACTCCTGGACCCTTCCAATTTGAAGCAAGTTTGGTACATCGACCATTAATAATTGCAGTATCTAAAAGATATACTGCATCTCCCACCTTATAAGTTTTTGTCAAAACCTTTAGGTCATAATTTCTTTTCATTCTCACCTGAGCTTGCTTCAAACTGTCCCGAGCTACTTCATGAGCTGATCTAATCGAATCAGTCAACTGTGTGACATACTCAGGCACAGTCTGATCAGTAATTCCAACTGCTTGGGTAGTTGGGAAGACAAGATCCACAGGTTTGTTTACTTCTCTCCCCAACATGACTTTATTAGGCGTACATTCCGTCTGCTGATAGACAGATGACCTAACTGCGCTAGCAATTTGGGGAATATATAAATCCCAGTTCCTCGGATCTTGTTTAGCAATAAAACACCTAACAGCACCCATTAGGGTCTTATTGTAAACTTCTGCCTGTCCGTTAGCAGACGGTCGGTACGGAGTTGTATTCACATTGTGTACCTGAGTAAACTCACATACTGATTTGAATAGAGCACTTTCAAAATTCCTACCCTGGTCTGCGAGAATTTCAAATGGGAATCCAAACCTAGAAAAAAATTCATTGACAGCTGCTGTGGCAGTATCCTCAGCTGTTTGTGATGGTAGAGGTATACACTCTACCCACTTAGACAATTGATCCACCATCATCAAAACATATTCATTTCCACGATGAGTTTTCGGTAGGGGCCCTAAAAAATCTAAATGAACACGCTCCATAGGTGCGCCTGACTGAAATGATGTTAAAGGAGCCCTAGCTTTCCGAGTCCGTTTCTTCGAAACATTACAGGCTTTACATGAACTCACATAATTTTCTACATCCGTGCTAAATTAAACCAATAAAAAGATTCTCTAACTCTCTGGCGTGTCCGCAACATACCTTGGTGACCAGCAAGTGGGATGTCATGACATAAATACAAAACTTCATTTTTCAAACAAAAGGGAACTACTAAGGCTTTAGTTCCCGTTTTACGGGCACGGTATAAAAGCCCCTTATCAAGAGAACACAATTCGTTGTTAAGCCAATAATATTTCGAAGCAGGACTGGATATTGACAATTCACTGTTAGTAGGTTCAACTTTGTTTTTCAACCAATTGAGAATTATTTCAAGATCAGGATCTCTGCTTTGTTTCTCAATTAATTCTTCTACTGAATTTTTTAACTGTCCTACCAAATTTATCCGGGTATCATCAGGCTTGCAATCAGGCAAATTAGGGTTTTCAGTATGTAATTCCGGTTTACTTTTTAACTCAATGAGTGCAGAAGAAACTGGATTTATATCTGACTGCCCTGAATTCACCTCATATTTGAGGGAACTCACAGAACCATCAGAGGAAGAATTATTCCAACACTCATTATTGAAGTTTAAATCACACGGACCCTCAGGAAAATATGTAACAATATCTAAAGCAGAGGGTGCTTCAGACACCATTCTGATCACAGGTCGTACAGTTAAAGGGAGAACATCATCAACCTCTTCTTCAAACTGCCTCCATTTTAATTCAGCCCTTTCACAGAATTTACAACCTCCACAAGGTAAATATTTTAAGTTACTTTTCTGTTCACAACAATTTTCCCAAGGAATCCTACTCAATGCATCTGCATTTGAATGCTTATCGCCTTTTCGATATTCAATTTTCATATCGAACTGACTGAGCTCAAGGAACCATAGTGTGAGTTGCCCTTCAGGTTCCTTGAAACTCATTAACCAAGTCAAGCTACTGTGATCGGTTCGCAAAATGAATGGTCTACCTAATAAATGATGCCTGTACTGTCTAGTGAATACAATAACGGCCAATAACTCTTTACGGGTTGTACAGTAGTTTTGTTGTTCTTTGGAAAGAGCCAGACTACCATAAGAAATAACCTTTTCTTCATTATTCTGGACTTGAATTAACTCAGCTCCCATACAAAATTGGGAACAATCTGTATCCAGAATAAATTGGTCTGTTTTATTTGGCATGGCTAACACTGGGGGATTCATTAAATCAGTCTTAAGTTTTTGCAAACAATTTTCCAGTTCTTCAGTCCAAACAAATGTTTTTTATCTGATTGATTGATACAAAGGTCTAGCATATTCTGCAAAATTTTTACAAAAACTCCTATGATAGTTTACTAAACCCATAAATCTCTCTACTTGTTTGGCATTTTTAGGGCGGGGCCAATTTTTTATAACATCAATTGCACTATTCCCAATTTCCAACCCATTTTCCTTAATTAATCTGCCTAAAAATTGTACTTCTTTTTGGAATAAAATGCATTTGCGGGGTTTTAATTTCAGTCCATATTTTCGTAACCTTAAAAAGACTTCCCGTAAGTTACTTAAATGACCTTCTACCCCTTTTCCCATTACCATACAATCATCTAATCATCTACAAAAGCCAAAGTGGTTTTCCATAAAAGACCTTGTAGAACAAGATTCATTGCTCGACAATAACTAGCAACTGCCCCAGTAAGGCCCATACTCATTCTAACAAATTCAAACAACCCATATTTTGTCACAAATGCTTTGTGACGATCCTCTTCTTTGATCCTAATTTGATAATATGCCTGATTGCAATCTAATTTAGAACACCATTCATTATCAGTCAAGGCATCTGGACATTCCGTCAATAACGGAAGCGGAAAAGAATCTTTGGCGGTCACAGAATTTAATTTCCTATAATCAAGGCACCACCTAACAGTTTGATCCCTTTTTCGTATCAAAACAGGGGCAGCCGCCCACTCAGAAGTGGATGGCTGAATAATTCCAGCTTCCAACATTTTGTTCAGTATTGCCTCCTCCTCCTCAGCAAAAGCATCGGGGACCCTTCGCATTCGGTGTTTAATAGGCTTTGCATCTCCAGTAGGGATGGAATGTTCCACTGCATGAAAATTCCCTAAATCAAAATCATGTTTGGCAAAAACATCCTGAAACTCAACAAGCATTTTTAGCTCACCTGACTTTCAGTCAGGAGAGCTATAGTGATCACTCACCGTCCGGCGTCCGGCGTCCGGCGTCCGTCGTCCGGCGTCCGGCGTCCGTCGTCCGTGAACATGGTGTTTGCGTCTTCTCCTCCCAAACCGCTGAACCAATTTAATTGATATTTGAGATAATAGTTTGTTATGACATCGCAATTTGATTTTGTTCAAATCAAGTTGCCCCGCCTGTGGGTAGGGCCACACCCAAAAAGTGTGCTGAAAATCTTAAAAAATCTTCTTCTCATGAACCAGCGGTAGCAGAGACTTGATATTTGGTGTGTAGCTTCCTTTTGAGGTGTAGACTCAGATTTGTTCAAGAGAAGTTTGTGGGGCTATACTTGGCGTCATTATGGGAGGGACAAAATTTTTGGCCCCGCCCAAAATTTCTATTTTCCAAACCGAGAGGCTGATTTGAACCAAATTTTATGTGAGGGTTTATTGGGTCATAAGTACCTAATTTATGCTGATTTTTTTTCCCGTAGCCCCATGGGAACCGCAGGAGCTAAAAATAGAAAAAAATTAAAACGCCCATATCTCCAAAACTGCACGGCACAGAGAATTTTTATTTGGTGTGAAGCTTCCTTAGGACCAACAGAAAGAATTGGTAAAAAAAAATTGCCATCGGTTTTATCATAGGGTACAGTTTCGGGACATTGAAAAAGTGCTGAGTCAGGACTTTTTAACACTGTAGGCAATGGGAAAAACATTAAAAAATCTTCTTCTCCAGATCCTGCAGGCAGAATCTTTTGATATTTGGTATGCAACATTGGAGGGTGGATCTGATTCAAGTTTGTTCAAAAAGGCCCCCTGGGTTCATATTTGGGCTTAGTATAGGAGCCCGATTTCGAACTTAGTGCATTTCAGGCAAATTTCTTAAAAAATCTTCTTCTCCAGATCCAGCAGGCAGAATCTTTTGATATTTGGTATGCAACATTGTGGGGTGGATCTGATTCAAGTTTGTTCAAATCGGCCCCCTGGGTTTATATTTGGGCTCAGTATAGGAGCCCAAATTTGAACTTACTGCATTTCAGGCAAATTTCTTTGAAAATCTTCTTCTCCAGATCCAGCAGGCAGAATCTTTTGATATTTGGTATGCAACATTGTGGGGTGGATCTGATTCAAGTTTGTTCAAATCGGCCCCTTGGGTTTATATTTGGGCTCAGTATAGGAGCCCAAATTTGAACTTAGTGCATTTCAGGCAAATTTCTTAAAAAACTTCTTCTCCAGATCCAGCAGACAGAATCTTTTGATATTTGGTATGCAACATTGTGGGGTGGATCTGATTCTATTTTGTTCAAATCGGCTCCCTAGATTCATATTTGGGCTCACTATAGAAGCTCGAATTTGAACTTAGTGCATTTCAGGCAAATTTCTTCAAAAATCTTCTTCTCCAGATCCTGCAGGCAGAATCTTTTGATATTTGGTATGCAACATTGTGGGGTGGATCTGATTCCAGTTTGTTCAAATCGGACACCTGGATTCATATTTGGGCTCACTATAGAAGCCTAAATTCGAACTTAGTGCATTTCAGGCAAATTTCTTGGAAAATCTTCTTCTCAAGATCCAGCAGGCTGAATCTTGTGATATTTGGTATGCAGCATCCTTAGGGGGGTGAGATTCAAGTTTGTTCAAGCCACGTCCCTAGGTCCATATTTGGGCTCACTGTGGGAGCTTGAATTGTAACTTTGTTCGAAATGAGGAATTTTCTTAAAAAAATCTTCTTCTTCAGATCCAGCAGTCGGAATGGTTTGATATGTGGTGAGTAGCATCCTTGGGGGAGGGGGGGAGGGGGGATTCAAGTGTGTTAAAGCCAAGTCCATGGGTCCATATTTGGGCTCCCTGTGGGAGCCCAAATTATAACTTAGTCAATATGAGGAATTTTTCTTTAAAAATATTCGTCTTCAGATTCAGCAGTTGGAATGTTTTGATATTTGGCATGGAGCAACCTTAGGGGCTGAGATTCAAGTTTGTTCAAGCCAAGTCTCTTGGTTCATATTTGGGCTCACTATGGGAGCCTGAATGACAACTTAGTTCAAAATGAGGAATTTTCTTTAAAAATCTTCAGATCCAGCAGATGAATGCTTTTGATATTTTTTATGCAGCATCCTTAGGGGGGTAAGATTCAAGCTTGTTCAAGCCATGTCCCTAGGTCCATATTTGGGCTGATTGTGGGAGCTCGAATTGTAACTTGGTTCAAAATGAGGAATTTTCTTTAAAAATCTTCTTCTTCAGATCCAGCAGTCGGAATGTTTTGATATTTGGTGTGCAGAATCCTTAGGGGTGTGAGATTCAGGTTTGTTAAAGCCAAGTCCCTGGGTTCATATATTGGCTCCCTGTGGGAGCCCGAATTATGACTTAGTTCAGTATGAGGAATATTCTTTAAAAATCTTTTTTTAGATCCACTGGGCAGAATATTTGGATATTTGGTTTCAGCTTTTCTTCGGAGGACCAGATGCAACTTCTGGAAATCAATTCTCTGGGTTGATATTTAGGCTACCATGTCTGGTGAGCGCCCTCAGGCCCCCTGGGGCCTCTTGTTTTTATTTTTCCATGCTGAGATTCAGGCAAATTTTTAAATGATCTATTGAACAAGTCAGTTAAATGGTCAGGCAATGATATTTCAGAACTATTTTCCGAGTCTCTTATATCCGAAAGAACTGAAGAATCCGAGGAAGAAACAGAATTCAATGACTTTTGAGGTTTTGACTGAATTTCAGTATGATCTGGTGAAAAATCCACAATTTTAGTGTCAATAATTTCCTCAGATGATGCATCAGAAATATGCTCGAAAGATGACTCCTTTAAAACTTTTGTATTCTTTACACCAGACACACCAGTATTCATCAAATCCTGAATCTCCCCGCAACTCAGAGTTATCTTTTCATGATTTAACAAAAGTTCATTTTTTGATAAATCTATTTTAATACCATGTTTACTTAAAAAATTGAATCCCAATAACATGTCGTCCATAATGGGAGCAACATATATGAATTCTTCAAATACCTGGCCACCCAACCCCAAGTTCACAGGTCCTACATATTACCCAGGCATACTACTGTCTTTAGCAGCCAGTTGCAAACTCAAGGATTTGACAATCGCAGGTTGTGGATTTAACCCACGATAAATTTCTTCCGAAATTACCGACACTTCTGCTGCAGAGTCAATGATAGCGTCAATTTTAATGTTATTTAAATTCAAGGGTACAGTTATAAGAGCCCTATGGATTTTTAACACTTTAAAACTTGAATCAAGGACACTCTCATCGTGGAAATGTTCAATACTACCTGCAGCACTGACAATGGAAGGATTCAATACAGGAGTCGAATCAACAACACCCTTTTCGGCCAATTCCTCTAATGCACAATCCAACAAGAAAACATTGAAGGTACTATTATTTTCAGGCTTAAATGAACACTCTTTTGCTTTATACATATTTACAACCTCTGTGTTTTCCTGCTGGTTTTTAATGGTATTATTCTTTGGTACTGGTGAACAGTCCTCATTTGCTAAATCAAGAAGACTTACATTTTCTGTAATTTTTTGTGGAGACTGCATCCCTCTCAAACAGGATGAAAGCATAGAATCCAAATTACAATCAAAAAGATTCATAAATTCACCAGACGACTGCATCCCTCCCAAACAGGATGGACGCAAGGTAGCCGATAAATTTTCGGAATCCTTGATTGATTTCTCTGAAGACTGCACCCCTCCCAAATAGGATGGGCAAACTGTATCCGGAGGAGTTTCAGCAACAACATTCACACCTGTGGTTCTGTTAGACATACTAGGCTTCCCTCCCAAATCGGATGTGCCTAAAGTAACAGGTGCCATAACCAAATTTCCCTTCTCGTTTTCAATTTGAAAATTGGTGTGGAATAGTCCAGGCTGCTGTTCCCCTCCCAAATGGGATGGGACCAAAACACCCTGAATATTATTAATTTCAACATTTGAAGGATGTTTACTTAGGCTTTTAAATAGCCATTTTGAGCCGAACCTCGGCCTGCAGGCCAGCCTCTCACTTGTTTCCCGAATTGCCATTTTGATTTTTATTTGACATTCGGTTTTTAGCATTTAAACTAGGGCAAGACCTCATTATGTGCCCAGCAGAACCACAAGAATTGCATATGGGTTGCCCTGATTTTGTGTACCTAAACTTCATTTTTTGTTTGTGTGTTCCAGTACTAATTTTTAAACTCTGGACTTCTTTTTTCAACTCCTGTATTTGCTGCATCAGCACTTTATAACCATTGTCAGTATTGGATGACTTATCATTATTTTTACTGACTTCCCGTATTCCAATTCTCCCCTCAGATTCACTGTCTTGAAATTTCACAATTCTGACCTTCTTATTTAAATTGTGACTGGCTTGAATATACCGGACTTTGTTAACAGCCAGCTCTAGAGAAGGTAACTGCAGGCCATTAACATAGTCACCTGTCACCTTATCGTACAAGCCTTGACAGAACCGCGAAACAGCATGACCATGTAAAATATTCTGGGGAGATCCTACCCACACTTTTACAGCCAAATCCAGAACCCTCTCAGCCCAATCAGTAATTTCTTCATCTTTTTCCTGAACCATTGAATGAAACTGAGCACTCAATGCGTCAGGTGGTTGTTGTGAATCATATTTAATTTTAAATTTTTTTATTAATTCATGAAATTGAATATCTGGGTTTGTTTTGTTCAAAAAAACATAGTAATCCAATGCCTTGTCTTGCAAACAAAAACAAAATGCAGTGATCTTATCACTGTCATCCATATCCTCCAGGTTTATAATTCTATCAAACTTGGCCATAAACCCAGAAAACTTGGATTTACCATCATATTTAATTTTTGATGGCAAATTCCAGGTTTTTCTACTGTCATGTATTGGGATAAATGAATTCTGTACCGACTGTTTTGCTACCACAGGTCCTGATGTTTTTGAAATAGGTGTTGGTATATATTTTCGAGGATTTGAATGTTTTAAGTCGGAATTAATATTCAATCGTGAAACCGGTTCTGTTTTAGGTACCACTGGGAACTTGTCTGTTGAGTGAAATAGAGAACCAACTGTAGATTTATTACCTAAAATCGGCCTTTGGGAACCCCTACTTTCTGATCTTTCCAAAGATCTAGTTTTGGAATCAATATCTTTCAACAGTGATTCCAACTTACTCCTTTCTACTTTTAACATAGATATCTGGTCACCGACCGAAAAATCATTGATTCTAGAATCCACTGATTCTTTTTTCTTGGTTGTAGAAGACACCATGGATCCACAACTTAATGTGTTAAAGTCTATATAACTCTCTGAATTATGGTTCCCAAATGCCGATTCCTTTCTATTTTTACAAGTAAGCTCTCTTTGTTTATCTTTCGCTTGGGAAAACCCAAGCAAATTTCCACTTTGTAATGTTGATGTGAAATTTATATCTTTTTTATTTTTCTTACAAAATGCAGACCACAAATTTTCTAAACCGTCCGTTGTGGGGGGATGATTCTCAAAAATGTCTAAAACATGTACAAGTCTTTCCATTGTCTTTTTGTCTTGCATTCTAGCCAAAGAGTTAAATTCAATATTGTCAGAACAAATAGAAAAATCTATCATATATGTCAGAGATTCAACATCCAATCTCAGGGGCAGAGCTTCAAATATCTCGGGCGTCAGAAAACTAAATTTATGCCTATAATATAGAATAATATCAGCCCTTTTTGTTGCTACCCCTGGGAGCAGGCGGAAGTCTTCCCATGTACAGCTATTGATCTTTAATCGAAAATTAGAAGCCATCTTCTATCTAAACTTGGATACTTTATAAATAAATTTATTTAAGTAATCCTATGAGAACAAAATCCACTTTTGTAACCTATCAATATAATTTGCTGAATTCTCAAAACCAAAAAAATTTTAATTGGGAAATCAGCAAGATACCTATTTTATTTACAAAAAGATCAATTCAAATTTAACATAATTACAACTTAGAGAAGAAGAAAAAAAAATTGTCCAATAAGGCAAGGAGATCCCGATTGATAAATCGTGGGATATCCTAATGTCAAAAAAAAACAAAAACTGACACTTCAAGTCACGTGATTCGCCGTGTGTACGGAAATCTAATCACGCGTACTGTGTTACCCAAAACAATATTGGATCTATCAACTTGATCGACAACAATTCGATCAAATTCCTACACGATCGTCAAAAAATCGATCACATCATATTTTGCAAAAGCGAAATAATGAATAAATATACACCCGTACGAGTGGGGGACAATAATCTCCCAGCAGGTTCAAAAGAACATCGCTCGTCGCCAGTGAAATGTCATTACTATAATAAAATAGAATGCAAATCTACAATATTCAATAATTACCCAAGTATGCTGCTCCGCTAAAGGTCGAGGTTGCTAGTCTCGATGGCGCCGAAAGCTTCCGTCTCAGCCCAACAGACTTGGGTAAACTGATCTTCGCAGATCTCTAACTGATCTTCACAGATCTCAAGGTGACGTCCAGCCGATGATAAATCAAAGTATGGAGTGTTGAAAACAACTTCTCTTCCCGCCGTTCTGCCTCACGGTCCAATGAAAATCGCCAATATAACTAGGACGTCCAACAATTCATTTCAGTCCAATCAGAAACGTCCGTACAGCTAAAATACTAAAAATATCACAGATAGAATTTCATGACGTCACAGGGGAAGACTCGAACATTAAAGCCAGATGAAATCAAAGGACACAACAGAATGTAGCGGCGTGTGTGTCCAGAAGTTAATTTTGGGGGATGAACAAGGCAATACTTCCTTTAAATAATTATTTATTGCACTGACTCTGGTGTTATATTCAACAACGGATATTGTGGGACATTTCGTTGATGGACGAACATATGTGCGATGAAATAATTGGCACACAAAAACAAATTGGACATTTGATTGTTTCAGAATGTCGGTCGCGAGGTCATCAATATTTCTTCCCAGTGAAAGTGGGTCTTGTTCTTCTACATCATTACCCCCTATTTGTAATATTACAACATTGGGTTTAAATTCCTGGACGTAGAATATTGCATGTCCACGGAAGGGGGTCATAGTAGCACCGGGTTTTCCCACAGCACGGCAAATCAAATTACAGCATTTAATCTCATTGAGACGAAAATCATTGGTCATGTTAGTGTGGTGACGCGCTGTCCTGTTCAAAAAACGCCCAAGTCGAGAAATCATGGAGTGGCCGATGATCAAGATTTTGGAACATTTATCCATATCTGACACGTCTTAATAGAAAATCACATGAAAATATATACTGACTGGATGGAGAAAACTAAGAACTAAATACAGACGTATTGATTGATCCTCTGCGAAATACCAGTACAGCAAACCACTCAGTCCGTCGACCACCAATCCCAATTTTGATTGAAAATTCACCACCTGACCCAGTCGTTTGGATGTAATTCACAGACTGACTGGTCACAAATACACAGCGAGAAATCAAGCACAAATGTCCGGAGTACTGTCATGATTAACTCGTGCAAACCAACCCAAACTGAGATAACAGTGAGGTCATTGAAATAACTCAAGGATGACAAAAAGACAGATCTGTGGATAATTAACCCTAAACTAACCATATAAATGTAATATGATTGCTGCCTAAAAACTACCATAATTCTTTTGGTGTTGTATTTGCTTTTGTAATGGAAGGGGCAAGATTTTTGGCCCCACCCAAAATCAAATCAGGTCCCTGGGGTAATATTTGGGTTTTTACGGGAACTCAAATTTTAACCTACAGCAGAATGAGGAAATTTCTTTAAAAATGTTTTTCTTCGGATTCACCAGATAGAATCCTTTCAGATATGGTATACAACCTCTGTGGAGGCGAGATTCAAGTTTGTTCAAATCGAATGTCTGGGTTAATGTTTGAGCTCCCTAGCTGAAAATTTAACTTAGTGCAAAATGAGGATATTTCTTTAAAAATCTTCTTCTTCATATCCACGAGTCAATGCATTCATAGTTAATATACAACATCTCTTGAGTGGGGAGGGGGGGGGGGGGGAGCCAGATTCAGGTTTGTTCAAATCAAGTGCCTGAGTTAAAATTTGGGCTTCCTATGGTATCTTGATTTTTTAACTTTGTGCAGTATTTGGGAATTTCTTTAAAAAATTTTGACTTCAGATTCACCAGTCAGGATCCTTTGGTATTCGGTATACAACATCTTTGGAGTGGTAGGGGAGGCGGGTAGATTCAATTTTGTTCAACTCAAATACCTAGGTTAATATTTGGGCTCCCAATGGTAGCCTAAATTTCAACTTAATGCAATATGAGGAAATTTCTTGAGAAATCTTCTTCTTCAGAGGTGGGGAAGGGATGGGGGTGGGGTGCGGGTCTTTGGGTCGAGATGTCAGATCTAAGTTTGTTCAAATCAAGTCTCTGGGTTAATACTTTCGTTCCCTATTGGAGCCCGAATTTTAACTCCAATGTGAGGTATAATCTTTAAAAATCTGCTTCTTGAGATACAATCAGAATCTTTTGACATGTAGCATCCTTTGAGGGTTCAGATTCAATTTATTCAAATAAAGTCCCTGAGTTGATATTTGTGTTCTCTATATGGGAGGAGGCAAATTTTAACAAGGTGCAAAATTGGTAATATTCTCAGAATCTTCTTCTCCAGAACCACTAGTTAGAATCTTTTGATATTTGGTATACAATATCCTTCAGGTTTGTTCCAGTGAAGTCTCCAGGTTGATATTTGGGCTCACTAGTTTCTATTATTGAAATCTGGGCATTATGTCTGTGGTAGCATCTCAATACTAGAAAAAAAATCATTTGACATGGACAGCAGAATTATAAATAATTAAATAACCTAATTCCTCTATGTGTTAACGAGCTGTAGATGGTAATTAAATCCGTCTTTAAACAACTTTGGTCAGTTGAATGCCTCAGGCCCCATGGGGCCTCTTGTTTAGTTGGGAGTGCCTTATTGAATACCTGCATGGTGTAATCAACTTCTTCCATCTTCCACAGTGTTTTATGTAGAGGCTTGGTAACTTATATGTAACATCTGTAAAGTTTGCATAAAAAGATTTTTTAACAAAATTATTGCCCTTTATTGACTTCAAAATTTTCCTTTTTTGAATTGGGGGTGCCTTCACGGTGTAATCAACTTAAATTTTAGGACATGATTACACACACAATAAAGATCTGCAGCATCTGTAAAGTTATCCGAAAAAATATGTTTTCACAAAATGATTGCCCTTTATTGATCTTTAAAAAAATGCCTATGTTTTTTAATTGAGGGTACATATATGGTGTAATCAATTCCTTGCTCGGTTTCTAATGTGGAGAGTTGAATCTTCAGGATATGGTTACACATACTTCGAAGATGTGCAACATCTATAAAGTTCGCAGAAAAAATATTTTTTCACAAAATTATCAAATCAAGTCACTCCTACACTTGGTAAAGAGGCAAGCACATAGTTTTTATTACAATGGTTTGTAATCTGTCAATGGTCTGTGATGAGTGTGGTCTCTCATCCTTCATCCTTCACCCAGTAGAAATGCAGGCATGGACATAAGGCACCCTCGGCGTTGTTCTAGTTATTATACCGACTACCAGAAATGTCATTTTTGGGGCTTCGTGGGAATGTTTTGGTGCCCTGAGAATGTTTTGTCACCCTATGGGAAAGGGCGAACTCCAACTTTGATTACTTTTTACAGCAACAGAAAATGTTCTCGGTGGTCATCTTGGATTTCGCATATAAATTGTCAACAATTTCTTTTGCACACACACCCAACGGGGTGCATCTCTCACTCATTTTTTTATTTTCAATACTAATATGTGGCTTTCGGGTGATGTCGACATACATGTAGGAACAATCATGTTTTTTTTTTAATTTCATTCCAAAAAACTTGGCCGCCAGTGGCCATCTCAGAATTTGCAGTTAAATTGTCGACAATTCCTGTAGCACATCCTGCAGTTAGTTATTTAGTTCAATCCCTTCTTGTTAAAGTTGAGCTGCAGTGTCATTGACACTCACTGGGGCTGTTTTGATACTTAAGAATATTTTGTAGTCCTCTTGGGACCTAACTCCAACTTTGATCACTTTTTTTACAGTGACAACTGTTTCAACATGTTCTCTAACATGCAGTTTCCCCGTAAACACGAAGTAACATTATAAATACTGTATGGGCAGCCAACACTCTTCTAGAAACAATGACAAAGCCGCAAGATATAGACTGTCATTACGTATCAAGGATGCATTAGTGCAATCGCAACTCGCGGTTTTTGTAGTCACTAATCGCCAGCATTAATCAGCCGTTAGTCGATTAATAGTCATTTCATATAAATTCAACAATAATCTCTAATATACTTGCAAATCAAATTTAAAACAGACAGTGTTTGAATGTGAACACGTCTGTGTTGAGATAAAATGGAAACACCAGATTATCTGCGATTGATCTGAAGAATTTAAACATAAGAACATTTGTGCAAATGTTCAGTTCAAAAATTAGTTTCCAGAATTTCAAACACAAAACTCCCTCATTCCAACAGAAACAACTTAGTACTACAAGTGAATTGACCGTTGTGAGTCTTGTGACAATTTTCTTACTTTTGTGGATGGGATTGTTCCTGTTGAGTCATTCAAGTGTATAAGACAGGAGATTCTACTTACTCTGCAGTTTGCAATCACTTCCTAAACTGCAAATTGTTCAAAGGTACATGGTTTGAATTGTACATTTTTGTACTGATTAACATGGTTCTGGTTATTATTATGGAGAACAGAGATTGATCAAATGGCAAAGGTGAAGGCTGTGTTTTTTTCAAATTACGTTATTGATCAATCTTACAAAAAACAAAGGCCATGGGATATTATATTACAAGTAACTAAGGTTATAGATTTCAATGGTTAAGAGGCTATATAAGTGATGGAATTTTGTTTATTTCGAATTCTCACCTCTGATATTCCTTAAATTCAGATTAAATATACAGTATACACAAATTATACACCAAAATGAAGGTTGGGATGTGTAGAACACGAAACACATATGTAATCAACCCATAGAGTTGACAGCAGGCACCACTGGTTCCTGTAAGTTGGTTATCGTATTCGTACCAGAACTGATAATAAAATAATATTTCGCAAGAACAACTCGTGGCCGAATGTGCTTCAGATATTCAACAATAAAGCCAGGCATTCAAAATACTTTCGAGTGCAGCGATAGGACTGCATTTTGGAAAAGGACAATACTGTCTGCATTTTTATTGAAGATGGTTTCCATGCTCGACAGACATGCGCAAATCACTCGATACCACGATTTTCCATCGAAAAACAAAATTGTAATTCTAAGAAATTTCAACAGGTATCATGATACCTTGCATTGAATATGGCAACTGTGCAATATTTATCTAATAACAGTATACTGTATTAAGTCGATCTTTCTCAACATTTGATTTTAGACGGCGTTGTATATATATGCCTTTACCGTCCGATGACGTCGACCGGAAATCGAAAGTGAATTCATATCTAAACAAAAACAAAGGTTTTGGAATCTACCCCCATGCAGCTCTGTCGCTGTGTTTTGAAGAAGTTTGATACCCTAGCTTAATTCTTGGATATGTAAAGCACATTTGGCCACAACTTGTTCTCGTGAAATATTATTAAATTATCAGTTCTAATAGATATATCCTTAGTTGATAATACTACACAATTGATATTTTTCTGAAGGCATGTTTTTATTTACAATCAATAGATTTTGGCTGGTGTGACTCATTTGCACTAAGTGACCTTTGAGAGTATCTGCAGTGTATCAACATATTTTTTACATCTAATGTTACACAGAATCTATTTTTAGATCACTGCACATATTTTTTTTGATTTTTTTTTTGTTATTATTTTATACAATATTTATTGAAAAAAGATAAGTTAACTGTATACATGCAAACAAGTGTAAACGGATTGAATGTTTTGTATATAAATTTCAGTGAATACAATTAACACCTCACATATCAAACTGACTTGTTGCAGTTGGGGATTCGGAAGAATGCTGAATGCTTATGTGAGCCGTCTTCCAAGTCTGTAAGATTACACAATTTCAGTTCGACAGATAAAATAGGGTGGGTTTGTTGGATATTGTTTAAACACGGAAAAAATGAAGAATGTAAAACAAGAGGACGGGTGAAGGAGAAGGATGACATTCGAAAAGGGCCAACTTGAAAGCACAAGACATCAACATTGATCGACAATAGTTAGGGAACTGACTCACTTGGAGATCGCAGCCTTACGCTAGTATAAGAGGAGGATATTCTAATGGACAGGGGGTGGGGGTGGAAGGGGGGGCGAGCTCTTTTAACGTTTTTCATTCCAGTACGCAGCACCATGCACCGCTGGGAAACGAACTATGTATCGTTAATGGAAGACGCATTATTCATTAGCATGCAATGTATTGTTCAATAATATACGAAACATTGTTCGCCACCCGGCACCCGCGGCACACAGCGCTGCAGCAATAACCCGCCCCCCCCCCCCCCATGAAGAAAATCCAACAGTGTGAGAAGCTAATAGTGAACCAGGCCCTCACCCCGCAGATATTTCATTTGGTGTAGGTTTTCACTAAAAAAAGAAATCACGTAAGACAGCCAGGTAAACCCTCCGCCACCGATCATCCGGTTATTTTGATGTCCATTAACAGGGTGACACGAGAGGAGCTCACTTGAAAGAGATGATGTATTCAGCGATCACCCAGAGAGCGAATCGGCCCAGATCCCACCCATTCTAAACTATAAGGTAAGCAGCGGTAGGGTCGCAGTTATTGGAGACGTTTACTAATTAGAATAAAATCCTGCACCATTTCAAATACAGACAATTTTTCTTCACTGGTTAGGAATTCGGAGCCAAATAGGAGTGTTGTCACATCTGGTGCGAATGGAATATATTGTTGACCTGAGTGCCTCTTGAAAGACAGGACAGAACAAAAGAAAGCGTTCGCTTGTCTTGAGGACACCACACTGTCACGAGCGATGGCGATGGTTATTGAATAAATGGGTGCTAAGATTACTGCAACATAACCGCAATCTGCAGTGATAGATTTGTCCTTTTCGTGATTCCGCATGGCCACAAAAAGACGGGGTCGCAGATTGCCCCTGTTAAGATAACTTGCAAAATTACTCACTGATGAATTTTCTCTGATTGATAACGGTATGTCGTTCCATAGGCTTGTAGATCTCGGTATAAATGAAGACTGGTACAGTTGGGTGTTGCAGAAGGTAACTTGGAGATCATTACCTGCTCGGAGATTGAGACATCGGCTGGTGACAGAGGCTGTTGAAGGTACCTTATTAGCAATATATGAGGGCGTCATATGGTGAAACATTCGGCAGAATTGTTTCAGTTTGTGTTTGCGACGTCTCTCCTCAGGGGAGTCCCAGCGGGTTTCATTGTACAACACGGAAGTCCTAGCACTCATGGTGGCACCAGTCACTATCCTTGCTGAAGCCAACTGTACTTTTTCCAAATCAAATGTATTACTTGTCGTGCAGTTATCCCAAATTGTGGTACCATTTTCAAGAAGAGGCCTAATAAAGGCAAAGTAAATCTTATCAATGGCACTGAGGTCAAGAGTAAACTTTTGCCTCCTCAGTAAATCTACGTGAGACCATGCGTTACCGCAGATATGTTCAATGTGGTCATTCCACGTACATGTACCATTTAAAATAACTCCCAGGTTCTTGTGACTTTTAACTTCAGATATCTGGGTATCACCAAGAAATAGTGGTGGGTGCACAGCAGGGCTAACCTTGCGCGATATGAGCATGCTCTCAGATTTTGTAGGATTGAACTCAATCAACCACTTCTTGGCCCAATGCTGTATTGTAGTCAGATCCTGGTTGATCACAGTTGCTGCTTGGGTTATAGCTATAAGATACAAAGATGTATCATCAGCGAAGAGCCGAATGCTACTTAAGAGGTTATCTGTTATGTCATTGATATATATGAGAAATAGTAAGGAGCCAAATATCGATCCTTGAGGAACTCCAGAGTTTATCGGTCTCCAGGATGAGGTCTCGGAGGCAACTGCAACCCTTTGGACCCTGTCGGAGAGGCACGATTTTAAAAATGCAAGTAAATCACCTGACACGCCATTTTTTACAGCTTGCGAATGAGACCCACATGCCACACCTTATCGAATGCTTCACTGACGTCGCGGAAGACCACCCGAACCTCTTTTCCGTCGTCGAGGGCTCGGCAGAATTCGTCATAAAGGTCAGTGAGTTGAAGTATAGTCGAATCACCAGGGGTGAATCCTGACTGAAATTGACTTAGGATGTTGTTGTCGCTCAAGTACGTCCACAACTCTTTGAAAGTACATTTTTCAAAAACCTTGCCAACACAAATACGGAGGGAAATTGGACGATAGTTCGTTACTAAATTGGATGGATGTTTTTTTTAAAACGGACGTTACCTTAGCCTTTTTCCACATAAATGGAAAGTAATTATTATTCAGGAGAATATTGAAGATTACTGAGAGAGGTTCACATAAGGATAATTTACATTCTTTCAGCAACCGGAGACTTATAAGATCAGGTCCTGCAGCCCTTGATGCATTAAGGGGTTTTAGTGTTTCGTATACACGCTGCTCTGTATGGTTATCCATTATCCAGTCTATTGAGTAAGGGGCGGATGTGGCCAGTATATATAGAGGGGCCTGAGAGTCATCCACTGATGAGATAGAGCTAAAGTATTCATTAAACACGTCAGCTTTTTCTCTGTTTGTGGCGTACGTTTTGTCCAAATGACTGATGGCCGGAATATCTGAATCAGTGTTGTCAATGAACGGCTTAAGGGGGCTGGCGTTGTTGCACGACTAGTGAGTACTGACTGTACGTTTGCAACATAAGCTGCCTTCGCCTTCCTGGTGGCCGAGACCACTTCGTTTCTCTTCTGTTTATATTTTTCAAAGGATTGTGGGAGACCATTGCGTTTGGCAACGCGATGTAACCTTTTTCTCTGTCTTATTATTAATCTTATTTCCTTATGCAACCATTTTGGTTGGTTCTTTCTAACACTGATCCATTTGTTGGGTATATGACGGGAAGCAGTGTTAAGTAGCTCTTTAATGAACTCTGAGACAATTATATCCAGACTCGATGCATTGAAAATAATATCACAGTTTACACTAGCAAGCGCGGCATTCAGTTCGCGATAGTGGCCCTGTGCATACAACCACATTTGTCTCCCGAAGGAAATACGCGATGGGTTGATAAAGTCGATTTCTAGGACAGTAGGACAGTGATACCGGGTCATATCAGCCATTATCAGGTATGAATGGATCTAAGATCTCACAAGTCTTCACGTTGACTGTCATGCTTGCAGCGAAAATGTCAATCGGTGAAGTAGAGGGTTCCGTGAAACACGTTGGCCCATCCACAAGCTGTCTAAAATTAAAATATCTAATGGTATCTAAAAGATGTTCTCTGGGACCTGCAATTTGATTGTCGTCAAAACCACCGGTAATGACAAGGTCAGTAACAGATGTATCCGTTGCTTTGTCAATCGAAGTGGATATAGCATTCCATGTATCAACAGGACTGTTGGGTGGTCAATAAAATACTCCTAAAAGTAACAACTTACCCCTTTATCTTATTAATTCCACCCATAGACACTCGGCAGGTGTCAATTCTAGGTCAGGTCTGTGCCTAAATGCACTACCATCCTTAATGTAGACAGTAACCCCGCCTCCTCTTGACGAACGATTGAAGAACAGTGGTTCCACGTATATAATTTCATTAACTGGGTCATCATTATGTTACCGCGTCTCGGTGAATTCCATAATGTCATATGACCCTGACTCACACTGTTTAATGTCAAGTTTGGGTTTGAGGCTTTGTATGTTAAGACGGAAGATTTTAAGTGTGTTATCGATTTGGTGAAAGTCCTCGTTAATTGGTCCTGGGTTGGGATGAATGTATCCGCAAGTTACAACAGGATGGCCAGGAAACACAGAAGCAAGCACCAGATAAAATATATTACTTTTGTATCCAGATAATTGTTAGGGACCATGTAAGCAAGGTCGTTGGGTACGATGGGTTTCTTTGGACTCTTCGGCGTGTGAGATATATTTGCCTGAACGCTCTTCTGCGATGCCTGCAATGTGAGAAAGAACAGAACAGCCATCGCAACAAGACATTCAAGGTGTTCCGTGCCATGAAGGTGCATGGGTAGATATATCAATAAGCAAATGGATTCCGTCTGTACTAACCTGCTTTTGATGCGACGAATGTAGGCTGTAGGTTAAGGTATCTGTCCGAGCTCGATACATTGCGAGGCTACACATTATATAATATCTGAGTGGTACCACAAACTGAGTGCTCGGATAATGGTACTCTTCATGGTAGAAGACTGTTCGGTCTGTTGTGCATACAATACATTCAAGTCGGCTTCAGATAAAGAGAGGAAATGTAAAGAAAACTGTTGGAAGAAAGGCATACTGATGATTGATAAACGGAAAATGAAAAACAAGAGAAGGAAAAACATATGTTTTTCATTAGAGTTTAACGACACTCAAACAGCCAGCGTCATATCATGACGGTGACAATTTTTACGGGAGGAGGAAGCCAGAATACCCAAAGAGAACCACCAAGCAACGATAAGCAGTTGCCAGCTCTTTCCAACATCGTAACTCTGAACTCTGCACCGCGCACAGGCAGGGTTAGATTGGTGGAAGACATGCGCACCTTCGACGAGCGCGAATCAGTCGCTGAAATGGCCACCCATTCAAATACTAACCAAGCTTGACGTGGGTAATACTTTTTGCCAGTAAATGTGTGGTTGGTTTTAATATTTATTGTCACCTCGTCGACATGTGTTTGGCAAAACGCTAACTGAAAATAAGTTATGAACCTCCGTTTAAAAAAATAGCTTCAACACAACTTTTTGCCGGTAAAAAAGACGGAAAGTGTATAAAACTATGTTTTAAAGTACTAAATGCACAGCGGAATGTGTGAAAAGTGATAATTTAATGAAGCGTGCGCAATAATAAATATATATAACGAAGATTAAGTATTGCTTGTTTTATTGTAGACTATTTTCAAATTATAAATTGTTTCTCTCCCAAAACCGTTCTGTTAAATCCCCTCGTAGTGAACAGAAACATCTAAATGTTACGCACATGAATTAGTTACACCTCCGTCAAGCAAGTATGATAATATTCACTCCTTCGTGCACCTCAACGAATTCGTTGTTTTCCTTGCAAAAAATGTCGATCAGTGTCGAACGCGAAATGATCTATTTTGTTTTGAAAATAGTCTACAATAAAACAAAGAATACTTAATCTTCCTTCTATATAGTTATTATTGTATAAGCTTCCTTAAATAATCACTTTTCACACATTCAGACGTACATTTAGTACTTTAAAACGTAGTTTTTATACACTTACCGTCCTTTTAACCGGATACCGTCCTTTTTACCGCAAAAAGTATTACCCCTTGACGTTGCTTAACTTCGGTGATCTGACGAGAAACGGCTATCGTGACGCCACCACTGCACAAATACATGTTGATTATTTAATTGTTTAAGTAGGTCACCCTCGTTTACATGACTATAAACAGAATCATCTGGAAGCTTAATGAGGTGATTTTAATCAGCGAATCAAAAATTAATAGAAAATAGAATATTGGAGAACATTCTATCTGAGAACTGTATAAAGATTTGTCATCAGAATTCAGGGACTCCATCGTGTAATGCCATGTCACTCATTCGCACCTCTGAATTCAGAGTTTAAACACCGTGAGTGATATCATGGAAACACTGGAATTGAAGCAAGATTGAAGAAAGCTATCTCAGCTCTGAGCATCTCTTGTCCCATCTCCTGGACTATCCAGGAAATAGGCAAGAGCATTCATCTGACGCTGGAATTTAATGTTGGAGAGAACATCACAACACCACCATCCTCGGGGAGAGGTAGAACCTTTGTTGAGAGGACCCCCCCCCCCCCTCCCACACACACACACACACACACTGGTCCTCACCTGAAGTCTGGAGGCCCTGAGGAGAATATGAAGAAGAAAGAAAGAAGAGCTCGTTGACCAAGCGTAGGGATGCCCAGTGCTTGGAGGCTTTCCTGGATAAGAAGAGGGAGTGGAGTGAGGGGAGGTTTCTGAGGCAGCCGCCAGTTCCCCTCCTAGTCCCACAGGCACACGCAACCATCTACCGACTCCCCCAGCCGATACAGTTGGGCGAGGAACGTCCTATGGAGATTGAGGAGGAACTGGAGGTTGCTTTTTTGCCACCTCCAACCGCTCACTCCCCTCTTCCTTCGCATCTGGACAAGGGACAAGCACACAATCAACCACCATTAGGACTTAACGCAAAGAAGATACAAAGCCACAATGTCAACAAATTCTGGTCGAATGCAAAGAAGATAAATGGCGCTCCAATGAATTCCTAGACAAAAGAAGTCAACAGCCAAACAAAACAAGCATATCTCCATCGCAGCCACCTCCTCAAAAGAAGACTCTCCGGAAACACAGACGTGGATAAGCAACTTCCTTCTCCTTTCCTCCTTTACCACACTCTTGCATGGCACAAAGCCTTCTAAAGTTAAAGAGGGTTGAAAGGGGCTTGCTCTACAGCGTCCCTGCGCTTCCTCCGGGCACGAAACTATTTCGGGACTCATTTCCGAAAGATTCATTTCAGAAAAAAACATTTGTCAGTTAAACTCTTTTCAGAGCAGTTGTTTACATAGAAGATTATCATTGTTGCTGGACAGTGCATTATTTATTATAGAAGCAGTGCTTCTTTGTGAATTTGAGAAAGTAATTCCAAGTAATTCCAAAAGGATTCTACTGGATTATTTGGAAATTACCCACGGCGACAACATTTATTGGATTTTTACTCCATTTGAATTTTGTTGAGCATTTTATTATATTTTATTGGACACTGTCGAAATTTCTAAGTGAACATTCCATTACAAATCTCCGGGATACTGTTTCTGAAGACACATTCTTGAATTTAAATCTACCAGCTGGAAAATTTCTTCACGAGGTTCTTCACCACTGAATTACTGGATTGAGTGGATTCTGTCAAACTGTATATTGGACTAATTCAATCACTGATAAGTACCACAGTTTTTATTGTTTGTAAACCAATTAGTGTAAAACAAATGTTTGTACCATTTTTTTATATTACTGTTTTTAATTAAATTTCAGAATAGTTCAATTCCTAGTTATTGTTGCTGTTCTCAAATTTCTTTCTGTTACCAGTATCATTAGTATTTCCACAATGTAACAGATGCATACATATCGCCAACCCTTTCAGGGTTAAATCTCTTTTTTGGAACCTTTACAAACAACATACAAAACAAGCCATACTACGTGTTATCCTGTCTAGTTTGAGAACATCCTGTCTAGTTTGAGAACATTCCTGTAATTTGGGACACTCAGGTTTTGCAGGCCCGGCATTCTTAAAAATGCAGGAGGGCTAAAAATCTCTCCCTTCGCATGGTCTGGGGGGAGCGATGGCTATCCTCAGGCTTACTATTAATGTCAGAGCAACATTTTGAATAATGAGAAGATGTGTGTGCCAATTTTTTCACTATGTAGCTGAATGTAGTTAAATTTTTCAGTCACAATACTAATACCCTGAAGTGAATATAACCAAAATAGCATTCAAGTTTTTGATTGAAAATTTCAGTTGAAATTGCACTCCCAAGCAATCTGAGGAGAGCAACTGTTTTGCACTCCTTGCTTTTCTAGATTGCCAAGCCTGTACAGAGACCACTACTATAGCAGAGATCTGAAGATGTGGCTTTTAGGAACTGACTGTTATGTTATTCATTTTTTCAAAGGCCGGGAGGGCTAGTTTTTGCCCTCCTTAATTTTTTAAGGTAAGCAGTATTCAAACGAATAAATTGCTTCCCCGAAACAGCAGGCTCTGTTTGGTGGAATTTAAACCTTTACTCAACGTAACAGACAAAACCCGACCAGCGCTATTCTCAAAAATCGCCAATTAATTTCAATTTTTTGTCTCAAAAACAAACATAGGTTATGACCCCGTTGGAACGAGGTCATCGAGCTCATTCCAATAAGAGGTCAAAACCTATGATTTGAGTCAGAAAATGAAACAAATTAGTTATTCAAGAATTTATTTTGCAAATGTTGTCTGCTTTTCATGTTAGGTAAAGGGTTAAAGACCAGTCAAAACATAACTTTTGGATATGAGGTCTTCTTATTGAATTTAATTTTTTTTTTTCAGGGAAATGGAAACAATTCTAAATTATGATGATTACAAAGCTGCATATGACAGCGGGAAGTGCAGTTTATGTCAAAAATATTTCAGTGTTCTAGACAATGTTCCACTCCGCTATCCCTGTTTTCACATATTCTGTAAAAAATGTATTGGAAATTTATTAGTGTTTGAAAATTATGTTTCTTGTCCAGTCGAAGGATGCATGTCACAGTTTGAACTTGAGGAATCTATCAGTAAGTGTTTTCCACTTGATAACAGTGTGCTTGCTATAGCAAGCTGGCAGTCATCTAGGAATGAACCCGGGGCAGTGAAATGCAAAGGATGCCAAGATAATGCATGTGCAGTGCGTTTTTGCATGGATTGCCAATATAATTGTCTTTGCACTGACTGTGTTGAAGTTCACAAAAGACACCCAACATCAAAAGATCATAGATTGATTCCAATGAATGAGGTAACAAATATTGATAAAAATGTGTTTTGCGAGATTCCAAAATGCATGACACATGATGAAAAACCCCAAAACTATTTCTGTAACTCTAAAGGCTGCGAACAGCTGATTTGTCATGAGTGTATCTTTGATCATCCACAACATGAACACGATGTCAAGAAAGTAAAAGATGCTTATCCAGAGTATAATGAGAAGATAAACAGGGGTGTGAGAGAAGTAGCTAAAAAACTCTGTCAGATAAAGGGTGGACTTGAAAATGTCAGTAAAGAGCGGGAATGTGTGGTACAAAATAAGACAGATTGCCTGGATTCAATTGCCGCCACATTTGATGAATTTCAAAAAAATTTACATCAGCAAAAATCATCTCTTTGTGAAAGTGTCACCAAGATTACAGATTTGAAAACGGAGGTTCTTAAAAACCATAATGAAGAATTAAAGAAACTAGAAATGAGCGCGAGAACTCTCATATCCTACTTCGAGATTAATACCGATTATGTCAGTCCAGCTGTATTTTTGAAAACTGCCAGTGAAGTTAAAAAAAAACTAGAAGAAATTGCTAACACTAACTTCCAAGATGACCCAAAGGCAAAAGCGAGTCTAAAGTACCTACAGAATAAAACGTCAAGTGAGTTCACAAAATATACGAAGTCCTTGGGCAGATTACAGAATGATATGACGGAAGCTGAAAATGAGAAATTACGCTCTTCCAGCAACAGTGAACAGACAGATTCTGATAAGAATGTTATCCAGGAGGATGAGGAAACTGCGATCATTGAGAAGCTGCAACAACAGATTAAGTCTTTAGAATCGACTGTGAAAGAATTAACTGATAAATGCTTTGGGAGCTACGTAAAGATAAAAAGTCTGGAAGAAAAGCTTTCAGGGTTCCAACAAGAATCAAAAGTAAACAGTCAAGATTCCCCCACAAAAGAAGCTGAATCAGTTCAGAATATAGAAGAAACAAATGATGCTGAAGGAACATCCCATGCCTTAATAGAAGTTTCTACAGTGCCTGTACCTCTGGTTAGGACCCATAAGTCTAGGATGGATGACTTTCATGATGATTACAGGTGAGTATAAATATATTTTTGCCTCATAATCATGCACAATTCAATTCAACGACTTTGATGAGCTTGTTCCAATGGAGGTTTATAAGATATCTATTCGGTGCAAATGTTTAAAAAATATATTAAAAAAATGTATAATTCTAATAATGCTAGTCTGTTTTAGCTGTTAAGTAGAATGTTAAATTACATAAGTAATTAAAAGAAGCTCAGATTTGTCCAGATTTTATATAAAATGTCTGAACCTCATTCACTAAAATCAGTCTGAGACTATGCAATTTGACTCAAATTGGCTTTAGTGACTCTGGTTCATACATTTCATATTACAGATTCTCTATGTAATAAATAGAGCTAAGTAGTACCAAATACACTAAAAAATCAGGCATCGCAGTTTTTTCAACTAAGGCTGATAGGCCTTGTTAAAAGCCTGATAACATTTTTCCTGCCACCCATCAGTAGGCCCTGTGAGAATAACACATAGCATAATTAATTAAACAAAGAAAATAGACCCAGACATCGCTACAGTAAGGCTCATTAGTAGCCCCTTCTGTGAAGCCTTCTGGATGGCCACAAATTTATAACAAGGCCTGTAATATATGAGGATTCAGGTCATTACAAATGGGTTGAACGATTGTTTTCTCATAACAACAGAAGTAGGGAAAAAGAGTTTTCTTTCAGCTACATATTCAGATCTTATATATTTTACACAGATATCTTAGCTCGAATTGTTATTGCATTAATTTGATGATTCTGTGAGAACCATTATTTCCTTTATAATGACAATAAAACTTAGGCCAAACAAAAAATACATTTAGTTTACAAGCATTCAATTTTTCAAATCTGAGGGAAGGAGGGAGGTTTTAATTTTTATTTTACTTGTTATATTTATGCAAAGGAAACTATCCACCACACAATATTTCAGTTATTTTCTGCAGACCAGAGCAAACTGGATCTTTACCCAAATAGCTGGCCGATCTGCCTCGGGAGAGGTAGACCCGCCCATGCAGAAATGATGATAAAAGTTCTGTGTGGATACACTTTGAAAAACAGAGTCAAAAAGACACAAACACTACACATAAACTCGATGAAAAGAAGATTACGGCAGAATATGGAAACACAATGTAAACTCAAGGCATCAAGTTGATTATGCACTACATGTGTATGCAGACCTGAAGTATTTGGAAGCGAAGACAGCTTTAAAAAGCTGACTGAAGTTAATAGGTTTTTTTTAGCTCAACTTTGACGTAAGCCAAATTTGAGCTTATGACATGGCCAGTCGTCCGTCTGTCTATCTGTCCATGAACGTGCTAGAGGCCGCATTTATTAACCTATCTTTACGAAACTTCTTGAGTACCTTTGTTATCACTGTGGGGTGAGAATGAATGTTTTGGGTGCGGTCCGAAATTCAAGATGGCCACCAGCAGCCATTTTGTACCAAAATTAGTAGTGCAATCAGTTTTTTGTACAGAACTTCTGTATGAAAGTTCTGATTTGATTAAATTTTTGAATGAATGTTTAGTAACATGGAATACATCACATATAATAGGGTTTTTTCTCGTGCAGAAATTATGCAAATTAGATGAACTTGGATTTATTCAGTGCTACTTATACACAGTAAGTGCACATGTCAATACGGCTCGGGCTAGAGTCTGTATTTATGAACCGATCTTCACGAAACTTCTTGAGTACCTTTGTTATCACCTTGGGACAGGAACGCTATGAGAACAAATATTTTGGGGTTCAGTCAGACTCACTCTGGGACTCAAAGATTTCTTTTCTAGTTTAGCATCTAACTGTCAGCTACCTTTATAATACTTTACCTATACATTTATTACAGGCTTCAGTCAGCATTTATGTACAGATCGTTACAATACTTTATATGTACCTTTGTTATCAGGTCATTACCTAGATGTTTGTCATTGCTGTGTCACATACTATACATGTACATGTCTTACACAAGTAGAGCTACAGTGTCCTTGACCCTTTCATTCCAAATCCTGCCTGCCTTCCTACCTGCCTGCAATAAAGTATTCTGGTATGGGTCCAGTTATTTCAATATTCGTTGCACCAGGATTGTTATTTGATTCCATTGTACATATATTGTGTATTAAACTGCTCAGTGTTTACAATGTTGAAACTAAGCTATGACTACTTAATTTGTTAAAAGTCAAGGAGAGGTCGAATTTTGGTGTTCAATATGACTTAGTTATACTTCTCTTTCAGATGTTCAAAACAAGTGTGATTATCAGTATTTGACTAAAAATTACAACCAAGGATTTGCGGAATCAGATATAAGTGTGGACTCATATGGATGTGGAGAAAATACTGCGAGATTGACAGTTACCATCACCACTGCAGTACGTGAATATCCAATGCAAAGATTGGAACTGTACTATTAGGGAATGTTGTTTGTCCTGTATACTGTCATGTACATACTGTCATACAGTATCATGTCATGGTCCATATGGACTCCCTGCAGAGCTTTTTAGGTTCAAAAAGTGGCTTTTGCTACTGTTTCTGTAACCGCACTTGGAATGAAGACAAATAACTCTAAGACGGATGAAGTTTTACGTGGGTTTTTTATTCTTTCACAGAAACAAACAACATCTATTATGTACACTGCCAGTTAACCACAGTTAACAATTTCAGGTAAAGAACCCTTCAAATATCAATAAAATAAACCAAAATAAATAACAAGCATACTACATGATAATAAATATACAAAGTGCTGGATGAAAATGAACATCGCACAGCAATAGAGTGCTAATAGCCAAACAATATTATCTTCCTGACAAACACCAGTTGGCACATCAGTAGGTGGAAACGGAGAGTTCTAGGACACTTTTTCAAAAAACTGTACACGTACATGTACGTGTACCCCCATAGGGATTCAGTGTTAAATTGTGTACAGAGTGTAAAAAACGTTGTTTGTACACGATGTCCCAGAACTCTCGCCAGCAATTATCGCATCCTAGACCATTCAAACAGCCGTTGGTGAACAAGTGCAATTCAGTGAATTCGCGCAGTAGTGAAAAATGTACGAAATTCGAAGAAACGTAAACCTAAAAAAAATATCTCGACATTCCCATCGCGGGTTAGACCTAGGATCGGTCGTTGGCAAACGCCGGCAAAAAAACGCTTTGAGAGTTCTAGGACAGCATAAAAAAATGCGTTTTGAGAGTTCTGAGACACCGACGTTCGCGATCGCGTTTCAGACGGTCGAGGGTGCGATCCGATCAGTAAAAAATGATTGAGAGTTCTAGGAGAGAAAAATCGATCTCAAAACGTTTTCTCTACGTTCGCCAACGGTGTAAAGTGGGTGTAAAGTGAAGTTACTCATCGAGGATTTTTTTCCAAACTAAACAGAAAAAATCTGAGTTTTGAAAATTAGAACCGATGGAAATCATCTCTCCACGTTTTCCATCGCGGTGGTGCGATCGATTGCAGAGGAAATCATTGGAGGTTACTGACGAAAACGTGAAATCCTAGCGAGTTTTGTGAGGTGAATCGTAATAGACTCATGAGATTCACAAGAGGAAATAAAAAAGTGATTTATATATATATAGGAGAAAAAAAATATATAAATAGTTATTTAAAAAAAATAAATATCGAATCAAATAGATAATAAAAATACGTAAATCATGAATGCTTCCCAGATTGTTAGAGCAAAGTTTCTTTTAAACATGCTGATGAGAGCCTACGCATTCTGGGTGAACGAACAACTAGGTCGTCTCTTGTTAGAAGGATGCATTGGGTGTCGGGATCATCTAGACTTCGATCACAAAGATCATTCGTGTCTGATGATGGAAAGGGAAGACATGGTCATCAAGTATTTTGAACCGGCATTCGAATGCGTTCGAATCGACGACGTGATCATGCTTTGGAGGAGATCAGTCTTCTGTAAGGGTCGAGTCAAGCCCACAGGTTCAGAAGAACTGAAATTGGTGCGTAGAATTCTGACTTTAGAAGACAGGGGATGCGTCTTGAAATTATTGCTGAAGGAAGCATACGTCTAAGTTTTCTTGTTGATATAAATAAGGGAGAATAGAAAATAAAAATAAATACGCACATAAATTTTTATCTAATATTTAAAAAGAAAAAAAAATGAGAACCAGAAATAAATTGTATCCAACGTTAGATGACGACGAGGATGTGAAGCCGAATGGCGTTTTGCCAACGGCGCCGTCACTAGAAGAAAAAGAAAGAGGGGAGAGGTATTGCATCGATCAAATCAGTAGAATCCAATTGTATCTGACTCAAGAGAGAGATTCTCGTCGTTCTCTCAAGAAGAAGTATTCGCGTCTCGTGAAATTCGTCAACGCGGTTGACACGACACTCATCACGATTTCCATGGGTTTACACGTGGCTGGCATCGGATTGTTGTCGACCGTGGCCGGCCTCCCGATGGTGTTGACCATAGGAGGAGTGGCTCTTGCTGCTGGATTGTTTAGCACTGTCGGAAACTTTTTGAGTAGAAAATTACATCCAAAGGCTAGGAAACACGAAAAGATTCGCGTCTTGGCCGACTCCAAGATCGACATGATATCTGAAATGATCTCGTGGTGATGAAAAACAGTAGGATATGGGACGGAGAACACTCCACGATATTGAGCGAGAAAATGAAATACGATGCTATGAAAAAAGCCGTGAGAATCAAGACTTGTCAGATCATCAAGGAAGAGATGAAGGATTCTCTCGTGGAAAGGGGGAGGAAAGAGGCCAGGGAGGAATTCAGTAAGTTGATAGAACTCAAGAGCAGCGATTGAAAAAAATATATATATATATAATAAGAACAGAATTTAAAAAAAAAAATATTAAATTTATATATAAAATAAAAAATAAATACAAAATTAATTAAAATAACCCTCAAAAATGTATTGCGTAAAATGTAAGAGAGTTACCGGGATGGGTAATTCTCGAGAAGTACGAACTAAAAACGACAGACAGATGCTTCGTGGAATTTGCAATGTGTGTGGTTCCATCAAGACTCGATTCGTCAAAAAAAAATGAGCAGAGGCAAAGGCGTCGCGAATAAAATGATCAAGCTTTTGAAATGCATCTGCCAGGTCAGAGTTTCACGGGACCTGGAACAAAATTAAACAAGAGACTCAATGCCGATCTGACTCCTAAATCTTGGAGCAAACCTGTGAATAGGGTGGATGCGTATGATCACAATCTGTGCTACGCCGAACATCCCAACACCAAGACTCACAATGACGTCTGTGGTAAAAACATGTTAGCGAAATTAAGAGGCATATCGAATCCAACCAGGAGAGAGAAATAGAACGTTCGCTGGTCGGCAATCTGATCGGTGCGAAACGTCGATTCGGATGGGGCATTCTAAAAAAAAAAGCGCTTCAGAAAAGAAGAAGAAACGATTATTGATGAGCGAATTGGCCGAGGAGTTACACAAACCCATCGTGTGTAAATTTCGAAAGAGAAGGGTGTTCGTGAAGGATTTGGACAACATTTGGTCTGCTGACTTGGTCGACATAAGATCGTTTTCGAGGTGGAACGAGGGCGTCAAATATCTATTGACGGTCATCGACGTGTTTTCCAAATGCGGTTGGATCAGAGCTTTGAAGAATAAATCGGGACCTTGCGTCGCCGAGACTTTGAAGAGCGTGTTCAACTCGTCTTCTCGAAAACTGAATAAATTGTGGGTGGACAAGGGGAAGGAATTCTACAATAAGGACGTTCGTCGATTGGTCGACCTCTACACGATCGAAAATGAAGAGAAAGCCAGTGTTGTGGAACATTGGAATCGAACGATGAAGGAAAAGATGTACAGGTACTTCACGGCGAATTCAATCAAGAAATACATATACGCTCTGAATGGTCTGGTCAAAGATTACAACAACACGCAACACAGGTCAATCAAGATGACTCCCGCGGAAGCTAGCGATCCTCGAAATGAAAAACTGGTCTACGTGAACCTATATCCCGAGAGATCTAAGATCAGGAAGAACTCTAGACTGCCGAAATTTGCAGTCGGCGATCGAGTGAGAATCTACGCTTATACGAAACACTTCAAAAAGGGTTACACTCATCTTCGTGATAATCAGAATATTTTACACCGATCTGGTGACTTACGAAAATGAAGCTTTGGATGGCGAAGAGATCATCGGAAAGTTTTAGGAACAACAATTGCAGAAGACGAAGTTTTAATAAAGAAAAAACATTTTTTATTTACTCTCTTTAACATTTTCTTGTTTACACATATATATAAAGGAAAGAAAAAATAATAATAATAAAAAATAATTAAAACTATTTTTTTAGATAAAAAAAGCAAGCTAACAAAAAAACAAAAAACCCTTCAAAAATGGCAAATATACTAGATATCGCACAAAGCATTGTGAAAGATGAAAGTATTCAAGAATACGAGGTTCACAAATACGAACCGATAACCGGAACGAGTTTGAACAATGCAGGGGAGATAAGAATCAATGTCAAAACCCAAGATCTATTCGTTCATCCTAGCGAGAGTTACATAGTGGTGCAGGGACGTCTCACCAAGGAAGATGGGACCGAATACGCCGACGACGACATGGTCACTCTAGCCAATAATGGCATCACGCATCTATTCAGTAATATAAAATACTTGCTATCCGGACAAGAGATAGAATCTGTGTTTCATCCTGGTCAGGCCACCACGATATTCGGACTCTTGACGTATCCGGATGATTTTTCAAAATCCAGGAGACTTTATCAGTTGTGGGTGGAAGACACTGTTGGCCCGCCAACGTCGTCGCCGCCGCGATATTCGACTACGTCATCAAGACGTCCAGACCCAAAGTAACCTTTTCGTTCAGGATGCCTTTGAAACACATCTTCAGATTCGTGGACAATTACAACAAGATAATGTACAGATTCAAACACAATCTGACGTTGATTCAAAAGGGAATAGTGAGACTCCCTGCGACCGATGCGGCTAAGTTAACTCTACACAAGATATCGTGGTTTGTTCCGCACGTGCAGCCTTTGATCGTGGAAAAAACGCGTCTCTACAAGATCATAGAATCCAAGAGTAAATTATCCATGCGATTTAGAATGAGACAGTGCGACATGGCTAGCATTCCGCTCTCCAGGAATCACTTCGATTGGAGATTGACCATGAAATCTGCTTCCGAGAGACCATGTTTCAACGTGATCGCGTTTCAGACCGATAGGGAGGGGTCTCAAGAAAAGAATGCGTCGCTGTTCGATCACTGCAATTTGAGAAACATGCAAGTGTTTCTGAACGCCACGAGATATCCAGCAATCGATTACGATGTCAGTAAACAGATCAAACGACTCAAGAGTAGCGTCTTACACATTTATATCAAGATGCAATTCAATAGGAACGTGCAAAAAAAACCTGAAGCCTTCGCCCTGGTCCTGACAGATAGAGAATTACAATTCGAATCGGATGGAAATAAGATGTCGATCATTCGATGAGCGACGTGTGTGTGAAGAAAAAAAAATAAAAAAATAAAAGTTATAAAAAATAATTACAAAAATGAATGATAAAGAAAGAGAATACTTGAGAAGAAACAGACATGGTTTGATTAAAAATATTTCACAAGATTCGCTAGCAATAATTCTAGACACTTTAGTCAAAACAGAACCTTTGATGTTGACCGATTATATGAGACGCAAAATCGAAAGTAAAATCTTGATAGAAGATAAGACCAGAAAACTTTTAGACACATTGACGTATAGAGGACCGACTGCTTTTCGAGAATTTATAAAAGCTCTTCGAAATGATAAAATAGATGTTGATGCATGTTTCGAGATAGGTGATCCAATTTCACAAGACGAAACATTATGAGAAATAACGTATTAAAACAAAACAAAAAAAAAAAAATAAAAAGTAATGAGATCTAGAGAGATTGAACATCTTTCTAAATCTCATTACTTTTTATTTTTTTTTTGTTTTTTTGTTTTTACTATTTACTCATTATTTTTAATTAATTATTTCCATGCATTCACTGTTTGTTGAGAGAATCTAGTTCAATCAGTAGGCTCACCACGGAAGTGACGGCTTCGGGATTATTGGTTTTCATAACGAAATTAATCCTGTCTCCGGAGTTCACTTTGAGAGGTGTGCCGCTCGTGCTAACATTCGAGTGTTGATACTCGGTCTTTTCAACACTGTATCTCTTATCGCTCTCAACTCTGTTCACCATGAGATTGACGACTGCTCTGTTATTCAAATCCGTGGAAGCCAGACCCATTCGAATGATTTTGCCTCCCAACGGCATGGGATATCTGACCTGACCGTGTTGCAATCTGCTACCTCCATTTCCGAAAGACCACTTGGCTTTTCCCTCCTCGAACGAGCTGCTCTCCTCAGCCCACACGGTGATCAATTGCCTAGCATATTTGACTTTCTCCACCACCGAAATCAGGGTGCAGGCATCCGACATGTGCACGGGATCTGGCAGATTGATGAGCGCAAGTCCACCCATGTCTAGTTTACCTTCCATGATGGCACCCTTTCTCCAGACTGAGTTGTCATCTACATACTTTCTGCTGACCGTGCTGGAATCGAATTCAGGATCGTGAACAAGACCAAATAAATTCTGACCGTTCATGTTGATGCCACTTTCCATGGTTCTGCCAGATTGTTTGTTCAGGTAGAGATCGTCCACTTGCGGTTCTAAGTATTCTTGAGATCATATCATGGCGGAATCTACGTAGCCCTTGTTGACCGCGGTGGAGTCCGCGTTGTCAATCTTCGACAGATTCAAAATCTTGTTGAATCCCACATTCAGATCGGATTTCATTTCTCGTCTGTCAGACTTTCTTTGTTCCAGATCTACATAGTGTTTGGTCGCCACGTCCTTGGGATTCGTAGGAGGGGCCACGTTCGTTATCTTGTTAGAATTGGCGTTCAGTTCCGATTGCATCGTTTTCTGCACACATCTACTTCTCAGATGTTCGCTGAATTGCGTGTGAGAGTCGTCCATGTATTTCTTGGCCGTGGCATATTTCTTGGTCGCGGCATTGATGGAATCTATGGGATTCACAACGTTCACCAAACAGTTGGATTTCAGATCGAGATCGTCAGTCATGGCTTTATCCACATAATTATCTAGCATGATTCGTTCGAAATCTGCGTTCCCCCCTGTCGACGTATTTTTTAGTCACCACGTCTGTGAGATCTACCTTCTCGGGAAGATTGTAGAGTTTCTTATCGTTTATGTTCAAAGGCTCCTCTCGAAGTTCGTATCTCCGAACATAACGTTTGTCCAAGTTGGCAACATCGTAACCATCGCCAACTTTGAGCATCTTCCTCTTCTTTTTGGGTCAACTGTCGTCATCACTTCTACCAAATTTATCGACAGGCATGTTGTTTTGAGGTTTTTTGTTTTAAAAATATATTTCAACGCAGTTTCTTAAAAATGAATTATTTCAGTTATTTTTATTTTAAGGTTATTTTAAGTTTTTTCAAATAATTTTTTTACCTTCATATATATACTATAATTTTTTTTTTCCTCTCTCTAATGTAAATCATTGAGAATGTCTTGAAACCGATCTCCTTCCGACCATCTCTTGAGAATGTAGAGACATAGGTGACCGCAAAACACTTGATCCGGCGATTGCACTCATTCTGTGTTGTAACGAACCATCGATTCGTCAAAATAATTCTTTATTTCTTTCGGCGGTGAGATTCCGTAGCTGTCGAAATAATAATTCTTCTTCTTCCCGTTCTTGAACCACGCCACCCAGTGAGTGCCTTCACCCGATAAATCGTCCAGATTTAAAATTCTGCATTCCGATTGTCAAGGTCTTCTCTTCGGCAAGGCATCTCTGGAAAACACGCCTAGAAAATCTTTGATTTTCAAGTCCTTTGCTGCATTCGACAGATAAATGTTGGATAGGGATTTGTTAGGTAAGACGACACCTTCTACGGATATCTGTATTTTCTTATTCAAATATGTGTATATTTTTTTTTATTTATTTATTTCATTATAATTCACTAGAATGACTTTATTTTATTTTCTATTTTTTCTTCTTTTTCTTTTTCTTTTTTTAAACTAACTCTCTCGATGTCTCTACCGACTTCCATAATCTTGAATCCGTCTAATTCCTCTTCATTTTCTGGAATCCTATCGTCCTTAATCATATCCAAAGTCCAATGTCCAAGTGCTAAAGTGCTTATTTTGTCATCTAACATGAATCTCTTATCGTCATCAGCCATCAGCGAAATCTTGTTGATTATTTTGGTATACACATTGTGATTGTCACTTCGAATTGATTTCATAGTCTTGTACACCGGGCCACTTCTGAACAGACAATCTTTATACTCTCGGAAAGAGATTTTTTCTTCACCACTCACGCTTTAATTCCTTTGCACTTCTTGATCTCATCACCTTCTAGACGATAAGCGTACAGATTGGGTCTCAAACCCACAAATTTAATGATTTGTTTACCACCGCTCTCGTCCTTAAATTTACCCAACACTTTCTTGTTGTCGTTCGATTGAATGTTGGACAGGTGATTGACGGGATAATTGCTTGTGTCGAACCACGCGGCCACGTCCGGAGATATATCTCAGTAGACGTCTTTCGTCTCTATCTCATAATCTAAACTGTCTGTGTCAGTGAACAGTAGTTTGGCTTTCTCATCAAATTTCCATTTAACGTAATCATAGTGAAACTCGTACACCAATCGCTTGCTGATATCTAAGATGATTGGTCTGAGATAATATGGTTTGTCAAACTTCAGGTGAGTCTTTTGCATGTAAATGGCCACTAGATTTTCGTCGAATATGGTTCGATGTCTGTAATTGGGTTTCGCCACTAATTTTTTAGCTCTTTTCTCAGACGTGATGAGTCGAATGTCAGTTCTCTTCCTGATGTTTTCAATTGATTTACCGTACATGCAGCTGTTCATGAGTTTGAAGAAATCTTTTTCGAAATCGTTCTCGGCTCGAATTCTGAGGTTCGTGTTGAGATTGATGTATTTTTTCATCCAAGGCTCTTCGTCGAATCGAATGACGCGATGTATGTTGACTAATTTCATCCCATAATCGACATATTGTTTCAAATTCTCGCTGTAGACGACGTACTTATGTTTGTTAAATAAATTGGGAATGAGTTTTTCGTCATCTCCTTCGATTGGTTCCATTCGTTCAGGAGCCATCGGATAATCGTTGTGTAGATCATGTAACTCTTCCGGAGAGTTCAAATCGACTTCTAAAATGCAAGGATAGTCTCTCCATTTTTGCATCTCTTCCGGTTCCGTCACCCATTTGAAATTTCCAATCGGTAAAGGACGACTCATGGCCCAACCGTACAGATTATTAGCGTCCCAATACTGTATGTATTTATTCGATCGTTCTGAATCAAAACCTTCTTTCATGTAGGGATTGTTGGCTTTAGAATATCTGTGGGAGATCATCGAGACGTCACCTCTCGCGGCCTTTTTGAACATGAGCAACATGTCCACATTGGATAATAATTCCAATTGGACTTTGGTGGTCTTCAACAGAGTGTCCCACGCCAGACCAGGTGCAGTGAAATACCAAGCCGAATCCAGATCGTAATTTCGACAACAGACGTCTAGAAAATTTTTGAACACGTCTGCCAGGAGCAAGAGCGTCGGTCTTCAGATAGAGATCATGATAATCTCTCATGGTTTTCATATCAAACGATTTCCACACGTTTTTGTCGTGTTCGTAATTCTCGTTGGAAAAGTCGGATTCGTATAATTTCGAATAAAAACCTTCTTTTGAAGATAGCGCAGTGTCGACGATTCTCTTTAGATCATTCATGTAATCGTAAGGATAGACTCCTTTCCTCAACATTATGTCTACTCGTTCTCTGAAGTGTTTGCTCATGATTTTAAATTTATCCTTGCTCATGTTATAGACTAATTTCTCCAGAGTGGTCGACATGAATTTAAAACTGTCGATGAAATGTATGCCTCTACGAATGGATTTCGTTTTTTCTTCCAACGTCTCCACATCGATTACTCTTTTCTTCTCCACTAGCTTCCATTTTGTGAAGGTAATGTATCTTTCTTCGCTGTTCGCGATGCAAGTTAATTCTTCGTGGGAAGTACCAAAATTTTTCATGAACAGATGACTGTCAAAACCTGGGAGATTGTGAAATATCACTGGATAGAAAGTGGCGTCTCGATATTTTAAATTACACTTGCTGTGGGCCGGACTGCAATACAGACCTGTGTAATGATAGTGGTCTCTGACCTTCTTATTTTCGTCTGAATTCTTGTCGAATGATTGTCTGCATATATGACATTAGATGACTCTGTTATTTTCGTCCTGCTGCTCTCGCGTGATGATCATTTTCGCTGAAGTTTTGAATTTGTTGTATAAAATTTGAATTTTCGATTCTAACTTTTCCACAAACTTTTGAGCTACGTCATCATCTTCACACTGGTTCATGTAGATGAAGGGACCCATGTTGTGTTGCGAGTCGAAAGCGCATTTCACATAAATGCAATAGCCAGAAGGCATGTGTTTTTGATATCTTTCAACATAACTTTGAAGAGCATTGGGTTGGCAGGAGCTTACTTTCACGGTGAAGCATTCGAAATCGGCACATACGACGAATGGTACTTTTAACCTTCTATTGTGATTTTGAAAGTTCACGATGGTTTTGGGTTTAGGCATTTCAACGGTGACACCTTGATTTTCGTTGCAATATTCCTGATGTTTCGCTAATGATTTTTCGATGCAAAACGCGTTCATGCAGTTGCAACATAAATATATCTCACCATTATGTTTACTACTCTGGCTTGACAGTAATGGCTCGGATGTTTAACCCAACAATAATGAGATTGTCACCATTCAAAATCAATAATAAACTAATTGTCTTTTCTCTTCCAAGATACGAAGTCTGTCTGAGAGGATAGATTGTTCGTTTTTCCTCGTCGTATCCCAAGACGTTCACCGCTACAGTGGGATTTTGAACCTCGGAATGTCCGATGTGTTTTAAAAAGTCATTCCGGTCCAATCGAGATTTTTAGAAGTCTCCTCGTAACAAGAAACTCTCTTGGGATGGATTTTGACAAGGTATAAAGTGGAGGTGACTGTCCATTTAAAACCCTGATCATCTTGATTTCTCACGTTGAGGTCTTTTTTTTAGCTAAGAAATTCCATGTAGGAGGACGCTTTCAACAAATCATTTTTAGTTAGATGAATTTCGAGATTCAACACCTCATTGAACATCCAATTACTACCTTCATGTTGATAATTTGCAAGAGACGTCAACATCTTGTCTTTCATCGTTTCGAAAACATCTGATAAATCTGAACCTCGAAATACGGATTGGACGTTAGATCTGAAATATGCATTTTTCACGATGCTCTCGCCAGAGTTCATGTCAATTTTATTCAGCAGGCAATAGAGTATCATCTTAATTTTTATTCTCACGTCCATGAGTTCCCGAAACAAATCCAATACTTTTTTTTCACCCATTCCATGAACAATTTCGGATCGACTTTCTTGAAGGAGGGAACCATGTGGAAAGTTTTAAAAACGCCTTTGATCGCACGGGATTCGAATGAAATGCTTTCGTGATGATTCTTCCTACATATTCTTTCTCCTTTCCCTTCTTCGATTGCTCATCAAATTTCGTTCAATATATCTCGGTTGTCTAGATTCTGAACCGCATCACTCATTTTCGTCTTAGTTTTTTTATTTTCTTTTGAAACTTGAAGTTCTTCAATGGCTTTTCATTTGATCATCTTCTTATTTTTCACAACCGAAACAGTTTTTTTTCCAACGTCAACATTTTGATTCCCTTTGCCACCTTTTTCTTCTCATTTTTCGCACCCGGAACGTTTTTTGAAGTCGTTGCTATCGGCATTTTGTTTGCTTTTTCATTGAGCCAACTATGTAACTCCTCAAGTATCTCTCTAAGTTTTTCATCACGCTCCACGTTTCATTTTCTATCGTCAGGTGTTACTGCAATTGGGTTAATTTTTTTTTGCAATTTGAATCTTTTTAAGTTTGTTTACTTTCGATCTTTCGATTTTTTTCTTTCCATCGCCTAACGAACGATGCTCCTGTATGACTAATTTTTTTGATTTGGTTCTATGATTTCTGAAATTTGGAATTTTTAATTCTTTTCAAATCTCGTTTAACTGAGGTACGGTATACGCATCTAAATTTTCCATTTTTTTATTTGTTTGCTTCATTTGTAAGAATATATTTTTGGGGGGGGGGGGGGTATTTTGTATTTAAATATTAATTTGTTAAAAAGTTTTAAAATAGTCTTTATATATATGTTTTAATTCCCTCAAAAATTTTTTTTTTTATGAAATTAATCGATTTTTCTTTTATGTTCCTTAATGTGAGAAAAAATTGAATTAATACGAGAAAAAGGGACATTAAAATTTAAACTTTTTATTTATATATATAAAGAGAAAAAAACACTTTTACCAAAAAAATTTTTCACATTAAAGGAAATTAAAATTAAAAACTTTTTTGTATATATGCAGAGAGAAAAAAAAACAAACTTTTTTAACAAATTATTATTTGAACACAAAATTCAAAAAATATATATTATTTGCAATAATTCATAAAACAAAAAAAAAACAAATAATCGATCATGACAACAACACCTAAAAGATGCGAATTGAAATTGAAATGAGTCGAAACATGTAAGAAACTCGGTTGTAAAATCTACAGATTACAACAACATGATGCCATCGAATTGAACAAGGTCGAGACGAAGGGCTTACAGAACAAATACGACAAATATAGCATGCCTTTGAAATTGGACGAAGCCATGCTCGATTTGTTTTATGAGTACGAAAGCGATCTACAGAATATCGTCGTCGCCAAAGACAGAATTCAACAAGAGCGATTTGTCATTGCCCTACGGAAGTTACATATATCCAAAAATCTCTCTCAAACTCGTAAATGCATTGGATGGTGAGTGCACGTTGAGCAAAGTAAAAAAACTCACAAAAGTAAATATAAACATTCAACACATTTGTGAAAAAGGAGAAAACACGACAGTCAGCATGCTAATAACGGACTTGGAAATACAAAAAAAAACAATAGAGAGACTGATTTTTAGTAATGAGATCTAGAGAGGTTGAACATCTCTAGATCTCATTACTTTCTTTTTGGTTTTCCTCCTCCTCCTCCTTCTTTCTTCTTCTTCTTCTTCTTCTTCTTCTTCTTCTTCTTCTTCTTCTTCTTCTTCACTATCGCCCATATATATCATAATAACGTCTCCTTTTTTCTCAAATTTCAGCGTTGATTCTTCTTTTCTTTTTTTGTGATATATTACGTTTTTTATAACAAAACATTTGTTTCTCTCTATCATAATTATGAACGAATGTGGTGCATCTCTTGGCAACACTCACATCATTACCATTCTCTTCAGAAGGTAGTGGTAGTGGTGGAAAACAACTCATTCTTCTTCTTCCTGTTAATTTCCACCATCTATCCCAATCTTTTTTAAACTCTTTTTTCAGTTTTTTCCTGAGATATCCATCATTAGCATCCAACTGTTTTTCCACATCTTTTTTCCCATTCTATCCCATGATATTTATCATTATCGTTCAAAAAAGTCTACCTTTTTATCCATTTTTTTTATATTATTTTTTATACTTTCTATAATTTATATTTTTATATTTTATATAATTATATAATTTTTTACTTTATAATAACATACTCAGAATTGGTATGCTCTTAAATGGCGAATTTTCACCAAACAGCAAACCCTTACTGAGTCGCTCAACATTCCGTTCACTCTTCAGATAGAGACCGTTTCCACTGAAAGAGTTGCCACCTCTAACGGGTTTTAGATACAATCCTTCACCGTTGTCGTCTATGTGGATGCAACACACGGCTCCTCCCTCCTTCAAAAACAGTCCGCTGCCACCCATTCATTTCTCAACTGCCAAACTCGCGAGTCCTGAGAGAGCTCCCACACCACGAGTCTGCCCGAGAAAGGGCATTGCGGCAAAGGGCAATGCTTTTGTGGCAATTCCTGCCAATAGTGGTAGGAAACCGCCTTTCATTCTCAAATTGTATTTCAATTGAGTGGGACTCAATCTCACCCTCAACCCTCTTCTATCACGAATCGCTTTCTCCATCCTTTTGATTTGAGTTCTGGTCCAGGCGATTCGATCATTACCATCACTCGTCAGATCTTTGTAAAGGAATTTGAATCTCACTGGCTCGCCTCGATTGAATGCTCTCTCAAGTTTCTCCCTCTGTCCTTTGGATATGTTCATGTTTTTAACCACGTATTCAGTCATATTTCTTTTTTTTAAATATATTTTGTTGAATTGTTTTTTTGTTTTAATGATAATTATATATATTAAATATTTTTTGTAAATTAATATTGCATTTATTTTATTTTCTTACTTATATATATACACAATATTTTTTTGTTGCTTTTTTATATTTCTCTTATGTGAAGTCATATCGTCACCCTCTCTCCACGAAGATCTAACAGTTCACCATTTTGATCCGTCAACATGGTTTTGAGACTATACAACGTGTCTAAAATCACGGGTAGATAAACTAAATTTCGAGGTCGTTCCACGATTTTATAACCCGGCGACACGTTTGGAAAGAAGGAATAGATCATCGGTTGAGCACTACCATTCACGTAACTTCCAGCAATCACTTCCGCGTTCACCAGAATGCTATTGACTGCGAGAATGTCAACCGTATTTTCAGATGCCGCGTGTCCTCGTTACATCTTTCGATTGAATCCCAGCATCTTGCCTATAGAATCGTCCGTGTTGAAATCCACTTGAAAATTATCTTCCAAATCCAACATCGTCTGTAGGGTATTAAGTTTCGGAGCGAGTCTGATCTTGTTGCTTCCCTTTCCATCCATCTTCATTCGCACCTGAATTTAATTGTTCAAATTAATCTATGTTGTAACTGCCTTTGGGAATTCGAATCTCCAGCCAATCCACTCCGTCAGAATACTTGAACGAGTTATTCTTTTCGGTGATGTTGGGAAAGGAATAATAAGTCTCCAGATTCACCAATGCCATCTCGTATCTTTTCTCTCTATTCAAATCGATGGAAGGTTCGAATTTCGTCATGAATCGAGTCGAATCGCCAGTCACCACGATTTGAATGGATTGTTTTGCAGCCATATTCTCGGCTATCCGTTCTAACGATTCTCCTTGTTTGAACATTATATTTTTAATTTTTATTTATTTTTTCAAAACTAAATTATTGATGATTCATTATTTTCTAATTTTTGTTTTCGCTCTCTATTTTATTGTCATCAGAAACATAAAACTTGTCGAATCTGATCTGATATTTTCCGCGATTAAATTCACTAGTTAAATCGATTACGATGAAATTGTATAAAGTCCTCCATCCCAAACCCTCTTGCAGAATCTTCTGAATTCTGCTATACTCATGTCGTTTGTGACGTGATCTCCTTAGATGTGATTGAGATTCTTGAGATCCTGGTGAAAGAGACACAGTAAATTAGCGTTCTCCCTTATTGTCTGTCTGGGCAATCAAAAATAATTTTGAGACAGGTAGAAACAGTCCACGTTGCTGTGACGACCCCTAACGTAATACGATTCGCATCAGTTCTGTCTCTCCAAAAGCAGATCGTCGAAAATCATGAGATTCTTATCTTCCGATTTCAATTCTCTAGGATCCAGAACGTTGCTAGCATTCTCATACAATCGACACTTGACCTTCGAAGATGCATTTCTCTTCATCAATTCCATCGCTGCACCATCCAAAATGGTCGAAAGAGACACTTCACTTTTGTCGAATTCCTCCCTACTGTCAAAAATTCTGGCTATGACGTTCTTGGGCAATCTACGATCCATGCACTCTCGAAGCAATCTGTATTCGGGTTGAAACAAACTCTTGCCAAACACGAATAAACTGTCGTAATCCAACCAGTCGGGTTGCGACAACAGATTCATAAACACTTTGGTCTTTCCACAATTTGATTTTCCCACTATCAAGCCTCTTATGCTTTTGTGAAAGAACTTGTTATTCGACCTCTTGGTCACGGCATCGTTCCAAGACATATCTTTAATGTTCATCCTTTTTATTTTTTTTGGTTATTTTTTAGATTTTCAAACACAATTTTTATGGGTTTTTTTTTCAAACTCAGTTTTATAAATATTATTATTTATTTATATATACACCCTCGCAAGCTCTCTTCAATCCAGATCTGTTCATCATTTTGGCTAAATCTTGTGTGGGTACCACAGCATCCTTAAAATCTTTCCAACTTTTCGGCAATCGCTCTAACGTAGCTCGCTTCGCTGGCAGACTGATCAACTTGTCGATCAACGCGTTGTCTGCCCTCTTCCCAGCCACAGAAGCGATCCTACCACTAGCTTCGAAAGCAGCTTTCTTACCAGCATCCAAAGCCGTCTTCTTACCAACCTCAAACACGGTTGATGCAAGTTTTCTACCTGCATTGCTCGTGAAGGCTCGCATTATAGAATCAACGATGCCAGAGCCGCTTTGAACGTAAGTTCTAACATGTCCCCTGTTCTTTATCACCAACATATTTTTATTTTATAATATATATTTTGTTTTTTTTCGCTCGTAAACCGTTTGTTGTTCAAATACTTTTATTATTTCTAGTGTAGATTTACAGTTTTTTATTTATCTATTTTTTGTTTGTTCTCTCTACTTATTATATATATGTCAATCCTTCAATTCGGTCATCAGCCTTTTATAATCTCGTCTATTCAAGACCTTCTGCCTCAACAATTTGTCGCATATGCTCACTATCTCATTATCCACTCCAGGATTACCAGCGCGATGACTAGCCATCAACAATTTCAATCTCTCAGACAGAGCGTCAGAATCGCTCAGAAGAAAAGTGGTTCTCACTCCTTTTCCAGTCACCGATTTGATGAATTGCTTATTCATATCCCATATGGGTTTCACCACCTTCGTCCTCTTGTAACCTCTGTTAGCCTTAGGTCTTGTTTCTCTGGCATCATTATTTCTCTTCATGGCATGGGTCTGAACCAAAATGTTGCCGTAATTGTCAAAATCCTGATCCGTGTAATCTCCAGGCTTGTCAAAAAGGAGCAATTTGCGCAGTCCAGGAGTTAATTCATACCTATTTGAACCGGCGATTAAATTCTCATCATCCTCTCGCACTTCAGTGTCACCCACGAAAGTCCTACCGCTAGAATCCCTGTAAATTCTATACAACAGATCTCTCTTATCACCATCTTTGGATGACATGACGCTATCAGTGGTGATAGTCGAAGCTGCATCATCGCTCTCACTCACATCGGTTTTGATTCTCATGGGAACGTAATCCGGTGGTGATCTTTGAAAGGAAAACTCTCTTGTAAAACTACCAGGCAATGAACCTATTCTCAAAGAACTCTCTTTTAAAGGCCTCAGTTCTTCAACGAGCTCCTTCTTGCTTCGTTCCTGAACCTCCGTCACAGGTTTAAATAGTTTGGTGGTCTCTCGTCTCAATTCCATCTCTCCCAATCGTCTGCTTCTGTCGGTGGATCAAATGCTTTTCTTGACTCGTTCATATTCGTCGAGGAGTTCATCTCTTCGCTTGGAATCTTTGATGTGTAAAAACATTTTTGTTCTCTAAATTATTAATATTTCCTTTAGATTATGGTAACATCGGTTATTTTATTATTCTCAAAATTAAATGTAGTTATTTTTATGTTTTTAAGTAAATAAAATCTTCTGTCTTTAATATATATAACTAAAAACCAGCTGAGGGAAAATCATATTGCAAATGAAACCTTGATAAATACGTTTGCCCTCGAACATGTTAAAGATCACCAATTATTCACACCATGGGTGAAAAACCGTTTCATTTTTCATTCATAAAAATAGTTTAAAACACAATTTTCACATCTTCTATAAAATGCTGTTTGAAGTAACGATATAATTTTCAATTTAAAAACTTAACTTCACACTTCAAAGTCAAAAGGACTTCTTGTCAAAAGGTGTTTATTTTCATGTCTCTCGAACCGAGATGACTACATAGTAGTCAATTAAAACTCAATTTACCTCTTAAACCTATCTAAGTGGAATGCAATTTCACCGTTTGATTTATTGAATGAAAAACCATTCATTTACATCGAGAACAAGAATGAAACGATTTAGCGAAGATTTCATAGTAGTAAATTAAAACTCAATTTACCTCTTAAACCTATCTAAGTGGAAACGCAATTAAAATCTCGAATAAAACATGTCAGTAAATGTAGCGCTTTTCGAAAATAACATCAATTAATCTTTTGAACTGTTTCCGCTTTCATCCATAGAATAGTTTTCAGTTAAACGATTTAACTGACAATTGACTTATTGAATGAAAACACGTAATATATTCAAGCGGGACAAATGGAGATCTTCCGACGTTTTGCAGTAAGTTTACAGTAAGATCACTTTGAAATGCGACCTGCTCGTCAGCCTGATAAAACAGACTGATGATTTTAGCACTCAGGAGGCTCTATTTATACTCTCCCCATGCCTACGCACTAAGAACGTTTACAATACGTTTTGCAATACATTTGCAGTACGTATTGCAAATGTTCTTAATGTGTTCAAATCGTTGTCACTACGTTGCTAGTACATTCATAATACATTTTGCAATACATCTGCAGTACGTATTGCAAATGTTCTTGGTGCATTCAAATCATTGTCACTACGTAGCTAGTACATTCACAATACGTTTGCAAAACGTTATCTGTGCAGAGAGTATAAATAGAGCCTCCTGCGTGCTACAATGAGCAGTCTGTTTTTCAGTGAAATGCAAGTGCTAGCCTAATCACATCAGAGTGACTAAGTAGAAATGAAAGAAAACTCGACAAAACCGATCTATTATGATTCACCTCACAAAATTCGCTAGGATTTCACGTTTTCGTCAGTTCCCTCCAATGATTTCCTCCGTGACCGATCGCACCACTGCGATGGCAAACGTGGAGAGATGATTTCCATCAGTTCTAATTTTCAAAACTCAGGTTTTTTCTTTTTAGTTTGGAAAAAAATCCTCGATGAGTAACTTCACTTTACACCCACTTTGCACCATTATTTTGAGATCAATTTTTCCAGTCCTAGAACTCTCAATCGTTTTTTGCTGATCGGATCGCATTCTCGACCGTCTGAAACGCGATCGCGAACGTCGGTGTCTCAGAACTATCAAAACTTATTTTTTATGCTGTCCTAGAACTCTCAAAGCGTTTTTTGCCGGCGTTTGCCAATGATCGATCCTAGGTCTAACCCACGGTGGGAATGTCGAGATGATTTTTTTAGGTTTACGTTTCTTCGAATTTCGTACATTTTTCCCTTCTGTACGAATTCACAGAATTGCACTGGTTCGCCAACAGCTGTTTGAACGGTCTGGGAGGCGATAACTGCTTGCGAGAGTTCTGGGACATCGTGTACAAACAACGTTTTTTACACTCTGTACACGATTTAACACTGAATCCCTATGGGGGTACACGTACATGCACGTGTACAGTTTTTTGAAAAAGTGTCTTAGAACTCTCCGTTTCCGCCTACTCACATCTAACTGAAAATAGCTCAAAAGGCTTTCTCCAGTCAGGTGTAACAACCGATAGATGAGGAAAACCCTAACCTAATAAAGGTATTTCCCACTGATGTAACCCAGCAGAACAACCTTGAAGGGCTCACTCTGCTGGGACAATAACGAATGAATATAGCCAAACCTTCCAGCAAATAGACAGCCCAACAACTTATCAATAACTCATACCAATAATGCATGCAGCCCGGAAAATGGTATACCAGTATGCTGCAAAATCTCTAAAGATAGTAAATTATACCATGCATAAATATTACACATTTATGATACTCCAAATAAATAAATTTACATTACACACCTCATGAAAATGTAAGTATTAAAGTAAAACTGATAGGTTATTTAACCCTAGAACAATACATGAATATGGTGGTCCACCCACACAAGCACATAAACCAAACAGAGATAATTTAATCCCTCAGCCCTGTGGGACTGAGTGATCAAATTATCACTGAGCAAGCACATTAGCAAGACAGACATGCTAATATAAACTATACAGCATGCAAATAACATACTATAAAACCTTAAAGGGGTATAGGAGTAAAGCCTGTTATATAAAGGCTTAATTTCACTTTGAGCCTATCGAAAGCTACAAAGTGACAACACAAGAAAGAACTGAAGCATGACCAATCGTCCAATCTTGTGTTGTAAATAACCATAGACTTGCAAGCCACACGCAGGCTCCCAAGTCTAATTACTATAAATGAGTCTACAAGAGTAGACTAGTACCAAAGCACTTTCCAAGCAATTTAGCAGAAAAGCATCACAAATTACATAAAACATATTATGACATATATTAAAACACTCCCCCTAATTTACAATAAAAACAGCTATACGTATGTATATATAAATAATGCCTACCCTCGGTGTGACGGGTTCCTGAATAACCAACTAGGCTGTGGCACAACTAAACTTGGGCTACAACTTGAAACCTACATAATAAAGAAATCATAGGAATGATTAGGAACAAATGAAGGATACCAGGGCCAAAATTAAGCAGTAGCCAATTCACGGTGTTGGGGAATCGGCTGTGGTTTGCCAAAGCCGACCACAGCAGATCACCCAGCCATCGTGAACAAGCAACTGAAAAGAATCAAAACAATGACAGAAACACTAGTACTAAATTGCCTACATGATATGAAATTTACCATTTATTAAAGTTACCAATACAAATACTTTTACTGATCAATGACAAATAAATTGCGGTTTAATGTCACATAAACAGGCAAGGTAATATGCAGACATTTATAATATCACTTCGGTTAACAGTATAAAATAAATTAGTTAAATTAAACAAGTATACAGGCTAAATCGGCATGTTTCCAAAACTGGAACTAGTCTGCAGCCATGGCTGTCGTGACAAAATATAAACCATGATACCTTGTCCAGGCTGCCAGGCCTTTCAAAAGAATATTTAATATAAACGATTTTAGTACCTGTTACCACAGAAAAACACTCCTATGAAAAACTAAGCCTTTCCATGAATTTCCATAGAAAATCAGAAATGCCACAGAAAACGTTTAAATTTAATACTTGAAACACAGCCACAGAAATACAACTTTAATCCACAGCTACCTAATATTTCTTTTGTTCTCTGTCATGAAAACAAGCCCTATAAAATCACACCAAGTACGGTTTTGATGAGAACAGCTCAGTAAAACAGTGCCAATATCTGGATATTGGGACGATTTTGAAACAGTCCCAATAACTAGATATTTGTACGATTGTCACGGTACTGCAATCATAACCATTCAAAAGTAAAGATGCTGTGAAGGAGGTGTGAAAAACTTTCTAACACATGAATTATCGACAAGCTTTTCTCGACAGAGCAACTGAATTGAGTGTGCATCGTGTCCAAATTATACTGTACTTTTTAATTTTTTGTCGCTTTTAATAGCCAACAGCCCTGGTAACCTAAAAAGGACTCCTGTGGAAACCTCGGAAGTGAAGCAGTGCTTGTTTGCTGTGGTAAACAAGTTCAGTTTTACTGGTAAAATAGGACCTGGTCACCAGTGCCCGGGGTAGAAGTCCCCTAAAATGGGCAGCATGGGTGTAAACGATTGGCTAAACTTGACTTTACACCTTTTTTGCGGTCACAATTAGCCATAGCTACAGAAAAGTGACCTTAAATACCATTAAATAAATAAATAACCTAAAAATCCGCCCTTTTTCAAATAATAAGACGGCCATCAGGCACCACCACCCGCCACCTCTGGGGGAAAGCGAACTTCTTCTTCAGATAAAAAAAGAATTATTCTTCCAAATGCTTTAAAAATGAACGATTATTAAATTTATCTGCCGCACTTTCGATGAGGGATTGAATAAGTGTTTCACCCTTGAGCTGAGACAGGGAGAACAAATTACGTCATGATGTGAGTTCACTTCGAAGCCACCGATCTGTTCACAATATCTGAACTCCTGAAGCGTGTCATAACTTCAATAGACTTTCTAGCAAGCAAACAATGGGTTATGCCCATTTTGTTTTTCGGGGGTAGAGCAAGCAAAAAGTGTTTTAAAATGTGGTTTTACTCGTGTCAAACTTTCTAAAATATAATTTTTTTGACTTTTGTTAACATTGTGGAGCTGTGGATTAAATCACATATATCACTGTTTTGTGTACTACATGGGTAAATAATTGTACAGTTGTGCAGGTGTACTCCAATATTTGGACTCGGCTTCGCCTCGTCCAAAATATCTCCGAACACCTGACCAACTGTACAATTATTTACCCATATAGTACACAAAATAGTGATATATCTATTACTTAAACACAACAGACTGTAAAAAGAATGAATCAAACTGAACACTGCAGGTAACTGCAGAACTACATTAACCAATTAGAGTTCTATATTTTGAGAACTACTCACTTCATAACTTTCCTGGGTGTAGTAACAGGAGAGCCACTGAAGTTTACAATATGACACACTCTAGAAAGAAATATTAACCTTCTGAATACCAATGCGACTTAGACAAATATTAATAAATATGAAATAGCTAGTAAAAAAATAATAACTAAGTGCACATTTAATCAACTGTGGCTGGAGACAATAAAATATTTTACATCTAGATAAAATAAAACCCAATTCACCTACTATTATATAAAACACCTAACCCATTTTCTGATACTGCCACATTTTAATGATTCACTGGGTTTTCCCATGTGGTTAAGTAAGAGGAAATAAAAACTGTTACGGTATGGAAATAATAATATTGGTAATAGCAACAGCATCAATAACTACGACATTAACTATTCTGAAATTTAATTAAACAAAAATAATATTAAAAAATGATACAAAGACCTTTTACACTACTTGGTTTATAAAAAATAGAAACAGTGATACTTATCAATTATTGAATTGGTCCAAAATACACTCCGACAGAATCCAGTAGTCCAGTGGTGAAGAATCTTGTGTAGAAATTTTCCAGTTGATAGTCTCAAGTCCAAACATATTTCATATGAGCGGGCCGTATTATGGTATGGCAATGTCCGTCTGTCTGTCTGTCCGGTTTTTTTTTATTATGCCCAAAGGGGTAACTTTATATTGATAAAACCCAAAAGGGGTAACAAAAGTAGATATTTTTTTGCTCTTTGTGTTCAAGGAACTTGCCAATAAACCTTTAACAAGTCAAAAATTGTCTCAAATTTAGCATGGTCAATTTTATCAATATAGTCATCAATTCTTAGAATTGGATAATTGTCCATTTTGGTGTGGCTGTTCACTTGTCTCCTGAGTCCAAACAAATTTAACCCTTTTGCTCAATAAACTGGTCAATGGGGAGGCAACATCTGAGAATTTAAAACAAAATTTTCTATAATATCCAACCATGCCTAAGAATCTATGAGCTCTTTTTTTTAGCTTGGTACTAGAATATTTACAATGACATCAACTTTTACCTCAGTTGGCCTCATCTGCGCCTGACCCACAACATGGCCTAAATAATTTACTGCTGCTTTGCCAATATCTGATTTTATCAAGTTAATAGTGAGGTTGGCTTGGGCCACTTTATCCAGAAATTCTTGAATGCGCTTTAGATGATCAACCCAGTTTGTATCTGTGTGTATAATAACATCATCAGTGTAAGCTTTACTGTGATCTAGATCTGCAATTAAGTGATTAACCATGCCCTGGAACATTACCAGAGAATCTTTCATGCCGAAAGGGGTAACTTGATATTGATACAACCCAAAAGGGGTAACAAAGCAGATATTTCTTTTGCTCTTTCTGTTAAAGGAACTTTCCAATAACCCTTTAACAAGTCTAATTTTTTTCACAAATTTAGCATGGCTAAAGTTTATCAATACAGTCATCAACTCTTGGAATTGGATAATTGTCCGTTTTTGGTAAGACTGTTCACTTGTATGTAATCTGTACAAAATTGGTAACTCCCATCAGGCTTTGGAACAAGTATACAGTTCAAACTCCAGTTGCTATGGCTAGATCCAATGATATCATTGTCCAGCATATTCTGTATTTCCTTTCGCATGATCTCAGTTTTGAAAGAGTTCAGTCTATATGGATGTTGTTTAATGGAGTTTGCTCCTCCCACTTCACATTATGAAAACTAACAGATGTCCTACTGGGCACATCGGGAAATAAGTGTTCATATTTGAAAATTAATTCAACTAAATCTTTTCTTTGGTCAGGCAGTAAATAATCAATTTTATTATGTAAATCTTTCCGAAATTGAATTTAATTTATTTGCAAGATGTGTAAATGCTATGGAAACTTATAATAAAACATGAACGATGCTAAAACAATTTATCTAAATGGTGATCCTAATTTGAAAGTACAGAAACCGGTTATAGATGATTAAGTAGTCCTTCACATCTTATCATGATTGAATAATGTTTATTTCCATGTTGTTGTCATGATTAGCCATTGTGTAGAAATAAGTGACCTTGAACACCAATAAATAATAAATTCACATCTCATTGATGGCCTGCACAAGATAACAGATGTAACAGATGTAGGCATCCACAGAAAAAAAACTTTGGTTGGATGACATTACATGCTGCTCTTCTGGAGTTAGATGTCGACACACTTCAGCCAGCTCACGTCGCTAGGGTTCAGAGTCAACGAAGAGAAGTCGGACCTGGTCCCTTCTCAGTCGTTTTGTCATCTGGGGATGGACTTCCGTACTCAACTGAATTCCCGAGGCGATTCCCAGGGCGAGGACTGTAATTCTCTCGGCTTTTGCCTGGACTCTGACCCAGTCCATGTCCGCGACAGCTCGGAATATTCTCCGACTGCTCGGTCTCTGCAGTTCGGTGACGGATCTCATTCCTCTTGGTTCGGCTGCATGTCAGACCTCTCCAACACTTTCTCGGTTGTTGGAGGCCGAATGTCGATCCTCTGGATCTAGTGCTTCAGTTACCAGCATCTCTTCATCGTCACCTTCTTCCCTGGATGGATGTTCAGTGGATTATGCAGGGAGTTCCATTGGACCTGCCCATGTCCGATCATGTTCTGACGGCTGATGCCAGCGATCTCGGATGGTGCGCAACGTTAGATCCTCTGGTCTTTCCCTTCATGGTGTATAGGACCATTATCAAGCAGCTCTTCACATCAAGCAAAATGAGCTTCTTGCTATTCTTCTGAGTTTCCGGCAGTGGATCACCCACCTTTCGAATCGTCAGGTCCTTCTGTTTTCCGACAATTTGACAGCAGCCGCTTACATTTGGAACCAGGGCGGCACGTACTCGGTTCCCATGTATGAAATGGCTCAGGATCGTCTACTGCTTGCTCAGGATGTCAACGCCGGGGTGGTGGTTTATCACATTCCCGGTTATCTTAACGTCCTCCTAGTTGACTCCCTGTCCCGAGAGGGCAGGTTCATTTCCACCGAGTGGATGCTTCACAGGCCAGTGTTCCAGTTGCTTTGCGATCTCTGGGGTCATCCCCACATCGATCTTTTTGCGACCCGTTGGAACCCTCAGGTGTACACTTTCGTGCCTCTGTGTCAAGATCCTCTGGCTTTCGCCATGGATGCTCTGTCACTCGATGGGAACGGCCTAGTCAACGCCTTCCTGTCGGTTCCGATTCTGCCTCAGGTTCTAGCCAAGATACGAACCTGCAGTTGTCGAATCACCTCAGCGCGTGTGGATCAATCAGCTCCGCTCTCTTTGGCGGCAGTTCTAGCACGTCTCCCTCAACGTTACGACCTTCTTTACTAAAGTCATCTGACGAGTTTTCGCGTTGACCTGGCTTCATTGTGCCATCATGCAGATCTTTTGTCAGGCCCTGTCTCCTCCATGAATATTTTTCGAGACGAGCAGGGGGTGCTATTCTTCAAGGCAGCACTCCACTGGTTAGCCTATGCGGTTAAATGGAAGGTCTCCTGTCGATGGTGTGCTGATCCCTCTGTTGATTATGCCGATCCTTCGATGACACATTTCTGGTGTATCTGTTTGATTCTCAGTGTCTCCAACCGGTTACTATCTAAGGGTACAGGTCCATGCTTTCGGAGACCTCTTCGTATGTGGGAAAGCCTCGTATCGTCACTAATCCGTACCTCTTCCAGCTTATTCGGCACCTCGTCTTTGAAAAAGCCTAGTATTTTGCAGCGTACCTCAAGATGGGTGCTGCTTTGCTTGAGAGGGGGAGGGGGTATATTCAAACCTTTATCCCAGGTGAATATGCATTTTCTCACTTACAAAACGGCTTTTCTGGTGGCTTTTGTCCCAGCTTCATGCCCTCTCTGTTGATCCAGCTTTTTTCAGGAGCTTCGCCAACAGTGTTACTTTACAACTGATTTCTCCTTTCTGGCAAAATCAGATGCCAGAAACTACTCAGACTCCAATCTGTACCAGGGCTCTTCTTTCTCCTGAGGGTAATTGCTCTTTGCTCTGTTCGGTTTCTGCAATTCACATTTACCTCAACCGGACGCATTTCTTTAGGAAAGACCGGACAAGATATATTTCTATCTCTTATCCCTGATTGACAGAAAATCTCTCCTCAATCAATTTCTAGATGGATTTGTCTTGCTATTCGCACGTCATATGCTCGTCTATCGAGGGCCGATTGTATTACCAATCATTTTTTCGTCCAAAAGGTGCATACATTGTCTATATACCTCCTGGACTTATGCTAACTCCAACAGTTGTCGGATGTTATGCAGGCAGCCTTCTGGAGAAATGCTTCTACTTTCTCCACCTGTCTGCGTCAGTTGGAGGAGCAGTCTGACGATCTTTTTTCTTTAGGCCCTCTTTTCTTCTGCTCTAGCCGTCATCAACCCTAGCTATTAGGGTTCTTGCAAGGTCAGTTCCAGCCCTTTTCTTGGTACTGTCCTTTCTATCTGTGTGTCACACAGACTTTCTGTCTGTGTGTCATCTATTGTCATTTACTGATGGTTGTGATACTATGGTTTTATAGGCCTGGGGGACCCTTCTTCTGTCCATTGTTCCAGCACAGTCAGGTTATGTGGGGGTTCAGGTTATGTGATTCCCTCCGCCTGTTGTCTATTCAGTCTGTTGTAAACAATTGTAAAGTAGGTTGATAAGAAATTTAAATTTTATAGTAAATTTCCTTTCTTATTATACCTACCACAATTGTTTACGTGGAGGCCCTCTCGTCTTCTTTTTCGGGTAAGAGTTCTTCCTCCCCGCTACTCACATAACTCCACTGTTGGCGGATTCAATAGAATGACACGTTGGCTATACGTCTGCGCACTGGTTCTGGAAGCTGTGGATCAGTACAAGGAGAAGAGTGTCCCCTGCTGGGTGTGTGGCAGTAGCACTCGACCCAGTTTTGGCTTATTTTTTCTTGGTGCTTTTGCACCACTTTTTTCCCAAATCGCTTGGGAAAGAAGAAAATAGAGAGTATTTTTCCGAATTAGGGACTTCCACTCTAGAGCAAGCCTGTTGTAAACAATTGCGGTAGGTATAATAAGAAAGGAAATTTACTATAAAATATAAATATTTGCTCATAGAGCACGTAAACATCGCTCGGGGGAGCACGCAAAGTCAAGGAGTTGTTCCTCCACAGTGATAATGGTGTTGGTTGAAGCTGAGTTTTTTGTATGGTCAGGTATCAATCATGGGCATCAGTAAGGATCAAGTGGATGAAGATGGGAGTCGAGATGTTCGGATAGTAGAACTAGGAGAAAAAGAAACTTCAGACTTTGGGAAAACAATGATAAAATAATAATACTGTCATAAAACTGTAATAGATGTTAGGACATTTCGGAATTATTTGATATTATATGTTCTGGTTTATTAAATAAATATAGAATATACCCCTAGTAGTTTGGTGTACCAAATGTTCACGATGAGTGGTGAAGTGGTGTTAACCATGAATCTGTAGCGAGCGGCTAACATCACTTCACCACGAGTGGTGAACACATTTGCTGGCATGTTCACCACAGGCACATGTGTTCACCACGGTTGGTGTGTAAAGTTAAAATTTATGTCATAGGCTTTTTATATATAGCAGAATAGGTAATCATGGTGTAAAGAGGTTAGTACTCAGTTTCATATCGGCTGAGATCTCAGCCAAAGGTAACTTCATATCGGCCTGAAACTGAAGGTCAGAGGCTGATACAAAGTTACCTCCGTCGGAGGTAACTTCATAAAAACCTGAGACTGAAGGTTAAAGGCTCATATGAAGTTACCTCAGGTTGATATCTTGGTTGATATGAACTAATTAACCCTTTACCTAACGTAACAGCCAAAACCGGCCAGCGCTATTCTCAAAAATCGCCAATTAATTTTCATTATTTTTTTCATTTTTGTCTCAAAAACATAGGTTATGACCCCTCGTTGGAACGAGCTCGTCGAGCTCGTTCCAACGAGGGGTCATAACCTATGTTTTTGAGACAAAAAATGAAAAAAATTAGTTATTCAAGAATTATTTTTACAAGTGTCGTCTGCTTTTCAGGTTAGGTAAAGGGTTAAGTAATAACCTCTAATTATTTATTAGATATGATTTTCTTTCCCAGAATTGCCCATTATCAAACTTGGCAAATATGACTTCAAACTTAGCTGATATGATGCTGATCTAGACCAATATGAACCAAGCCAGAGTTGTCCCTTTTGATACTAAGCCCAATATGTTGACATCAAAATTATTCACTGTTATTCATTGAAATGAATCAGGAAAATTGGCGTCACCAGACGCATTGGAATAGTTTGTTGTCGAATTTTTGTATTTTGCAGAATTAATGATGGCAGTTCAGTAAAAAAGGATGAGATTGATGAAGAAGTTGTACCGAAAATTCAAGGCAAACTAAGATTCCGTGTCATAAATGGAGACTTACCAAAGTGGGTTAAGAGATAGTTTTGGCTATCCAAACGTCGCGGCTCCCCCAGTGGGGAAGTGGAGACGTTCGGATAGCTTAACTAGAAGAAGAGGAAACAGACCTGAGAACATTTTGTAATTATTTGTTTTGGTTTAATTAATAGAGAGTTTATTAGTTGTCACTTTCATATCGGCTGAGAAAACTTAATACTGGCCTTTGACCTCAGTCCCAGGTAGATAAGTTACCTCTGCTTATATGAAACCTACCATGCAATAACCTCTGTGTCGGAAATAAAATAGCCTGAATCATTGTCACTAAATATGTATACAATTGAACCCTGTCAGTTGAACAGTCACTTCGCCAGTGAAAATTATTCATTTAACAGGAGTAGTCAATTAGCAGGGACTGGCCCCTTTCCTTTGTTCTAGATATAAACTTAGCATTTCTTCTGTTATAGCTTGTTTGACAGAGCGCATGGAGTTCTGTCAAAAAGATATCATAGATTAAATACCTGTGTTGGGTGTATCAATGCTCAAAACGTCTATAAACAAGGAGAATTTTATGACTGTCCAGGTAATTTCTCGACATATTGCACGTTTTCTTTTTTATTCAGTTAACAGGAGTATACTCTAATAACCCATATCCAATTAGCAGGTTAAATCTGTACTGAAGGTGTGGGAAATGGTGTTTCGAAGTTATATTCAGTTGGCAGGGATATACAGTTAACTGGTAGAGTGCTGAATTATGTTTGGCTCTGAAAATTTGCTCACATGCCCGTGCATTGTTACAATTTATGGGGGAGTGCCTATAGGCACTCCCCCATAAATTGTAACCAGGCATATCTATACAGACTAAATAATTTCACTTCAAGGATAAATGGAAGAACATCCACAGAATATGAAGCCTTTAAGTTGTTGTGCATGTACCTCAGGATAAAGCCCAAGTACGGGCTTCCAGCACTCTACCAGTTAAGAGATACCCAATTAAGTGGTCTCCACTGTATTGCCATCTGTCAAACAAACTTACCATTGTAAATGTAATTTCCGACAGCGCCCTGGACAGTTTTCCCCAAATCTGAACATCAGAACACGTGGATAAATTGTTAGTTTGGTTATTGTACTATTATTTTTTTTTTCTGTAGTTACTATTTTCTACCAGCTAAGAATTCAAAAACATTTCCCTGCATGCAGATTTTGCCAAAAAAAAAAAAAATAGGTGAACCTATCAAGTTCTTGAAATAAAACATTCTAGTTTTATATGTTTTTCTGTTTCAGGAATATGGCTTCAAAGAATAGTAAATTGGTAAGGGCTGCAATTGATTTTGGGTCTGCCTTTTCTAGGCATGCCTATGGTTTCAAAGGTAATCTTGAGAAAGAACCACCGATTATCGAAACCACCCAATGGGTTTCAAGTTCAACAGTATCATACCACACTCCAACATCGGTCCTGTTCAATCCAGATCAAACAATGCACTCTTTTGGTTACCAAGCTGAAGAGAAATATGCAGAACTTTGTGCAAATGATCTACACAATTCTTATTATTTTTTTCAACGTTTCAAGATGATGTTACAAAATTTGGAGGTAAGACACTGTTAACTGAAAATGGTAACAATTCCTGTTCAAAAACGTAATGTTCGATTCTCAGGCAAACCCTCACTGAAATTGAGACCATTCATTAGACGTTTTTTATTGCCTTGCAATGTCTTCCATTATTAGAAACTCAGGTGACTCAAAACTTGTTTGGTTTTTGATTGACATTTATAACTGAAATCTAAAAAGCGTCATTAATGACAGTTTATACCCTGTGGCTTTGCAGTTGTTTCTAGGCAAGTATTGGCTGTCTGTATAGGCATCCAAGGCTTGCCTGAAAACAACTGTCAAGTAACTTGCAAGTTTCCCCAGAGACAACATGTTTTGACATAGAGCTGTTCTGATACAGTGAAAAGTGATCAAAGTTGGAAGCAGGATCTCATGACTTGAATTAAATGTGTTAATTTGTATAATTATGCATTTTCTGTATATTCTGTGTGTGAAATGACAACGGAAAGCAGCTCATTATATATAAGAAAAAAATAAAAAATAAAAATAACACTTTCCCTCTATAACTGATTTGAAAAATAATTACCTGAGAATCAATTAATTTATTTTGTGTGTCCTCAAATGTTATGATACAAGTATAAGTCAAGCTTTTGGTTAATAGCTGTTGATGTACTGTACATATACTATTTTTTTATCAATTTCAGTTTTCAGATCAGCATGCCTCAATAACCCCCCCCCCCCCCCCTCCCCACTGTGGTATCTTGTTTAGACAAAAGATATCCATGGTGTGTGTGCCCAACCTTCCTGAGGCGAAGATTGCCTAGGATGGTTTTCCCCCATCATGGATATCTTCCAGCCACTAACGAAAAAATCGAATGAAAAAAAAAATTATTCAATTTACTATGAACATGATTGTTTTAATGTTCAAGAAAAAAAAGTTCTTAAAATGGTTTAATACACTTCATATATTTACTTCCCATAGGTAATAAAGTCTACAGAAAATGCGAATAGAATGAAATAGATTCCATTGAATGCTATACTATTATTTATCGACCACTGATTTAGAAATAGACTTTGACATCATTTGGAAAGATATCCAGGCTTCTATATTTTCTCCCTCATCTGCCCCGAATATCTAGAGAACATGAGTAAAAGGATATAAGGTTCACTGAATGCTGAATTGTTGAATATCAACAACTAATTACAAACTGATGGGAGCGTGGTGGTTATTATACCCCAACTTCTCTGAAGTGGAGGCTTTATTGTCAACACCCTGTACATCCATCCATATGTCTGTCCATCCATAAATCCATCGATCTATCCGTCCATTCGTCCGTGCAACTATTACATGTTTAACCGATTTTGATCATTCAAACATCTCAAACATTATGTCGCATGTGAAGATAGATGGCTAGGTTATCTCCCTGAACTTAGATTTGTCAAAAGGAAACATGTGTTGCACGAGTGGTAGGTGTGGCAAAAAGTTGTGATCTATTTCTCACAAAGTTTAAGAGCTAGATATGGATAAAGCTCAAGCACATTAAATAAAATATTTAAATAAAATGTAATATATAATGGTGGCAAGCCTAAGTTCAAAGGTTATGTGTGGCTAAGTCGAGCTTTGCTGAGCCAAACTAGCTTCGAACTATTTCACTCTTCTTCATTGGCATGAAAGGTAGAGGCCACTGTTGCTCACTCCCCTTTATACCCCCACAAAGGGAGCGAGCAACAGTGACCTTTTTAGCTCACCTTAACAAAGCCATGCTGAGCTTATCTAATCGCTCTCCGTCCATCGTCCGTCAACACCATGTATTGATCTCCTCAATGGTGGCCGGAGGCCCTTGGGAGGCCTCTGGCCATAATTATGATGGGGCCCTCGAATAGAGGATGCACCGAGCCGACCATGGTTCGGCCCGGTGTGAGAAAATTTTGAAAATTATGGATGAAAAACGCCAAATCCTTCACTCTAGAGAGGAGAATTCAGTTGTCTATTAATGGATGAATCCCATATTTCACTTGCAATATCAAGCTCTGTGCATGAATGTCTGGGTTTTCTGTGGAGATGTAGATTATGCTTGATTTTTTATTAAACAAAAGAACAAAAGAAAACAGAAAACGAATGGAAGAACAATGGAGTGTACTTCACGGTAACGAAATAAAATATAAATGAAAATATACTACTCTTCCAATAAAAATAAAAAAAACATCTCAGGAAACTCAATAGATCAATTAGAGATAAAAAAAATCATATAAATCATAAAACATCAAATAAAACATGATGTTTTATTTGATGTTTTATGATTTATTTCAAACATGACTCGTGATTTGTTGACCAGGGGGTAATGACTTGGACGTGTGAATCGAAACTTTTCCAATTCACCATTCAGTTACTTTGTTATAGTTAAGGTTTTCCGTAGTTTCACATGCCGGTATGCACCTGTTGATATTTCTCCAAGTCCACTTTAGTTGTTAGAGTCAAATGAATTATGAAATGGAAAATTATCATAACACTTTATCTCATGCCTATCTGGTTAATCGGGTGAACTTACCTTTGGGATTATAGATTTGGTTTATAAAAACTTGAAACTTTTGATTCTTCCTTCGGCTTCTTCTTGATTTGTTAGACAAGCTGTCATCATGTATTACTTTCGGTTTACTGTAAGCGGAGACTACGGAACGGCGTGTTGATGAAAAACTCCATTCCAGCGCGCGGAGAAATTTCATTGATGCACATGAGCCTGTAAATTATTAACTTCTCTGCGGGGGCCCAATTTATTAAAGAGGGGGTCCCCCAAAAACCTATAAATTTCTTTTTCCTTTGAGCCCTCCCCCCCCCCCCCCCCTGGAGCCCGGGGACTCTGGCCATTGGCCACCTAGGCCCTATGGACCGGCCTACACTGGATCTTCTCCAAAACCACTGGACCAATTCAAGTGAACATTTGTGTGAGTGATGGTCCCGAAGGGGCATTTCATTTTTGTTCAACACAACATGCCCTGCCCCAAAGGGCGGGATGAGGGAAAATGCTCCAAAATGTTTTTTAAATCTTCTTCTCATGAACCAGTGGATACAATGACTTGATCTTTGTCATGGAGCTTCCTTTTGAGGTGTAGTTCGTGAAGCAAAAAATGACTTTGTAATGGGAATGGTAAGATTTTTGGCCACGCCCAAAATTTATATTTTCTGAACCGATGGTCCGAATTGAACCAAATTTGGTATGTGGTATTATTGGATCATAATAACTGCTTGAAACCCAGGAGCTAAAAAAAGATTCTTAAACGCCCATATTTCCCAAACCACACAGAACAGAGAACCTGCAGTGTGCTTCGAAAAAATGCTGAGTCAGCATATAATACAATTTTTTCTCCAGAACCAGTAGTCAGAATCTTTTGATATTTGGTATACAGCATCCATAGGGGGTTTGATACAAGTTTTATTAAAATGAAGCCCATCGGTTCATATTTGGGCTCGATACAAGAGCCTGAATTTTTAAGTTAGGGCAATATGGAGAATATTCTTTAAAAATCTTCCTCTTCAGAACCACCAGTCAGAAAGCTGTAATTAACAGTAATGGGTCTCATACTCGATATTGAACCCATACCAGTTCGCTTCGTCAACATTTGGGCAAATTGAAAAATTTCCCTTTTTATCAATAATATCCATTTCTATGGTTATCTTATTCAAAAGCTAAAAAATAATGTCAAACACAAACAAAATCTTAATTTCTGTACTTAAATTATTAAAGATATAATTAAATAAAAAATATATACACATTTCATTACAATATTTCAACTAAAACGTAAAACAGGTAGTTGGATGTACTTGTTGCTTAGCAAACTTTGAGTAGTATAGTTCTAATGTTGCATGTTTGTGGACAAGAAGTCATGCAAAGAGTTTATAATGACATGCTGTTGTTGTCCACCTAACCGTATACAATTTTGCTACGGATTTCAAAATAGCACGTGCTACCCGAGAATGTTAAATTAAATGGGTGATCGATGAGTTTCTTTGTGTTATGTTGTGATAGAGAGCCTGGGTTATTGAGAAAGCATGCTAGTTTTTGTCATCCAACATTTTTAAAAAAATGCAAAGGTTAACCGAAAATCAGAGGTTGCGTGCCATTGGTATGCATGAGGCTGGAATATCTCCAGATGAGCTCGCTGCTGGGTTCGGGGTCACTGTGGCCACTACTTACCGTCTCATTGGAAGGTATAGGACCACTGGATTTACTGCCGACCAACCTCGTTCAGGTCTACCAAGAGTTACGACCCCTGCACAAAACCGACACATCAGGACGTCTCACTTACGGGATCGCTTCCTTCTGGCGACGAGGACAGCAACAATTAGTCCTGGTAGAACTAACAAAAGAATCAGTGAACAAACTATCCGCAACCGTCTCGATGAACACGGCATCCGAAGTAGGCGTGCTTACCATGGACCAATCCTTACCCAACGTCATTGTACCATCAGAATGGAATGGGTACGTCAGCGTGTTCGCCGGACTCAGCAGTGTTGGATCACAGTTCATTTTAGTGATGAATCACGATTTCGTCTACGGCGCGCTGGTGGTAGGGCAATAGTATATCGCCGTCGAGGAGAACGTTTTTCTGATGCTTGCATGCAGGAATGCGACCATTTTGGCAGGGGTTGTGTAATGGTTTGGACAGGAATTTCCTTGCACCATCGAACGTATTTAGCCTTCATCGATGGTAATCTGAATGGACAGCAATAAAGGGATGAAATTCTTAACGCCGTTGTTGTCCCGTTGTTCCGCTAACGTCGGATTGCAGTTATTCCAGCAAGAAATTGCCCGATGTCATGTGGCGCATATCTGTCATGACTTTCTTGAGGAGCAGAGCATCGAACTTCTTCCCTGGCTCCCACTTTCGCCAGATTTGTCGCCAATCGTGCTTGCTTCTTTGGGATCAATTGAACTGTCGTGTATGACTTCATGATCTTCAGACGTTAAGTGATTTACGTAATGTTCTTAGGCACAAGTGGAAAGCAATACCATAGGGTGACTTCCAGGGACTTATCAGGTCCATGCGCCGTCGATGTTTTGCCATCCAAGAGGCAAACGGTGGACATACACCCTATTGACTGCATTTCAACCCATGTCTGAATTGCGACGTCTTGACATGACGCTGGCAACAGTAAGAACATAAAATTATGCAAATTCATACAGCTAGACTCGAAATATGAATTTACAATAATTTGTTTGGGTTTAAAGTCGATAATACTAAAAAAATGCTTCTCAAAGTTTATTATACTTTCTTTTTTGACTCAGTATATGTGTGGGGTGTAAGCTGACTTTCATAATTAATACTGAACAGGAGGGTGCTCTGTCAGTTTGATTAGTAGCACCCATTCATAATTCAGCTTGACTTATTTCACTCTACTTGAGAGGGCTAATAGGCACTCTCCAATAAACTGAAACAAAATAAATCCATATGGACAAACACTTTGCTTAGTAAAAAAATGCACAAAACACACACCCACCAACACATACACACATGAAACTTTTAAATTATATTACAAGCATTTTTTTTCCATAGAACCCAAAGACAGGTTTTATCGTCTAACCACTTAAGCAAAAGTCAACAGTGAAATATCACGCTAGTTTGCAAAACATGGGTTGATTTGCTCAGCTGAAATGAGCTCATGCCAGCAGAACACATCAACCAATGCCTATACAATAAAGAAAAAGGTACCATAACCACAAAGCACATATCCAGAATGCATTATTATAAAACAGTTCAATGCTTTCCATTTTAGCGACCACAGTGCCCCCCCCCCCCCCCTCCCAAATAGCATGTACCAATGTATTGCCTATTATGTAACACCAAAATTTTGAATGCATAATCCACTGATTAAAATAAAATACACAAGTATTTACATGACTGAACTCAATTAAATATAATGTACACCTTCACACCGATATGTTTGATCAATGATATGTAAATAATAATAATATTCAATAGCAGGGCTTGCCTTGAGTAAAATGGTCGGGGCCTAAAAAAAGTCCCCCATATATTGAGGTCGGGGCCTTTTCGGGGCTGATTTTCCATTTTGTCCATTATTGTTAGTGCTTTTTTGTGGAAAATGTTGGGGCTTGAAAAAAGCCCCCGGCAAGTGCTCCTCGGGGCTGATCTCGGGGCCTGGGCTGATCAGCCCCGACTCAAGGCAAGCCCTGTCAATAGACTGAGAAAGGATTATTACGAAAGCATGGGATCACGGTAGGTGACGCAGACAAACACAAACTGTATACAACATTATTCCACCTTGTCTACAGTAGACATTTCAAATACATAGTCTGGCGGATTTACCATTAGATATATAGAATATACCCATAGTAGCTTGGGGTACCAAATGTTCACCATGAGTGGTGAAGTGGTATTAACCACGAGCCTTTGGCATGTGGTGAACATTTGGTACACCAAGCTACTTTGGAAAAATTTTATTTATACCATGATCACAGATTAATAAGAGTTTAAATGTTAAATAATACAATATTCACATATGTGAATCTGTTTTTGTTTACATGAGCACTGGTGGGTGGAACTTCTGCTGTCAACTTTATTGCCGAGATGAAGTGGAAAAAGAAACATGCAAATCACGGGGTCTTTTTAGTCTAGTTGTGACGATGTGTAAACAATTGGTTTCGGATGATAACTTGATAATGGTTCAGCCCATTTTCATGAAACTTCATAGGTAGGTTGGTATCGGTGAGAGGAAGAACCCTATTAATTTTGGACTTGCTTGGTCAAAGGTCAAGGTTATAGTGACCTTGAACATAGTAAATTGTAAACAATTGGTTTCCGGATGATAACTTGACTATGGTTCAACCCACATTCACGAAACTTCATATGTAGGTTGGCCTTCGCGAGAGGAAGAACCCTATTTATATTGGACTCACTAGGTCAAAGGCCAAGGCCACAGTGACCCTGAACATAGTAAATCAAAACAATTGGTTTCTGGATGATAACTTGATAATGGATCGACCCATGTTCATGAAAGTTCATAGTTAGGTTGGCATCAGTGAGAGGAAGAACCCTATTTATTTTGGACTCGCTAGGTGAAAGGTCAAGGTCACAGTGATCTTCAACATTGTAAATCGTAAACAATTGGTTTCTGGATGATAACTTGATAATGTTTCGACCCACGTTCATGAAACTCCATAGGTAGGTAACGGCATCAGTGAGAGGAAGAACCCTTTTATTTCTTACTTGCTAGGTGAAAGGTCAAGGTCACAGTGACCTTCAACATAGTAAATCGTAAACAATTGGTTTCCGGTCGATAACTTGATAATGGTTTGACCCACATTCATGACACTTCATAGGTAGGTTGACCTAGGTGAGTAGAAGATCCCTATTTATTTTGTACTCACTAGGTCAAAGGCCAAGGTCACAGTGACCTTGAACATAATAAATTGTAAACGATTGGTTTCTAGATGATAATTTGATAATGGTGCCACTTACGTTTATGAAACTTCATAGGTAGGTTATTAGCTTACCTGACTGCAAGTCAGTGGGAGCTATTGCCATCACTTTTGTCCGCCTCCCATCAGCCGTCAACTTTTTGCAAACTTGACATCTTTTTCACAAATAGGCCAAATTGAAACATATATTGCACAGACAATCTATGGGGTATACCCTTTCTATTTTGTTTAAGTGAAGCAGCTGTTATATTCAGGCCACAAAAGCTTAAAAACCTTTTAAAAACTTCTCATGAACCACCAGAGGGAATGCCTTGATATTTGGTATGGAACATCCTTTGGTGTAGAAGATTAAAGTTTGTTCAAAGGAAATAGCAACCCCAGAGGCTGAAAACAGAAAAAAATTCAAAAGGCCATATATCCCAAAACACAAGGAACACAGAACTGTTATTTGGTATGACGCATCCTTAGGACTGTTAGCAGGGATTGGTTAAAAGAAAATGCCACCGGTTCAATCAGGGTGCCCAGTAGAGGGTATTGAAAAAATTATGAGTCAGCATTTTTGCAGTACTTTATCCTGGATAAAAATTTTCATTCACTGAGAATCTTGATTGACAGCCAGAATAATAACAAATTGTAATCTGTGATTTTAATCAGGAAACTGTTTAGAAAATTTCTGTCTTCAGTGTGTTTTCCAAAGATTTTATTTCATGTGGAACCCTTTCAATTCTGGAAGCATGTATGCATGTCTTTAATTTATCAAAATCTATCATGACTGCAATGTGGGTTCCAAAGATTTTATTGATTCCATGAACAAGCACTTTCAATGCTGTATTTGTTTGTTTCTGGTTCCTTGGAAAAAAGATTGATCTGATTCCTGTATGAATATCTTTAATTTAACCCTCTCATGACTTTGGTGTGTTTTTTCAAAGATTTTATTTCTTGATGAACCTTATCATTACTGTGCACATATATGTTTTTCTGTTTTTTTGGAAACATTTATCTGATTCCTGTATGGATGCCTTTAATTTAACCCTTTCAAGACTTCAGTGTGGCTTTCAAAGATTTTATTGATGGCTTGATCAAACCTTTTCAATGCTGTGCACATATTTTTTTCTAGCCTTCTTGGAAAAAAATGTCTCTAATTCCTGTATGAATATATATAACTTAACCCTCTCAAGGCTTCAATGTGGGCTGCAAAGATTTTATTTCATGTGATACTGTTAATGAAAACCTATTTCTGATTTCATTAAAAATACTGTACCCCCCAAAATAAGCCTCCATAAATTCTCCTTCTGTTTTGTTTTATTTTTTATGCTTTAACCATTTTCACACAGACTTGAATTTACAGATTGCAGTAAACTTCTGTTTCTCTGGTTTGAAATCTTTATTATTCTTTAAAACCACTGTGCCAAATTTATTCATTTATGGCACAGACCATCTTTGGAGTAAACCTTTTCTCATCTGTTCAAAGGAAGCTGCTGCCACCTTCAGGCTGGTGTAATTTACTCTTCTGATTTTCCCTCCAACTTACTACATCCCTTAGGGTGGATTTTTCCTCCAAATTACTGCATCTCTTAGGGTGGGGGTTAATGCTCCATAAGCCTAATATGCTTTTAAAATCCTCTTATTCTAAGGCACTTGCAATAATGCTTAGATTTCTTGTTTGGAACTTACTTTATTGATGCAGATTCACTTTTTTTTCAAAGAAACTCAGTAAGTAAAATTTTCGGCTACACTCAGTATTTCAATTTTCAGATTCAATGGGCAGGTGTGAACCATATTGGTCATGTAGTATATAACTGGGTCATAAGTATTTTATTTATGCCAGATGATTTATGTTTTTATTTTATTTTCGGGCGCCGGGGGTGGGGGGGGGGGGTAGAGAAAACCACATCAGTTGAAAACAGAAAAAAATTAACAGAACAGAGCTTGCTAGAAAGCTTTCCTAGGAGCATCAGAAATGAATGATACTGATACACTAATCTCTTTTGACAACTTGAGCCAGGTGAGCGTTTTAGGCTCACTTGAGCCTCTGGTTAACATGAGGCAACGCATGTTTGTTAATCTTTAGTATCTTATGAAGTAAACTCATATAAAAGAAAATGTACTAAATAATTGTGGGTTTCATTTCATTCTTCGCGAGGCGACGAGTGATAAATTTAGACAAGTCTGCATTCAAGTCGAAGTCACCAAAGGTCAACTTGGATGCAGTTCCACTCTAAGTGGAAATTTTAACTATTGAAATCCCATTGCTAGCATGTTCACCACGGTTGGTGTGTAAAGCTAAAAATTATGTCATAGGCTTTTAAAATATAGTAAAATATGTAGGTAATTATGGTATAAAAAGTTGTTAAACTAATAAATACATACGTCTGCGTGATGAGTTCATGTGGTTTAATTACACTTGTCTGAGTACACATGTAGTGGTATTTCCTGAACTGCTCAGGATAAAACATTGCCGTAGAGATATGAAGGATGGAGAAGGGTAAAGTTAACGAGCATCTATTGATATATCCACAGCGGCGTTCAATCCGGCTCGCCCTCCTCCTGCAGAATGAGCAAAATTACCTGACACTGGGGATAATAGTGTGCAAAATTTGTCGAGATCACTCATTTCGTTCGCGTGGTGGTTATGCAAAGTTAAATCTACACGAACGGATGACCAGTTAGCCCAAAGTTGCATCTTGAATGGTCTGAGTAACTTAACTGGTAGAATGCTAAATGTTTTATCAACTTCACGATTTGTTCAACACATTTTTAGCTTAACTTGACAAAGTCAAGATAAGCTGTTGCTATCACGCGTGCGAAAGTCCTTTGGTCTGTGATCCTGTTAGTCTGTGAATCTGTGAGTCTGTGAGCCTGTTCACATTTTCCTTTAGCACAGGCTACATCCGATAGTTCTTGTCTGATCGTCACGGCATTTCATATACAGGTTTGTGATCATGTCTGGATGAGAATATCCCCTTTTGGTCGCGATCGGTCAAACAGTATGGCTGCCCGAGCCCAAAACCCGAAAACCATTAGCACTGTCTACAGGTCGTATTTATGAAGGGATTTCATTGTAACTTGGTAGGATGCCGCTGTATAAGGACTAGATGAGAACATCTCCTTTTGGTCATGATTTGTCCACCGTAAAGGTTGCCCAAGCCCGAAACCCAAAAACTTATAGCACAGTCTGCAGGTCATATTTAATATGGAGGGATTGCATTGTAACTCGGTAGGATGACTCCGGATGATGTAGATAAGAAATTCCCCATTTGGTCGCGATCTGTCAACCGTGACGGCTGCTCGAGCTCAAAACCCGAAAACCTTTAGCTCAGTCTACAGATCATATTTATGAAGGAATTTCATTGTAACTTGGTAGGATGACTCCAAATAATGTCTAGATGAGAACGTCTCCTTTTGGTCGCGACATTCAGCTTTGATGGCTGCCCGAGCCCAGAAACCTTTAGCATAGTCTATAGGTCGTATTTATGTAAGGATTACAATGTAATTTGTTAGGTTGATTCCATATAATGCCTAGATAATGACATCTCCTTTTGGTCGTGATTGGTCAACTGTGACGGCTTCAGAGGCCCGAAGCCCAAAAACTTTGAGCACAGTCTACAGGTCATATTTATGAAGGGATTTCATTGTAACTTCGTAGGATTACTCCAGATGATGCCCAGATGACAACATCCTCTTTTGGTCGTGATCATTCAACCATGATGGCTTCCCAAGCCCAAAACCCGAAAAACTTTAGTACAGACTACACTCGTATTTGTGAAGGGATTTCATTGTAATTTGGTAGAACGACTCAGTATAATGTCGAGATGAGGACGTCCCCTTTTAGTAGTAATCGGTCAACCATCATGGCTACACAGGCCTGAAGCCCAAAAACCTTCAGTACAGTCTACAGGCCATATTTATGAAGGGATTTCAATGTAACTTGATAGGATGACTCGTTTTGGATTAATTTCACTGTAACTTGGTAACTTTCGTTGACATACGTTAACTGTGAGGGCCACATACATTAACTGTGAGGTCATATTAACCCACCCCTCTGTACTTCAGTACAGTGTACAACTCATATTATTTTTGTTAAAGACATAGCATACAGGGAACAGAAATTAACATATTCCCAATTATCACAATTCTTGTCTTATTTCATAATCCTTTCATAAACATTGACCATTATCCTTTTCATCAAACACAACACACAGACAAGTTAAGCTACAGTGTCATTGACACTTTCATTGTCTTGTTACTATTCATGGGAGAGTGCCTATATGTAACAATGCAAGTCAATGGAGATGAAGTAATTTTACTTACAAGATAATATAAAAGACTTCCACAGAATATGAAGTCTTTAACTTTAGGTACCTGCAGTTCAGAATAAAGCCCAAATAAGGGCTTCTAGCACTCTACCAGTTTCGCAGCCTTTCTTGTGTCTTGATAGATTTTTATACTTTTGCCGTGAGATTCACATTTCAATTCCATGCAATATGTGAATACTAGTTGATGATAAAAAAGCAGTTTTCCAAGAATTTTTACATAGCCGCGCATTAGGTTAGCCATCTCCAACCTTCGTAAACGGTCAGACAGAGTCATTTTTGAAATTTTGCACTCTGGGATAATCAACAATAATAATATTATTATGAGCTGCATAAATGCTTCTGAGAAATTACAGTATTTTACAATGCCAAAGTACAATATAATTTAGTTTAAACTGTATTTGAAAGTCTGAAAGTACATTTTATACGATACAATATATAAAAAGCATAAACTGAAAAGGAAATTGAGTATCAGCAGCAAGCTAAAAGCTTATACTAGGCTCCTTCCAGTTAGACCTTTGGCTAAATGTATATCATATGCAGCTAATAGTTATGCACACACTATTGCACTCGCACGATTGGGACCTGGCACGGGGGAGGGGTGGGGGTGATTATAGTTTTTTCATTTTTGGGTAAGAGTTGGCCATTTTATACCGAGTGATGAGTCCCGGTGTGCTACGATATTCCCCCCCCCCCCCTCTGTGTATCTCCCCCCCCCCCCCGGAAGATAACCTAGTTTATCTTCCCCCGGGAGGGAAGATAACCTTGTTTATCTTTCCCCACCCTGATTATCTCTCCCACCCCCACCTGAAATATTTTTTTCTTTGCATTTGAGATACCATAAATGGTTGGTACCAGTTGGAAAACTTTTTAGGTACTACGTTTTCAATAAATTATTCAAAAAGGTCAGGTTTCGGGGATTTGGGGAGAAGATATCGTGACCATCAAAAGTAAAAAAAAAATTCTTGTGTGAAATCACTTTTTTTATTTTTATCCATTATATAAAACTGTTTTAGGTCTCAACCAGGCATTACGTCTTCAATAAAAAAAAACTTCAGGTGTGGGGAGAAGATAACGTGACCATAATAACTAACTGTCATTAAGCTTCAAGTGTTTATTCATTTAACAAGTGAATATGTCAACAATATAAAATATATAATGTGAACACAAACATTGACAAACATACAGAAACATGATATGATATAAATGTGTTTTAGGACTCTACAAGGTATAATGATAACTAATAATATACACAAAGAAAAATGTTAAGCACCCCCTGATATTTTCAAAAAGCCGAATGGCAAAAACATGTATAATCCGCAATAGCCCTGAAATACTCGAAAATGCTAATGCCATCTGCAAGAACAATCATCTGGCAAGACTAAACGCAACAATGGCTAGCTGTGATTGTAATTTAATAGAGATTACGTCATGTTATCACAAGTACTGTTTTTACCATGAAACACAGCCCTCAAAAGTTTGGATGGACAAGTCACAGAAAGAGCGTTAACATTGATATTGTCACATAAAAATGTTCTTCAAAGACACTAGAGTACGTCTTCAGTAAGAATAATCAGTACCGGGCGACCCGCCACGTACCCGGATGACTCTCTCCACCCTACGTCTCATGCCTCCAGTCAAACGTCGGATCTGTTCTCGGGTCAATAACATCCATTCAGCATGCAGGGCTGCTTTCAACTGGTCTAAAGTCTGTACTGGGGGGTTCCATGCCTGGATTCGCCGCCCTATAATGTCCCACCCATGCTCCAGAGGATTCAGATCTGGGCTTACAGCTGGCCAGGGTAGAGTTGTCACTGCATTGGCTCTCGTGAAATCCACTACGGCACGTGATCGGTGAGGCCTGGCGTTGTCGTCCATGCACTGAGGTCGTGTAGCAAGTGGTTGGTTGTCGAAATGTGGGACAACGTCTGGCTGTAGGACGTCACGGATGTACTGAGCTCCGGTTAAGATGCCCCTGGTGGTGAACAAATCCAGCTTGCAATCATGGGACAGGCATCCCACCATAACAGAGCCACCTCCATACGCAACAGTTGGCTGAATGTTCCTGGGGGTATAAGCTGTGTTCTTCTGTCTCCAAACGCGTGTACGTCCATCAGTAATGTACAGTAAATAAAGACTTTCGTCTGACCAATGAATCTTCCTCCAGGTCCTCAGATTCCAGTCTCGTCTGGTCAAACACCATGCCAAACGTGCACGTTTATGGTGGTCTCTTAACAAGGGACGTTTAATGACTCTTCTGGCCTTTAATCCTGCCGCTTTGAGGCGATTTCGGACTGTTCTGGTGCTGATGGATCGATTTGGTAACCACAGTCTTTTCATCTGAGAACTTGTACTGAAGGGTTCTCGGCGAGCAAATCGCATCAGATTCCTGTCTTCTCGCGGTGTAGTGACAGGAGGTCTTCCTGAACTTGGACGGTCCATTGTACTTCCGGTCTGCGCATGCTTCCGGACTAAGCGGCTAACAACAGTGTAATGGTAGCCCAGATTTCGTCCTATCGCCTTAAAGGACATTCCTGCGGAAATGCATACCAATAATCTGATTCCTAATCTCCATTGACAATCGTCTCTGTGCCATGTTCAATGATTATGCTTAAATGCCCGTTTAGCACTACGTTAAATACCCACAAATACAGTCGGTGCATACTGCATTTTGTGATCCGCGAGGGTAGCATGTTGCACGAATTGTCACGAGCGATGCAAGCACGACTGTCACACATCACTGGTTACAACATATCGTGCAAACCCTACTCTTCCCATCATTGTACCTTGTTTAACTATTTCGAATAATCAGAGGGGGGAAATCATCAAAATATCAGGGGGTGCTTAATTTTTTTCTTTGTGAATACTTTGTCGAGTCCTATAACAGTTTTATATCATGGAAACTATTCATAAATGTTGACTTCACACAAAAAATTTGACTTTTGAAGTCCAAAGTGTGTGGGACATGTCTTATTCACGATATCTTTCATTCCACACCTGAAATGTTTGTTTAACATATAATACCTGGTCTAAAACAGTTTTGTATCATGGAAATTATTCATAAATGATGATTTCGCACACCAGAAAAACTTTTTGACTTTTGAAGTCCCAAGTGTGGGGGGGGGGGGGGGAGGGGGCGGGTAGTTGTAGTCACAATATCTCTCCCCCCCCCCCCCCCCCACCATCCCCCACCTGAATTTTTTTTTTATTGAAGACTGATACTTGGGCAAGTCCTAAAACAGTTTTATCTCATGAAAACTATTCATAAATGGTGATTTCGCACAAGAAATGTTTTTTTACTTTTGAAGTCTCAGGTGAGGGGAAGATGTCGTGGTCACGGCATCTTTTCCTCCAGCTGATTTTTTTTTTTTTTTTTGAAGATGTATCTGGTTGTGTCGTACAACAGATTCAATTGTAAATTTTTGTAGGTAGGCTCAACTGTTACTGCAGCAAATTAAGAATTTTGGACTGAAATACAAAATTCTGTCTCAATGGATCCAGATAGTTTAAATATCCCCTATAACCACGATTAACAAGTTTTGCAACTAGTACCAACTGTTTATGGTATCTTAAATAGGTTTCAGATTGAATAGAAGAGAAAAAATGTAAGTGAAAAAGAAGGTAAAAAAAATTTAGGTGGGGGAAGATAATCAGGGTGGGGGGATAAACTAGTTTATCTCAACTCCCCCGGGGGAGATATGCAGGGGTGGGGGATAAACTGTTACACCGGTCGTGCACACAAAGTACTATTATTATACCCCCACTTTTATTCAAAAGTGGGTTCTACTGGATTGCACCTGTCCCTGCGTCAGTGCACCCGTGCACACGTCTGTCTCTCGAGACTCAGATGTCTGTTCACATTATAAGTTCAACATTACTACTCACAGATTTCGATGAAATTTGATAGGGATGTTCATTATCATGAGATCTTTAAGCAGCACAAGCTATTTTGCTGTTGGAGTATTTTTTTGTGAGTTATGGCCCTTTGAATATACAAAAATAGGCTATATTTTGTCTGTTCGTCTCGTATCTCAGGTTTGGGTCATTGGATCTCAATGAAATTTGGAATGAAAATTGTTTATGGAAAAGGCTTCCCAATGAGTCTCTAATAATATTTATTACTTTTCACATTTTAGACTTATCCTCCTTTTTAACTTTGAAAATAGCCAATTTTTTGTCTGTTCGCCTCATATTTCAGGTTTGGGTTATCAAATTTCAATAAAATTTGGAATCAGGATTGTTTACAGGAAACGCTTTCAAATGAGTCATGTCCTTGCAGTAAAACAAAGAAAATACATGCAAATCATCTCCCCCACATGTACATTATGTCTTTGTTCCTTAAGGTTTGGGATATCAGATTTTAAAGTAATTTGGAATGAAGATTGTTTGTGGGAAAGGCTTTCAAGTGAGTTATGTCCCTGTAGTAAAACAAAGAAAATACAAGCAAATTCCTCCCCCCCCCCCCCCCCCCCCCATGTGGCGTTATGTCTTTGTACTGCATCTCTTATGTGGATGGTCTGATTGTCACTAGACTTCAGTAACAGGTGTTTCTGGAAATACCTCACTGTAAAACAAAGACAATAATTTTGCTGTTTGCCTGGTAAAATAGTCATTTTTTTGTCTGTTCGCCTCATATCTCTGGTTTGGGTTTATCAGCTCTCATTGAAATTTGGAATTAAGCTTGTATATGGGAATAGCTTTCACAATACCATGGCTCATTTCTTCTCTTGTCGTTGTTTGGCAGTATGCACCGTGAAGTTATGCCCTAGGCATGCCCCCACCCTCTTGTTACACATTGACTATGTTTGAAGCGGTAAAAAAAAACAAAAGCACGAGAGTTTAAAAGAGTAATTAGTGACAGAGAATAGAGGCGGTTTATGAGTAATGAAGTGTGCAATGTGAAGCGTTCAAAACAGGGGTGTCATCGCTAGACACTATAGATAGTTTAATAAACCATGGCTTGGTTGAGGGACACCTCCCTCAAAAACACAAACCACTGCTACAATGCCGTGCAATGATGGCACAACATCGTTGGCGCTGTGAGAACAATACATAATGCTACAGCAACACTATGCGGGGTCAGAATGAGAAGGCAAGCTAAACACAAAGGCGCTACCTTGGCTTTCGTGCAGAGTTGGGTAGCAGAGTTTTTCGCGGCACTGGGGGAGGGAGTAGTCATATTCATTAAAATGCAGTTGGTAAAGTATAGTAATTTATACATGTAGATGAGGGTTGGGTATACCTGGAAGCTGCTTACTTGGAGGGCAAGACTCAGTTCTGGGAGTGTAGGAGTGACGTCAGCAAATACTTTTACTTTAGGGCAAACAGGAAAGACAGGTAGCAGGAAGCATACACAAAATGGGGCAGGACGTCTGTCTCACTTTGTCTACTTCCCCAGCTCATGCAATGGGCCCCAAGGTTTCTCTACCCCCATGGGCACGAAAGCTAGAACCTTTTCAACAGCAGACTGAATTGTTGCACTGTGTCGAAGATAGCTGGATTTTTGTGACTCTGATAAAAGTTCATTTCCATATATAAGGTGTCACCGTTGATTTCTAAATTCAGACTACCTGTGGTTGAGTTCCTTACATTATTGAAAAGCGGACAGAACAACAGAAAGTGTTCGATTTAACTTAATTGATATAAATACAAAATGAATGCAGTGATTTATGATAATTAAACTTTACGAGCCTACAAAGTGAAAACAACGGTAACAAAATTAATCGGCAGAGATTTATTTACTAAGCGAAAATAGCACTGGGTGAAACTCGACGGACCCGGTAACCGTCTCAGTAGCTGAAACACTGACTGGGCTTCTCTATCGTCTGAATAAACTTCACTCTGACCTCCTAGAGATGTATACCAAACATGAAAGCATTCTCATTAGTGGATCTGAAGAAGACGATTTCCTCATATTGCACTAAGTTAACATTAGGGTTCCCCTAGGAAGCCCACATAGAGAGCCCAGATATTAACCAAAGGATCCGATTTGAACAAACCTGAACCTGACCCCTACAGATGATGTATACCAAATATGAAAGCATTCTCATTGGTGGATCTGAAGAAGAAGATTTTTTAAAGAAATTTCCTCATATTGTACTAAGTTAAAATTCAGGCACCAATAGTGAGCCTAAATATTATGTCAAGGATTCAATTCGAACAAACTTGAATATGACACTCCGAGAGATGTTGTATATCAAAAATGAAAGGATTCTGTCTGGTGGATCTGAAGAAGAAATTCTTTTTTAAATTTCCTCATTTTACACTAAGTTAAAATTCAGGCCCCAATAGAGAGCCCAATTATTAACCCAGGGACCCGATTTTACCACTACAATCTGACAGATGTTGTATACCAAATATAACAGCATTCTCATTGGTGGATCTGAAGAAGATTTTTAAAGAAATTCCCTCATATTGTACTAAGTCAAAATTCAGGCAATTGAACAAACTTGAATCTGAACCCCCCAAACCCACCCCACCCAGACATGTTGTATATCAAATATGAAAGGATTCTGATTGACTGATGGATCTGAAGAAGATTTGTAAAGAAATTTTCTCATATTGCTCTAATAAAAATTTGGTCTTCAATAGAGGGCCCATATATAAACCTAGGGACCCGATTTGAACAAACTTGAATATGACTACACCACCCTCCACCCCCCCCTCCCCCCCCCCCCCCCACACACCACCCAAGATTTTATATACCAAATATGACTGGTGGATCTGAAGAATATTTTTAAAGAAATTTCTTCAGATTGCACAAAGTTAAAATTCAGGCCCTCATAGGAACCCCAAATATTAACTTAGGGACTCGATTTAAACCCACTTGAATCTGACTAACCCTGGAGATGTTGGTTTACACCAAATATCAAAAGATTCTAATTGATGGTTCTGGAGAAGAAGATTTTTAAAAAAAAGATGTTTTCAGATATATGGGTACTATCAGAGTTATGCCCCTTGTGGTGCCCTTTGTGGGTGTGGCAACATTATTTGAACAAACTTGAATTGACATATAATAAGAAAGATGCACACCAGATTTGGTTCAATTTGGTCCAGTAGTTTCAGAGAAGTCAGTAATGTAAAGTTAACGCTGGACTGACTGACAGATAGACGACTGATGAAAAGTGATCAGTAAAGCTCCCCCAGAGCTTTGCTCGGGTGAGGTAATAAACTTAAACTGTCAGTACAGTAAATATATTCAATAAAATACCACGGCATGGAAACTGACTGTACCTGGACTTTCTAAATCTGAAAAGAATCCTGAATCCTATGAATCCTTCAGTACATACACACCACATAACTGACTTTCATGATTTCACAAAGAAATTCACAAACTAATTAGTCTGCATGAAACACACAGGCTATTGTTTTTGGATGCTTTCTTTTTCTTTTTTTTTCCCTTCTTATTCTCATGTCTTCTGTCTTTTATGCACTTCCTTGTCTGCACGATAACTCGAAAAAGAATTGTCCTATCTTGCTGATTTTTGGCATTCTGATAGACAGTCACAAGTTCTCGGCCATCTATGTTTTTCAGATCCCTGGGACATTAGGGGTGTTTTGAAAGTGGGCATGCCCATATCTCCGGCATGGTATGACATATGGACCTGGAACCAACACCAAATGAATCCACACTCGATGGAGTTTCACAATATGGGTCACGGTCACTGAGGTTACCGAAGTTCATACATGCCCTTTGATATGAAAAAAAGTGGGCATGGCCAAAATTTAGAAAGTTGGTCACGCTCATATCTCAAGCATGGTATAATGTATGGACCTGGGTCCAACGCCAAATGAGTCGACACTTGATAGAGGTTCACAATCTGGATCAAGGTCACCCAGGGGTCAATGAGAGCATTTTCCAGAATTCCGGGAAATCACATTTTCTTACCCTTAATGCTTTCCCAAAGTTCATACATGCATTTTTACACGAAAAATATTGGTCGTGCAGGGGGGGGGGGGGGGGGTCACCAAAAATTTGCAAGACCTGACGTGGGGGTGGGTGGGTCTCTTGAGTGCGCCAAAAATGTGCATTTCCAACTTGTGCAATTTTTTGAATTTTTTAAAAATATATCAGCTAATATATACCATCATTTGTGTTTCAAACCTTAAAGATTATGTTGTACATCACACTCTTAACATAAATACAACATCAGGAGGCTTTATATGTGAGAATATTGGGCTTAATCTGGGAAAATGTCACACGATAGTAGGGGGTGGGTGTCTTGTTCGAAATGTAGAAAATGTGCAGACAATATTTTTGGAAAATTCTCTCTGATGCACTAAATTCAACCCAAGTTATTTATTTATTAATAGAATTTGTATGGATAGAAGAGGAAAGTAGCAAACACCTGAGAATACTGACAGAACAATTCAAATGAAAATATGTTCCCGTATATGTACACCTGCTCTGGCCAAGCCTGATAATGAACAGCTTGTCATTTGTAGATTGGGGCCCACAGCAGCCCACAGGGGTTTAAATTGGTGGTACCAGTTTAAGATCATTATGAACCCCCCCCTAAAGCCAGCTGTGCCTACTAAGTTTATAAGTTTATTTTGGATTTTAATGGGAGAGTGGGGGGTGGGGGGGGGTGGGGGGTGGGTGTCTGAGAACGGTAGTAGAAAATTTGCACGTAGGGGTGGGTGGGTGTAAAAAGGAGCTGAATAAAAAATAGGACGTCACGTCTTTCAAATTTTTAGTGCCCCATCCCCCCCCCCCGGGTCGTGGCCAAAAATGTTTAAAGTTGGTCACGCTCATATCTCAAGCATGGTATGATGTATGGACCTAGGACCAACACCAAATGAGTCGACACTTGTTGGATGTTCAAAATCTGGGTCAAGGTCACCCAGGTGTCAGTAAGTGCCTTTTCCAGAATTTCTGGAAATCACATTTTCTTATGCCTAATGCTTTCCCAAAGTTCATACAAGCATATTTTTACATAAAAAGTGGGTGTGTCCAAACATTTTAAAGTGGGTCACGCTCATATTCAAGCATGGTATGATGTGTGGACATGGGACCAACACCAATTGAATTGATGCTCGATGAAGGTACAAAATATGGGTCAAGGTCACTGAGGTCACCCAGGGGTCATTGAGTGCATTTTTCAGAGTTGCTGGAAATCACATTTCTGACAACAATGCTTCATGCATGCATTTTTATACGAAAAAAAAAGGTGGCCAAAATTTTGAAAGTGGGTCACACTTCTATCTCAAGCATGGTAGGATGTATGGACCTGGGAACAAAACTAAATGAGTTGACACTCGTTTGAGGTTCAAAATCTGGGTCAAGGTTACTGAGGTCACCCAGGGGTCAATACGTGTATTTTCCAGAATTGCTGGTTTCCAAAAGTTCGAACATGCATTTTTAAATGGAAAAAAGTGTGCGTGGCCAAACATTTTGAAAGTGGGTCACGCTCATATCTCAGGCATGGTATGATGTATGGACCTGGGACCTACAGCAAATGAGTCGACACTCAATGGGGGATCAAAGTATGGGTGAAGGTCACTGAGGTAACATAGGGGGTCATTGTGTATTTTTTCAGAATTGATAGAAATTAAATTTTTGAGGCCCCTAATGCATTACCAAAGTCCATAATGCATTTTTACGTAAAAAAGTGGGTGTGGCCCAAAATGTTCAAGTGGGTCATGCTCATATCTCAAGCATGCTATGACGAATAGACCTGGAACCAACAACAAATGAGTGAACACTTAATGGGGGATGAAAATATGGGTCAAAGTCACTGAGGTCACCTAGGGGTCATTGAGTGCATTTTTCAGAATTGCTGAAAATACCATTTTTGACCCATTAATGCATTCCATAAGTTCATACATGCATTTTTACACGGGAAAAAGTGGGCGTTGTCAAAATTGTTTAAAGTGGGTCACGCTCATATCTCAAACGTGGTATGACGGATAGACCTGGGACCCAACACCAAATGAGTCAACACTCGATAGAGGTTCCAAATATGGTTGTCACTGAGGTCACCCAGGAGTCAATGAGTGCATTTTTTAGAATTGCTGGAAATATCATTTTTGACCCCACCCCCCACCCCCACCCCCCCCCCCCTCCACACACACACACACAAAGCATTCCCGAAGTTCAGACATGCGTTTTTATGTTAAAAAGTTGGCGTGGCCAAAATTTTTTAAAGTGGGCCAGACTCATATCTCAGGCATCGAATTACATATGGACCTGCAACCAACACCAAATGAGTCGATACTTGTTGGAGACTCCAAATGGGGGTCGAGGTCACCCATGGGCCATTGAGTGCATTTTCGAAATTGCTGGAAATCACATTTTTAGACCTCCTAAAGCATTCCCAAGTTCATACATTAAATTTTATGTTGATAAAAGTGGACGTGGCCAGACATTTTGAAAGTGGGTCACACTAATATCTCAAGCATGGTATGATGCATGACCAAAAATTTTAAAGTGGGTCACGCTCATATTCAAGCATGGTATGATGTGTGGACCTGGGACCAACACCAATTGAATTGATGCTCGATGAAGGTACAAAATACGGATCAAGGTCACTGAGGTCGCCCAGGGGTCATTGAGTGCATTTTTCAGAGTTGCTGGAAATCACATTTTTGACAGCAATGCTTCATGCATGCATTTTTACACGAAAAAAAAAGGTGGCCAACATTTTGAAAGTGGGCCACACTCCTATCTCAAGCATGGTAGGATGTATGGACCTGGGACCAAAACTAAATGAGTTGACACTCGTTTGTGGTTCAAAATCTGGGTCAAGGTTACTGAGGTCACCCAGGGGTCAATACGTGTATTTTCCAGAATTGCTGGTTTTCAAAAGTTCGAACATGCATTTTTAAATGAAAAAAGTGCGCGTGGCCAAACATTTTGAAAGTGGGTCACGCTCATATCTCAGGCATGGTATGATGTATGGATCTGGGACCAACAGCAAATGAGTCGACACTCAATGGGAGATCAAAGTATGGGCCAAGGTCACTGAGGTAACATAGGGGTCATTGTGTATTTTTTTAGAATTGATAGAAATCAAATTTTTGAGCCCCCCGAATGTATTACCAAAGTCCATAATGCATTTTTACGTAAAAAAAGTGGGTGTGGCCCAAAATTTTCAAGTGGGTCATGCTCATATCTCAAGCATGCTATGACGAATAGACCTGGGACCAACAACAAATGAGTCAACACTTAATGGGGGATGAAAATATGGGTCAAAGTCACTGAGGTCACCTAGGGGTCATTGAGTGCATTTTTCAGAATTGCTGAAAATACCATTTTTGACCCATTAATGCATTCCCTAAGTTCAAACATGCATTTTTACACGGGAAAAAGTGGCGTTGTCAAAATTTTTTAAAGTGGGTCACGCTCATATCTCAAACGTGGTATGACGGATAGACCTGGGACCCAACACCAAATGAGTCAACACTCGATAGAGGTTCAAAATATGGGTTGTCACTGAGGTCACCCAGGGGTCAGCGAGTGCATTTTTTAGAACACACACACAAAGCATTCCCGAAGTTCAGACATGCGTTTTTATGTTAAAAAAGTTGGCGTGGCCAAATTTTTTTAAAGTGGGCAAGACTCATATCTCAGGCATCGTATTACATATGGACCTGCAACCAACACCAAATGAGTCGATACTTGTTGGAGACTCCAAATAGGGGTCGAGGTCACCCATGGGCCATTGAGTGCATTTTTCGAAATTGCTGGAAATCACATTTTTAGACCTCCTAAAGCATTCCCAAGTTCATACATTAAATTTTATGTTGATAAAAGTGGACGTGGCCAGACATTTTGAAAGTGGGTCACACTAATATCTCAAGCATGGTATGATGCATGGTCATGGGACCAACACCAAATGAGTTGACACTCAATAGAGGTTCAGAATATTGGTCAAAGTCACTGAGGTCACCCAGGGATCATTGAGTGCATTTCTCAGAATTGCTGAAAATAACAATTTTAGACCCCCTAAAGCATTCCCAAAATTCATACATGCATTTTTGAACTCGAAAAAGTGAGTGTGGTCAAACATTTGAAAGTGACCAACATCACTGGGGTCACACAGGAGTCGCTGAGTGCATTTTTCAGAATTGCGGCAATCACATTTTTGACACCCTGTGCATTCACGAAGTTTATACATGCATTTTCACACTATAAATAATTAAAAATATCCATTGCTGATTCATTATATAACACCTTTAATGCTATACACAAATGTTGTTTCCAGTTTCTTAAATAAAAATAATCTGGATCCTGTATAAAAATCTTTAAATTCTGTTTACAAAAATCTATTTCTGAATTCTTTAAAGATATTTTAGTCCGGAAAATAAGTCTCCATAAATTCTTTTTCTATAAAATTTAGTTCTAATGCCCTCACCATCTTCATACAGACTTAAATTTACTGGTTGCCGTAAATTCTGTTTCTCTAATTTTTTTTTCTTTTTTTATTAGCTCACCTGCTTGAAAGTTAGTGGGAGCTATTACCAACTCTTGGCGTCTGTCGTCTGTTGTCCGCCGGCTGTTGTCCATTAACTTTTGCAAACTCGATTTCTTCTTCAACCACTTGGCCAAATTCAAACATATATTGCACAGACCATCTATGGAGTATACCCTTTTTATTTTGTTCAAATTAAGCAGCTGCCATATTCGGGCTCTGGTTAATGCCCCAAAATTTTAAAAATCTTCTCACGAACCACCAGAGGGAATGCCTTGATATTTGGTATGGAACATACTTTGGTGTTGAAGATTAAAGTTTGTTCAAAGGAAGCTAGTGGTCAGTATTTGGGCTCTCTGTGGGGCATATCCATTTTGAAATGGTGGGTCAATTTCAACCAAATTTGGCATGGAGTATAAGTGGGTCCTAAGTAATTGATTGATGCTAGAAAAAAAAATTTCACGGCCTCGTGGCAGCACCAGGGTCTAAAAATAAAAAAAATTCAAAAGCCCATATTTCCCAAACCACATGGATAGAGTACTGTCATTTGGTATGAAGCATCCTTAGGATCAGTAGAATGAATCGGTTAAAAAAATTTACCACCGGTTCTATCAGGGTGCCTTGTAGAGAGTATTGAAAAAATGATGAGTCAGCATTTTTGAAGTAAGATTTTCCTATACAAATTGTTAGAGTTTCCAATTTTATCTCTTCCATCAAATGTAAACACCTATCTGCCTGACAACACACATGTTATTGTTTTGTTTAGTTACAGAGAATGAAATCCTTTAACCCTCTTCCATAAGTGGCAGAGGAAAAACTGTTCTGATTCCTGAGTGAATATCTTTAACTTAACCTCTGAAAGCTTAAAAGTGTTTTCCAAATATTTTATTTTATGTTGAACCCTTTCAATGCTGTACACATGTGTGTTTTTTGTGGTTCCTTGGAAATTTTTTTTATCTGATTCCAGTATGAATATCTTTAATTTAACCCTCTCATGACTTCAATGTGTTTTCCAAAGCTTTTATTTTGCATTGAACCCTTTCAGTACTGTGCACATGTTTCTTTCTTTTGTTTCGTGGAAACATTTATCTGATGACTGTATGAATTTCTTCAATCTAACCCTCTCAAGATTTCTGTGTGTTTTCCAAAGATTTTATTTCAAGTTGAACCCTTTCAATGCTGTACACATATGTTTATCTGGTTTCAGGTTCTGTATGAATGTCTTTAATTTAACCCTCTCAAGCAATCAGAGTGGGTTAAAACGATTTTATTGATGTCTTGAACAAACCTTTTCAATGCTGTTCACATATGTTTTTTCTGGTTTCTTGGAAAAAAGTTCTCTGTTTCCTGTATGCATATCTTTAATTTAACCCTCTCAAGACTTCAGTGTGGGTTCCAAAGATTTTATTTCATGTTAAGTTAATGGAAACCTATTTCTGATTCCTTTAAAAATAGTTTAGCCCCCAAAATAAGCCTCCATAAATTATCTTTCTGGTTTGTTTATTTTTGATGCTTTAACCATTTTCACACCGACTTAAATTTACTGGTGGCAGTAAAATTCTGTTTCTCTAGTTTGAAATCTTTCTTATTCTTTAAAACCACTGGGCCAAATTCATTCATTTATGGCACAGACCATCTTTGGAGTAAACCTTTTCTCCTCTGTTGAAATGAAGCTGCTGCCATGATGCTGCTGGCATCTTCAGGCCGGTGGAATTTACTTTTCTGATCCCCCCCCCCCAAAAAAAAAAAATTACTATATCCCCTATTGGGGTGGGGTTAATGCTCTATAAGCCTAAAATGCTTTAAAAATCCTCGTTTTTTAAGCCACTTGCAATAATGCTTAGATTTCTTGATTGGAACTTACTTTAGTGATGCAGATTCACTTTTTTCAAAGGACTCAGTAAAGTCAAAATTTGGGCTCCCAAATTTGGGCTACACGAGAATTTCTATTTTCAGATCCAATGGGTAGATGTGAACCAAATTTGTCATGTAGTATATAACTGGGTCATAAGTATTTTATTTATACCGTAATTTTTTTTCTTTGGTGAGGGTGGGGGTGGGGGGGGGGGGGGTCGGTAGTTGGAGCCACAGTAGTTGAAACAAAACCAAAGTTGTTGTTTTTCAATACTTCAGAAGACAGACCTTGCTAGGAAGTTTCCCTAGGACCAGCAGAAATGAATGGCCAAAACGTTGCCTTTGGTTGTGTCATAAGAAATCGAAAAATTGCTCTTGCTGCTGATCGCTATCGCTAACTGATACACTCTTCTCTTTTGACAACTTGAGCCAGGTGAGTGTTTTAAGCTCACTTGAGCCTCTGGTTCTTTTTTTCGCCTGTCTTCTGAGCACTTCCTTGTCCGCACGATAACTTGAAAACGAATTGTTCTATCTCGTTGATTTTTAGGCATACTGACAGATAGTCACAAGTTCTCATGCGTGGTATAATCTATGGACGAACACCAAATGAGTCAACATTCGATGGAGGTTCAAAATGTGGGTCAGGGTCACTGAGGACACCTAGGAGTCATTGAGTGCATTTTTCAGAATAGCTGTAAATCACATTTTTGGCCCCCTAATGCATTCCCGAAGTTCGTACATGCATTTTACACGGAAAAAAGTATGCGTGGTCAAAATTATTGAAAGTGGGTCATGCTCATATCTCAAACATGGTATGACGTATGGACTTGGGACCAACACCAAACGAGTTGAAACTCAATGGAGGTTCAAAATATGGGTCAAGGTCACTGAGGTCACTGAGGTCACCCAAGGGTCATTGAGTCCCTTTTTCAGAATAGCTGGAAATCACATTTTTGGACCCCCCACCCCTCCCCCCACCCCAATGCATTACCAAAGTTCTTACATGCATTTTTACATTCACAAAAGAAGGCATGGCCAAAAATATATCAAGCATGGTATGACGTATGGACCTGGGACCAACAGCAAATTAACGAAAACTCAATGGAGGTTTAAAGTATGTGTCAGGGTCACTGAGATCTCCCAGGGGTCAATTCAGAATTGCTGGAAATCACTTTTTTGAACCCCTAATGCATTCCAAAAGCTCACACATATATTTTTATGTTTACAAAAGTGGGTGTGTCCCAGTGTCCCAAAATATCACAAGCTTTTCACATCACTTTGCGTCCGTCGACTGTCGACCGGCTTCCGTAAACTTTTCACATGTTTATTTCATTCTCTACAACCGCTGAGCCGGCATTAACCAAACCTGGCAGGAATGGTCTATGGGTGGTCCACTACAAACAATCCCATCAGATGAAAAACGAGGCTTCCAGAGGCATTCTTTGATTCTGATTGGTAGATTTTCAAAAATCTTCTCCCCTGAAACCGCAAGGCCAAATGTTTCGATACTTCACATAAATGATGACTGCGACCCCCTCTACCAACGATCCTCATTTAATGTTGATCGGGCTACAAACTTTGCCACAATTGCAGCTTATAGTTACTATAGAAACCTCATGGCAAATCTGATTTTCATTTTCTTTGGAACTATTGAGCTGACGTGAACCAAACCTTCCATTGATAGTCTATAGGAGGTCCTCTACAAACAATCCTCATTTTGTTCCCGTGGGTTTGAAAACATGGCCGCCAGAGGCATTCTTTGATTCTGAATGGTGGATTTTGAAATATTTTCTCCTCTGAAACCACAGAGACAAATGTTTTGAAACTTTGCATGGTTTTTTCACATTTTGTCTTCTCTGGGACTACTGAGCCGACGTGAACCAATCTTGGAAGGAATGGTCTATGAGAGGTCCTTTACAAATGATCCTCATTTTGTACCTTTGGGTTGAAAAACATGGCCGCCAGAGGCATTCTTTGATTCTGGTTGGTGGGTTTTCAAAAATCTTCTCCTCTGAAACTGCCAGGCCAAATATTTTGATACTTCACATAAATGATGATTGGGACCCTCTCTACCAATAATTCCCATTTAATGTTGATTAGGTTGTAAACGTAGCCACAATTGTGGCTTATAATTACTATAAAACCCTATAGGAAATCACATTTACATCTTCTCTGGAACACCTGATCCGACATGAACCAAACCTGGCAGCGATTGTCTGGGATGTTTTCTACAAATGCTGTTCATTTTTCTTACCGTGATTTGAAAAACATGGCTGCCAGAAGCATTTTTTATTCTGATTGGTGGATTTTGAAAGAGCTTCTCCTCAGAAATTCCAGGGCCTAATGTTTTGAAGCTTTGCATGGTTGATGACCGGGACACTCTCTACCAACAATCCTCATTTAATGATGATCTTGTCGCAAACATGGCCGCAATTGTGGCTTATAGCTTCTATAGAAATCCTATTGGAAATCTCATTTTCATCTTCTCTGGAACTTCTGAACCGACATGAACCAAACTTCTCAGGAATGATCTATAGGAGGCCCTCTACAAACTATCCTCTTTTTGTTCCTGTTGGTTGGAAAGTATGGCCACCAGAGACATTCTCTGATTCTGATTGATGGATTTTGAAAAAAATCTTCCTCTCTGAATCCACAAGGTCAAATGTTTTGAAACTTCGCACGGTCAGTGACTGGGACCCCCTCTACCAACGATCCTCATTTAATGTTGATTGGGTTGTAAACATGCCCGCAGTTGCGGCTTATAGTTATCACAGAAACCCTATAGAAAATCACATTTTCTTCTTCCTGTCTGGAACTACTGAGCCTATGCGAATCAAAACTTGACAGGAATGGTCCATGAGAGGATGGAAAAATGTGGCCGCCAGAGGCTATATTCTAGTGCTTAATCAAATGCCTCTCCTGTCTGCACGAAGATCGGTTCTGTCAGAAAAATACTTGTTTTTTGAGAATCTGAAACGGGTTAGTTCCAGTTTTCTCCACTGATAACTGGGGAAAACCCCAAAATATTGTGTATACATTACAAGTCAAAATAAGTTGTAGCATAACTGCAGTAAACTAAGTAAACTGCTGCTTCTGCACTGACAAGATCAGAATCTGGCATCATTTTCTGGAAAGCTATCAGTGAGAACATAGCAGAAAATTATGTCAGCTTCTGGTCTTATCAGTGTAGGAATAGGAACATATATAGATTATAGTGGTCATCCTACAACTTATTTTGACTCGTACTGTAAACAACTGCAGCTGTAATAATGTTAATACATGTAATACTCTCAAGTTACTTATCAGAAATACTGATTGATGACAGGTGTTCGGAAAGCATGGAAGTTTTGTTTATTTTGTTTTCCCATCATGTAGAGCTGACCAGTTGACCTGATCATTTAAGATGTGACAAATTATTTGAATAAAATGTTGTGTTTCCGGTAACCCTTTACATATCCAAAGCTATTTGAATGAGAATACTGTCTGAAAAAATTGTAATTTTCAAAATATTTAACCTTCATTTACTGATTTATTTTATTGAAAAAGAATTCAAAAATGTGTGGATTTTCAAAAAATCTTCTTTGAAACTACAAGGACAAATGTTTTGAAACTTAATGTGACTGATGACTGCAACGCCCTCTAGAAATGATCCTCATTTAATCTTTATCAGGTTGCAATTATGGCTGCAATTGTGGCTTATAGTTACTATAGAAACCCTATAGGAAATCACATTTTCATCTTTTTCTCTGGAACTACAGAGCTAATGTCAACCAAACTTGGCAGGCATGGTCTATGAGAGATTCTCTACAACTGTTACTCATTTTATTCCTGTTTAATGAACAACATGGCCGCCAGACGCATTCTTTGATTCTGATTGGCCAATTTTGAAAACTCCTCTCTGAAACTACAACGTCAAATGTTTTGAAACTTCATATGGTTGAAGACTGGGACACCTAAATCTACCAATGATCCTCATGTAAAGTTGCTGTAATGTTGCAAACATGGCCACAGTTGCAGCTCATAGTTACCATGGAAATCCTATGGGAAATCACATTTTTATATGTTGTTCTGCCAGGTGAGTGATTACAGGCTCTTTAGAGCCACTAGTTTTATGAAAATTCCTACTTTTTAGCTCGCCAGACTTCAAGTCAGTGTGAGCTTTTGCCATAACTTGGCATCCGTCATATGGCATCTGTTAACTTTGGAAACTTGTCTTCTTCTTCAAAACCACTGGGCCAAATTCAAACATGTATTGCACAGACCATCTTTGGAGTATACCCTTTCTATCTTGTTCAAATGAAGTGGATGCCATCTTCAGGCTGTGGTTAATGCCCTAAAACCTACATTTTTTTAAAAATCTTTTTTCTCATGAACCACCAGAGAGAACGTTTTGATATTTGGGATGGAGCACTCCTTGGTGTTGAAGATTAAAGTTTGTTCAACGAAAGTTTGTAGGTCAATATTTGGGCTCTCTGTGGGAGCATACCCATTTCAGACTCCACCCAAAATTTGTATTTCAAGAACCGACTGGCCGCTTTGAACCATATTTGACATGTAGTATCAGTGAGGTGAAAAATTAAAATACCCCTAAGTACTTGATTGATGCAAAAAACATTTTTTCAGAATCCCAGGGGCTAAAAATAAAAACAATTCAAAGCCCATATTCCCCAAACCACATGGAACAGAGAACTGCTATTTGGTATGAAGCACTCTAAGGACCACTAGATTGAGATGGTGAAAAATTTCCATCAATTGTGTCAGGGTGTTCTGTAGTGGGGGGGGGGGACGAGGGAGGGGGTCGAAAAAATGCTGATTCAGCATATATGAAAAATTTTTTAAATTTCTTCTCTAGAGCCACTGATCAGAACAGGAGACTGAATATTATCTTAGGGCAATATGGGGGGTAAGCTTTAAAATACTTCTTCGGATCCACCAGTCAGATGCTTTTGATATTTGGTATATCACATCTCTAGGGGATCAGATTCAAGTTTGTTCAAATCGAGTCCCTGGGTTAATATTTGGGCTCTTTATTGGAGCCCAAAGTTTAACTTAGTGCAAGATGAGAAAATTTCAATAGAAATCTTCTTTTTCAGATCTACCAGTCAAAATCCTTTCGTATTTGGTATGCAACATGTCTGGGGGTGTCAGATTCATGATGTTAAAATCGGGTCACTGGGTTACTATTTGCTCTGTTTATTGGAGCCCAAAGTTTAACTTAGTGCAATATGGGGCACTTTCTTAAAGAATCTTCTTTATCGGATTCATCTATCAGAGCTCTTTCATAATTAGTATGTGACAGTCAGGGCTGGGGTGATTGTAATTGGTAATTGTAATTACCTGTAATTAATTACTTTTTTTAAAAGTAATTGGCTGTAATTGGTATTCCAATTACTTGTAATTGTAATGTAATTAATTACATTGAAAATTCTTCTGTAATTGCAATTACTTTCATTTACATTGATCAAAAAATGTTTTCAAAACTTACATTCAGTGTTCAAAAATCCACCAGCACATTTGGAGTATGTTTCAATATTTATGTCTCTCTTCTAACAGGACTAGTATCTCTGGTGCTGAGGTTTGTTTGATGAATTGTCTGAGGTTTGTTTGATGAATTGTTTGCAAGCATATGGTTAGATAATCATAACATTGTTTGCAGTGCTTGTGCAACTGCTGAGAGAATCATTTGAATGTCACGTAGCTTATTTTTTGATAATCATGTACACTTCATGTTCACTTCTAACAGTAATTCTCTTTGGGCTTTTTCACATACAAATGTTAAGCTTGTCTTTTAAAATAAAATATATAAAGTATAACTTTGCATTTTGACATACTAGATGATGCCACAGGAACAATAAAAGCAAAATTTAAACACTGCACATCAGTTATTTCTGGATCATCCAAATGTTCATCAAACTTTTAGCTCATCTAAAGGTGAGATTGTTATAAATTTATATCATTAATTAACCCTTTACTCAACGTGGATAGATGACAGCACTTGCAAAATAAATTTTCGAATAGCTGTTTTGTTTCTTTTATCCAATCTGAGTTTCAATTAGGGGATTAACTGTATTGAAAGGAAACCAATTAATTTGACTTGCTGATCTACCTCATTTACAGCCATTACCTGTCACGACTGAGTTGTTGTGTAATAAACTACAAATTATGTTCCCATGTGCTTTCATTCCATGTAGATTTTCTCTCGATCTTGAACAATTTTCAGACTTTTTCTCAGCATTTTGTCATCAGGTTGTAATATTTCATTGAGTAGTTACTTCTGGTAAATGTATATGTGATGGACAAAATTGCATCTCTTAATTTTGCTTTGGTTAATTTTAGTGCTGAAGCTATTTGCTCAAAGAACTTATTCCAATAACAGCCACATTTCTATCATTTAATTAACAAAATAGCATCTCATAATTTTGTTATAAATAATGTTTGTGCTAAAGGTATTTGCTTTTTTGCCATTACAGTTATACAAATGTGAGCGTGATTGGAACAAGCTCAATGTTTGATGGATGGAAAGTACACCTGCTGAGTGATTTGGTCATAACCCGCCATCCTTGTGTTGTAGTCGTGAAAAGTAATTGAAAGTAATTAAAAGTAATTAATTACTTTTCAAAAAGTAATTGTAATTATAATTAATTACTTTAAAAAACAAGTAATTGTAATTGCATTTTGCCCAAGTAATTGTAATGGTAATTAATTACTTTGAATGTAATTGACTCCAATCCTTGTGACAGCTCTAGGGTTGTCAGATTCAAGTTTGTTCAAATCAAATCCCTGGGTTAATATTTGGGCTCCTTCTGAGAGCCTGAATTTTTACTCAGTGCAATATGGGAATAATGTTGAAAAATCTTCTTCTTCAGATCCACCAGTCAGATTCTTTGATATTTGGTACACAACATCTGTAGGGAAGTCAGATGCAAGTTTGTTCAAATCGAGTCCCTGGGTTAATATTTGGGCTTTCTATGGTAGCCCAAATTTTAACTTAGTGCAATATGAGGAAGTTTCTTTAAAAATCTTCTTCAGATCCACCAGTCAGAATCCTTTCATATTTGGTATATAACAACTTTAGGGAGGGGGTGGGGGTTAGATTCAGCTTTGTTCATATCGGGTCCCTGGGTTAATATTTGGGCTCTTTATTGGAGCCCAATGTTTAACTTAGTGTAATATGGGAAAATTTCTTTAAAAATTTTCTTCGACAGATCCACCAATCAGAATCCTTTCACATTTGGTATGTGGCATCTCTAGGGGTGTCAGAATCAAGTTTGTTCAAAACAAGTCCCTGGCTAATATGTGGCCTTTCTATGGGATCCCAAGTTTATTATTATTTCGAAGGCTGCACTTACGAGAATATTGGTTTTTTCGGTATGCAGCTTCCTTAGATCTAGTGGAATCAGATGGATAAAGAAAATGGCTATCGATTTTGTCATGGGGTGCTGTATGGGAATGCCCATTTTAACACTGTTGGTAGTGGGAAATGCTGAGTCATCATCTTTCTTGTACTCCATCAATTAATTTGAAACGTGTCTTCTCTAAAACCACTGGACCTAATTCATTCATTTATGGCACAGACCATTTTTAGACTATACCCTTTCTACTTTGTTCAAATGAAGCTGATGCCATTTTCGGCCCCTTGGGGTGGAGTTAATGCTCCATAAGCCCTAAATGCTTTAAAAATCATCCTCTCATAAGCCACTCGCAATAATGCCTAGATTTCTGGTATGGAACTTACTTAAGTGATGCAGATTCACCTTTTTTCAAAGGAACTCAGCAGCTCTACATTTGTGCTCCCAAATTTGGGCTCCACTCACAATTTTGTTTCCAGAACCAATGGGGAGATTTGAACCAAATTTGTCATGTAGTGTATGAATGGACCTTAAGTACTTTATTTATGCCCCCGATTTTTTTTTGTGGGGTGGGGGGGGGGGGGGCATATAGTGTTTGTTATATCTGTCTGTCCGTCCGTCAGGAAGATTGTTCCATCTATCTGTCTGTCCATCAGATTTTATAGATTCTTATTTGCATTTTGTTGACACTTGGCATACATGTTGCTTTTGGGGAGACGATGTGTAGTGCACAAAAGTCTTTTTTGCTTGATGGAGGTCATGGTCACAGATCAAGGTCATTGCCACGTCGGGAGCATAGTCACTTCCGAGTTACAGTCTCTTGTTTTTTTGGGGTTTTTTTGTTTGTTTGTTTTGGTTTTTTTTTGGGGGGGGGGGGGTGAGGGGGGTGTGAGGTGGGAGCAGAGAGAACCACAGGAGTTGAAAACAAAAAAATAATTTCGTTCGGACACTTTTCTTTTAGACTTCACAGAACAGAGCTTTGATTTTGCTTTGGAAGCTTTCCAAGGACCAGCAGAAATGAATGGCCCCAAAAAGTTGCCTTTGGTTGTGTCATCGCAAATAAAAAAATTGCTCTTGCTACTGGTCACTTACTGACACACTCATCTCTTTTGACAACTTGTGCCAGGTGAGTGTCTTAGGATCACTTGTGCCCCTGGTTTAAACCATTGTGCTTTATTAGTTTGTGATACACATTTTAAGTCTGAAATAACAATTAGGTATCTGTATTAATTGCTGAGCTGATCTCAGTTTTAGTCTTTCAGATACTGAGTAAGATCAACCAGAGGTTGGCTAAAGTCAGAAATAGATGCATTCAGCATTTATCTGATGAAGATGGCCCTCATTCATTGAAGGTTGTCACTGAATTTTCCCAATGAAGAAATGCATCATGTACCGAGGAATCGCTGTGCTCCTTGTAAAATACAAGTTGCAGTACAGTGGTACAGTGAATGAGTGTTGAATGGGTATGTTGATGACTATGGAAGCTAACATTTATGGTAATAATCTTAATTTTGATCAGTATTTGATGTAGTTACAGGTAAATTATTTAATTATTTTTATGAAAGATGTGCAATGTTTTTCCCTTGTTTTTTTTAAATATCTCTTATTTATCCCTAAAAATTCCCTGATTTGTTTTTATAAAAATTTGTCCCTAAAAAATTCCCTTATTTTTCACCAAAAGACAGTTGAAAGCTTGTGACCGTCAGCACCAATAAATAAATAAATAAATAAATAAATAAATAAATAAATAAATAAATAAATAAATAAATAAATAATTGTTTTTTCAACTGCTTAATTTGTAAAGTACCAGGAGGCATGCTTCATTGGATAGAGGGTTAAACCCAAATTTACTAACCTTCAATTTTTATATTGTAAAGTGTTTCATATATTAAATACATCCACAGAACTATACACGTGTGAAAATGGGTTAATCAATATAGCATGAGTGCCAGCGCAGAAGGACAGAACGAGAGCACACATGCCTTGAGTTTTATCCTTCCGCGATGTCACAAGAGCCATACTGATAACCCGTTCACACGCGTGGGTTGTTCTGTGTCGATTACATTCTTTCACGTCAATAAAAACAATTAATAGAAGGATACTCAGCTTGTCATTTGACAACTAGCAACAAAAAGTACACATTTTATCGCCAACCAAATTTGCGAGGGGGACCTGTGTTACTATTTCGTTCCCTGAGTTCCAATGTGTTCTATGTGCCTACTGGCACAAAGAACACGTTGGAACTCAGGGGACAATTTTTATCTGTCACATGCGACTCAAATTGTAATTGTGTTGCACGATTTGTAGTTTCGCTTCAATTTAAAAAAAACGTCTGTCAACGATTTCCGTTCCGCACATATGTGCGGAACAATTTTTTTTCATTTTCTACATCGTTTAGTGTTACTGTAGATGGGGTTTACATAGAACAGGTGTATAATAAATTGTATACTCTCAGGTTCCTCTCTTGTCTGGATCTATACAAGTTTCACATTCTTGTCTGTTCTTGTGCAGCTTATTTCAGCTGGAACTGTTGGTATGTTTTCTGGACAGGTACAGTGTATTTAAAATACATCCATATCTTCTCTTATACCTTATTTTTTGCTAGATATTTTCAAAGACAGCAACAATCACTGAACAAGGTGGGAAGAGCATGCTTGCATTGGAGGTATTTGCTGCAGTCATCATTTTTATGAAGCAGCACCTACTTTATAGAGTTCAGGAGGTGGGCACTTTTACCAGCAATGATGTGCATTGGGTGCTGACAGTACCAGCCATGTGGAAGGATGATGGAAAAGTGTTTATGAGAGAGGCAGCTGAACTGGTATGCTTGATCATCATTAGTTCTTTTGGGTATCTAAAGGTTTCATTTATGGAACCCTTTCCCAATGACATTTGGGCATGATTTTCCCAATTCATAACCCCAGATTTCCCAATCTTAGTTTTCACTCAAACAAAAAATTAATGCACAGCTGGTGCCCTGAATTGGTTTATGACCTTGCTGGTATTACTGGTCATTAAGGCATGGCTGCTGTTCAGCAGGCTTGGCTGCGAGAGGTAATAAATTACATCTTTGTTCAGTTAATGATCTTTCATTAATGGTCCGTTAAATAATTACATTATAATAGGCTGCATTAACACAAACATGGTAAAATACATTCATGGATCAGTCTATGACTACTTCGATAAAACATGGTAACTTTATCCCTCCTAACATAATAACAAAGTAACTTGAACTGTTGGACTTCGTAACTTATTTTTAGCTTAACTTGACAAAGTCAAGATAAGCTGTTGCCATCACGTGTGCGTAAGTCTGTTAGTTCGTGAGCCTGTTAGTCTGTGCGTCTGTGAGTCTGTTGGTCTGCGCGTCTGTGAGTCTGTTCACATTTTCCTTTAGCACAGGCTACACCCCGTAGTTCTTGTCTGATCGTCGCGAAATTTCATATTCAGATTTGGGGTCATGTCTAGATGAGAATGTCTCCTTTTGGTCTTGATCGGTCAATCGGTATGGCTGACGAGCCCAAAAAAAACATTAGCAGGTCGTATTTATGAAGGAATTTCATTGTAACTTGGTAGGATGCCTCTGTATAATGCCTAGATGAGAACGTCTCCTTTTGGGCATGATCTGTCAAACGTGATGGCTGCCCAAGCCCGAAACCCAAAAACTTTTAGCACAGTCTGCAGGTCATGTTTAATATGGAGGGATTTCATTGTAACTTGGTAGGATGACTCTGTATGATGTCTAGATGAGAATTTCCCCATTTGGGCGTGATCTGTCAACCGTGACGACTGCCCAAGCCCAAAACCCAGAAACCTTTAGCACAGTCTGCAGGTCATATTTATGGAGGGACTTCATTGTAACTTGGTAGGTTGACGTCATATAATGTCTAGATGAGAAAGTCCCCTTTTGGACGTGAATGGGCAACTGTGCCGGCTACAGGGCCCGAAGCCCCAAAACCTTCAGCACAGTCTACAGATCATATTTATGAAGGGATTTCATTGTAACTTGGTAGGATGACTCCAAATAATGTCTAGATGAAAACGTCCCATTTTTTTATCGCGATCATTCAGCCTTGATGGCTGCCCGAGCTCAAAAACCTTTAGCATAGTCAAATGGTCATACTTGTGGAAGGATTTCATTGTAACTTGTTAGGTTGACTCCATATAATGCCTAGATGATGACATCCCCGTTTGGTCATGATTGGTCAACTGTGACGGCTAGAGGTGCTCGAAGCCCGTAAACCTTGAGCACAGTCTATAGGTCACATTTATGAAGGGATTTTATTGTAACATCGTAGGATCACTCCAGATGATGCCCAGATGAGAATGTCCCCTTTTGGTCGCGATCCTTCAACCATGATGGCTGCCCAAGCCCGAAGCCCGAAAACCTTTAGCACAGTCTACAGTTCATATTTATGAAGGGATTTCATTGTAACTTGGTAGGTTGACTTCATGTAATGTCTAGACGAGAACGTCCCCTTTTGGAAACAATTGGGCAACTGTGACGGCTACATGGGCCCGAAGCCCGAAAACCTTTAGAACAGTCTACAGATCATATTTATGAAGGGATTTCATTGTAACTTCAGAGGATCGCTCCAGATAACGCCCAGATGAGAATGTCCCCTTTTGGTTGCGATCATTCAACCATGATGGCTGCCCGAGGTCGAAGCCCAAAAACCTTTAGCACAGTCTACGGGTGATATTTATGAAGGGATTTCATTGTAACCTGGTAGGCTGACTTCGTATAATGTCTAGATGAGAACATCTTATTTTGGACACGATTGGGAAACTGTGACGATTACAGGGGCCCGAAGCCCGAAAACCTTTAGCACACTCTGCAGGTCATATTTATGAAGGGATTTCATTGTACCTTGGTAGGATGACTCCAAATAATGTCTTGATGAGAACGCCCCCTTTTGGTCACGATCATTCAGCCTTGATGGCTGCCCGAGCCCAAAAAAACATTTAGCATAGTCTATAAGTTGTATTTATGGAAGGATTTCATTGTAACTTGTTAGGTTGACTCCGTACAATGCCTAGATGATGACATCCACTTTTGATCATGATTGGTCAACTGTGACCGCTACAGGGGCCCGAAGCCCGGAAGCCTTGAGCACAGTCTACAGGTCATATTTATAAAGGGATTTCATTATAACTTCATAGGATCACTACAGATGATGCCCAGATGAGAATGCCCCCTTTTGGTTCCAATCATTCAACCATGATGACTGCCTGAGCCCAAAGCAGCAAAATCTATAGCACAGTCTACGGGTCATATTTATGAAGGGATTTCATTGTAACTTGGTAGGATGACTTCATATAATGTCTAGATGAAAATATCTCCTATTGGATGAAATTGGGTAACTGTGATGGCTACAGGGGCCCGAAGCCCCAAAAAACCTTTAGCACGGTCTAGAGGTCATATTTCTGAAGGGATTTCATTGTAACTTGGTAGGATGACTACAAATAATGTCTAGATGAGAACGACCCCTTTTGGTCGCGATTATTCAGCCTTGATGGCCCAACCGACAACCTTTAGCATAGTCTATAGGTCGTATTGATGGAAGGACTTCATTGTAACTTGTTAGGTTGACTCCATATAATGTCTAGATGATGACATCCCCTTTTGGTCTTGTTTGGGCAACTGTGATGGCTTCAGGGGCCCGAAAACCTTGATCAGAGTCTACTGTCATATATATGAAGGGGTTTCATCGCAACTTCGTAGGATCACTCCAGATTATGCCCAGATGACAACGCCCACTTTTGGTCGCGATCATTCAACCATGATGGCTTCCCGAGCCCAAAACCCGAAAAACTTTAGTACAGACTACAGGTCGTATTTGTGAAGGAATTTCATATTAACTTAGTAGAATGACTCAGTATAATGTCGAGATGAGGACGTTCCCTTTTAGTTGCAATCCGTCATGGCTACACAGGCCTGAAGCCTGAAAACCTTTAGCACAGTCTACATGCCATATGTATGAAGGGATTTCAATATAACTCGGTGGGATGACTCATTTCGGAATAATTTCACTGTAACTTTCATTGACATACGTTAACTGTGAGGATCATATACATTAACTGTCAGGTCATATTAACCCACCCCTCCGCTCTTTAGTACCGCGTACACCTCATATTATTTTTATTAAAAACATAGCATACAGGGAGCAGAAATTAACATATTCCCAATTATCACAATTCTTGTCTTATTTCATAATCCTTTCAGAAACATTGAACATTAATCTTTTCATCAAACACAACAAACAGACAAGTTAAGCTACAGTGTCATTGACACTTTCATTGTTGATACACTGACTGCCCTGACACCTTCTGCCGAAGAGCTTGCCAATCTCCCTGCATATTAAAAAGGTATCCATCTCTCTGCAAGTGACAGGCTATGTTTGCTCCACCTATAATCCTACACAGCTCTTTTTGATTGGCCTAGAATGTCACTTCCACACCCTTACCCTGGACAGGAAAACAGCCATCTTGTGAATTTGTTATGGTCAATTTAAATGATAAACCTTGGATAAAGAAAAGCTGTTGTCTTTTACTTGAAGATTTCAGTTAAAGATAAGGTATCTCATTACACAATTTTACAGGAAATGAAACCCCTAATCCTAGCAGGGTGGATTTCCAATCACCTAATTAATGTTGCAAATTGTTTTAAAGGATATTTACCATACAATTAGCCTGGAGGGAAGCAGGTGGACCGAACATTAGGAACATCTTAAAATTATACAGCTACAAAAGAGTGTGCCAAGCGACAGAAAATGAATAATATTATTTTCTCTAACTGGACACACTGAATTTTCTGTAACTGGTTATACTATCCCCTTGGGCATTTCAGTTTGCTCCATCAAACTTGGCATGGATTGTAAATAATCTATAATTAAAATGTGTCATGCCCCAAAATAATTTTTTGCTAACTACCTGAAAAACTATGGCGATGAAGAAAAAAACGTACATGATGCTATTATTGAACCACCATTCATGTTACTCAAATAGACCCATATTGTTCAAATGCTAGTTTATAGACCTATTGAAACTCGGTTATCTTAATTATTTGGTAAATCTCCCCGATAGCCGATGGTGTAAAGTAATGTTCCTGAGAACTTTCAACTCAAATATCAAGACGGGATGGATGATCCAAGTGAGGGAGCTAGTAGAAAACTACTCATTGGAGATCTCGTATCTTGACGTTGGGGCAAACCAGGGCAAAAAGATCGTCAGAGAAAGGGTCATGGAGGATTGTAACCGTAATTGGCGAGAGGGGGTCAAATCAAAGAGATCTTTGGGTGGCCTGCGTGATAAAGAGAAGCCTGGATTTGAAGAGTACCTTGATGGCACCTTTGGGGGGGTCACTGTTGTTCAAGCTGAGGTCGCGGTCCCTGGAGCTGAGGGGAAAAATTGGGAAAAACAGTGAAAAGGAGTGCCAGATGTGTAACTTGGGCGTGGTGGAGACCCTGGAACACTTTCTTCTAGAATGCCCAAAGTATCAGTCTAAAAGAATAAGATTCACTGGAAGTATAATGGGGAAGTGGGATGGGAGAATGAAGGACATGTGGTTAGGGAGAGACTCAAAGGAGAGGGTTAATAAGCTAATCGGTGAGATTGGGAAGAATGGGGCAAGGGATGTCATCAAGCAGTTCGTCTCCGAGTGTTGGGAGGAGAGGAGAAGCGTGGGAATAGGGAGGCAGTTGGGAGTTCAGGGGTAACCATGGCCTTCTCGTCCGAGAACCGCGACAAATCAGCGGCTGGCCAAAGTGTTATTAGTTTTGTTGTTCATGTGTTTAAATAAAGTTTCACAAGTCCCTTAAAAGTATATAACCGAAAACACACTGGTTTATAAAAACTGTATCAAAGTTTCTAAGGAAGTATTGTCTAAAATAAAAAAAAGTTGTTCTTCAGCTAATTATGCAATGATGACATCCCTTGTAAAGAAAATTCCTCATTTTGAATTAAGTTACAATTCGAGCTCCCACATTAAGCCCAAATATGAACCTAGGGACATGGCTTGAACAAACTTGAATCTCACCCCACTAAGGATGCTGCATGCCTAATATCAAAACTTTCCGACTGCTGAATCGGAAAGTTTTGATATTTGGCAAAACTTTCCGATTCAGCAGAATTCTTTAATAAACATGATAATGAAAGGTACAATCATATACCATCAACAGGGGTTTTGAACGAAAGAGAAATGAGTAAGTTTGTTACATGTACTGGTGTTCGTGTATTGGCTAGTGTAACAATCATTTATTGGGTGAAAAAGGTCAAAGTATCGTACTAATAAACAATTAGATTGTAATAAATAAATCAAGTAAGAATCCACATATTTGCAAACTGGTCAAGTCCAGATGAGCTCACAAATATTTGGAGAATTATTTTCACACAGAAATTGCATGTTGAGCCCCCCACCCCCCCACCCACCCCCCCCCCCCCCCCCCATTCCTCCTCGAATGGTGAAAGTCCTAACTTTTAATTTAACCATCACAAAAATACGTACTTTAAGGGAAATAAATGCAAAAATGCACTCTGTCCTATTTAAACTGTACAGAAAAGTGTTATTATGGCAAATATGGGTTAAGTGGAAATTTGCTACAAATGAAAGCCATACTTGATTAAATACTTTATACACACTGTCTTTCTTTTTTGTGTTTTTTTAGCCCACCTGAGCGAAGCTCAAGGTGAGCTTTACTAATCACTTGTCCGTCTGTCCATCTGTCCGTCCGTTAATTTCACGTTTTCGGCTTCTTCTCAAGAACCGCTGGGCCAATTTAGATGAAACTTGATATGAATCTTCCCCAACATGTGTCCACCCAGGTTTGTTCATACAATGTTGCCACGCCCACCAGGGCCTCTACAAGGGGCATAACTCTTAACATTACCCTCAATTTTCTTAAAATATTTTCTTCTTCAGATCCAGCAGTCAGAATGTTTTGATATTTGTTCTGCAGCGTCCTCAGAGGGGTGAGATTCAAGTTTGTTCAAGCCATGTCCCTAGGTTCATATTTGGGCTCACTGTGGGAGCTCGAATTGTAACTTAGTTCAAAATGAGGATTTTTCTTTAAAAGTCTTCTTCAGATCCAGCAGTCGGAATGTTTTGATATTTGGTGTGCAGAATCCTTGGGGGGGGGGGGGGAATTCAAGTTGTTAAATCCAAGTCCCTGGGTTCATATTTGGGCTCCCTGTGCGAGCCAGAATTATGACTTCGTTCAATATGAGGAATTTTTCTTTAAAACTCTTCTTCTTCAGATTCAGCAGACGGAAAGTTTTTATATTTGGCATGCAGCATCCTTAGTGGGGTGAGATTCAAGTTTGTTCAAGCCATGTCCCTAGGTTCATATTTGGGCCTAATGTGGGAGCTCGAATTGTAACTTAATTCAAAATGAGGAATTTTCTTTACAAATCTTCTTCAGATCCAGCAGTCGGAATATTTTGATATTTGGTATGCAGCATCCTTCGGCGCATGAGATTCAAGTTTGTTGAAGCCAAGTCCTTGAGTTCATATTTGGGCTCCTTGTGGGAGCCAGAATTATAACTTAGTTCAATATGAGGATTTTTTCTTTCAAAATCTTCTTCAGATTCAGTGAAATGTTTTGATATTTGGCATGCAGCCTCCTTAGGGCGCGGGGGGAGGGGGGATTCAATTTTGTTCAAGCCAAGTCCCTGGGTTGATATTTGGGATCCCAGTGGGAGCCTGAATTATAACTTAATTTAATATGAGGAGTATTCTTCAAAAATCTTTTTCTTCACATCCACCAGTCAGAATCTTCTGATATTTGGAAAACAGCATCCCACTGGAGGTGAGATGCGGGTTTGTTCAAGCCAAGTCCCTGGGCTCATATTTGGGCTTCCTATGGGAGCCTGAATTATAACTTGGTTCAATATGAGGAATATTCTTTAAAACATTTTTTTTAGATCCACTGGTCGGAATTTTTGGATATTTGGTATAAGCTTTTCTAAGGAGGGGCAGATGCAACTTGTTGAAATCAATTCCCCGGGTTTTATATTTAGGCTAACATGTCAGGTGAGCGCCCTCGGGCCCCCTGGGGCCTCTTGTTTGTATAGCAAAGCCTACATTTGATATGATTAATCTAAGTAAGATTATGTAAATGTAACGCACATGCGACCACAGTTCAAAAATTTAAATCAAATGAATCATATCAAACAATGTAAATTATGGATGATTTTTACATATGTAAATTATAAGGCAGTACAATCTTACTGCTAATAGTTAGACAGTACCCACAATTAACATGGGTTAAACTAGTTTCTTGTACTGGATAGAAACATATCTTAGAATATGGGTATGGTGTCTATAACCAACTTGGTAATTTCCTAGTACCTCATGGAGTACATCAAAAGGTATCACGGAACTAAATATTTTCCCATAGGCGACCATTATAACGTTCAGGCAAAACAAAATATGATCGCATCATTTTAATTTTGGCATTCAAATAGCTTTGTCAAGTATATCCGTGCAGACAACTTTTTCTGACTCCAAAACAGGGGGTCATGCAACAAATAAGAGAGAAAAATTGACAGCAAGAGAAGTGCCGGTCATGTGCACATATTTTTCGGGGAATTCCCTACAAAAATATACCAAATGTCAATTGTATTTTAAGTCCAAAAGTTATCAGATCACTCTTTTTTATCTGGAATATTCATCAATAATGCAAGATATCAATAGAATACTTCAAACGTTTATTGAAACAATTTATCTTCCCAAGGCTTTTTTTTAAACATTGCATCACTCCCGAGTGCAACATTTCAAGGCGGTATTTATAATTCAGATATCTAGTTCAGTTATACCAAAAAGACAGTCCACCTGCAATGGACAAGTCAGTCAAATTCTAAGGGACCAGCTCCTCACACACAATCACTCGTCATTCAGATACATTCATATAAGGGGAGAAAAATAAATAAATACAGAAATCCAATGGATTGTGATCACAAATTTTGAAATTGAAATATAAAATGATGAGGGAATTCCAACAGGAAGCATGACTTACAGATGCATTTACAAGAGCCCTACCGAGTTTAAGCAAGGATTTACCATAACTTTTAGACTGTTAGGTTACCATGACAACATGAGTATTATTGAAAAAAATTTCAGTTTGGAACTTTACGTTTACGCTTTGAAGCTTTGAGAGTTTTGTTCATATGAAATTCTTTAATTAGAATGGGTGGTATATTGTCCTCATATTCCTAAGAATTTGGTATATCATCTTTTCATTGGACATAATAACACATTTTTCCATTATGCCTGGATGCTTTCAATAGTTTAAGTATTTCTCACCAGTTTCCTGTAGTTTCCTCATCAGATTCCGCCTCGGAATCTGATGCAGGTACATCTGGTTGAGAAGCAAACTGTTGATTGGCTGGAGGGTTAGAAACTAATTCTTGGTCATGACTTTGAGAAATCGATCCTGAAGGTAAATCTGAGCTCAACTCCTCATTAATTTCCTCAGGACTACAATCAGCTGCTACCCCATCCAATCTGGGTGGTGGATTAGTGGGACGAATAGCTGAATCTTTGTACAACTTTAGTCTATCAGCATGGATAAGGGACTTTACAAGTTGATGTGTTTGTGAATGTCTCAATTTATAAACAAAATTTGGAAATGCTTTTACAATGTAATAAGGACCAACCCAGCGCTGACACAGCTTTGATGACAACCGTTGGGTAGTTTTCTTACAGTAAAGCCAAACGTCTTGTCCTTCAATAAAGTTTCGTCCTTGAGATTTTTTTTCTTGTTGTTTATTATATTTGGCTTGGGCAGCTTCTATATTTTTTTGCAATTTTTCGGGTAATTTCACGTGTTTCCAGTAACTGCGATAAATGCTCATTTGCTGATTTCCAAAGATTCTTTTCAGGAATCAATGCATCATCAATAGGAAGGGTGCATTCCCTGCCAAACAACATGAAATAAGGAGTAAAATTGGTAGATTGAGTGGATGGAATTATTCTGTAACTCATTAAAATGCTAGGTATTGAGTCAGGCCAGTTAGACTGATCTTTTTCACAGCGAACTCTTAAAGACTGAGCAATAAACCTATTAAATCTCTCATATGTGGTATTTGTTTGTGGGTGATAGAAACTTGTAGAGAATTTTGTAATATCAAATATTTTACAGATTTCTTGTATGAGTTTTGACATAAAATTCTGCCTACTGTTAGTCAAAATAGCCTTTGGTGCTCCATAGTGACAAATGAACTCTTAAAAGAGTACTTTTGCCACTTCTGTAGCTTCAGTAGACTTTAATGGGAATGCCTCACACCACTTCAAAAATGAATCTACAAACAGGAGAATGTGTTTGTCGCCATCAGGACTTTGCTTAAATGGCCCAAGAAAATCTAAATATAATCGTGAAAAACATCATCAGCTGGAAGAGGATTTAGTGGAGCTGTTTTAGCATGTGTGTCACGTTTTGAATGCTGACAGGCCTCACATGTTCTAACGTAATATTCCGTGTCTTTATGCATCGACGGCCAAAAGTATTTCGATCACAACGCATGATAAGTCCTCTCAACACCCTGATGTTCCCTGGTGAGGGCATTATGGTAGGAAAGAAGGATATCATTCCTTAGCGATTGAGGCACTGCCAATTGTTTAACAAGCCAATCCACTTTACGGCCTTTACCTCTCGGGTAATAGAGATGATACAGTATTCCACTGTCTATGATGTAATCATTACTTTCTACTGTGATTCAGTGAGCTAATTTTCTGTCGTCGGGAAAGCTCTTTTAGCTCTAGATACTTAAAGTAATTTTGTAACTCACTGTCTTCAAGTTGCCTAGCTGTTAGATCCTCAATTTGATGGTTAGGATCTGCTTTATATTGGTCAGTAGGTCAGATTAGCATAATAATTTTTGCCAAAGCAAGAGTGTTGAGTGCTGTATTTACAGTGGGCTGAACATTGAAATTAGATATATTTTCAGGCCAAGACAAAATGTATTCTGTCAATTTCCTACTTTTGACTTGGCCTCAGCATTTCGAAGTTGTCTGAATATCAGCTGCATGAATTAGAAAATCACTTGAAGGGGAGTCAGGTGTTATATCATACTGTCTACGAGATAACCCATCGACATTGGTGTCAAATTTGCCTGGCCTGTGAACAGCAGTGTAATTATATCCCTCCAGTAATATCGACCATCTAGCTAATCTGCCACGACAATCTTTACTGCTTTCTATGACTTTCAATGCACTGTGATCAATATAAACAGTAAATTTCCTATCAACCAAATAAATGTGATAATATTTGACACCTTCCACCAAAGCTAATCCTTCCAAAATTGAAATGCCCCATTTTTGCTCCTCTTCTCTGGGAGCTCAGCCACCATAAGCTATAACACATACTTTACCAGAACTATCTTTTTGGCCTAAAATATGGCTTATAAATTGAACCGATGCATCAGTATACAAAATGAACTCTTTTGAAAAATCTGGAAAAACAAGAATTGGAGATGTGGTAAGTGCAGCTTTAAAGGTGTAAAAGGATTTTTCACATTTTTCTGACCACTCAAACTGAACACCCTTCTTCAGAAGATCATTAAGTGGACATGCTATCTCGGCAAATCCCTTAACAATTCTTCGGTAATAATTACACCCGTCATCGTCTGTCGTCCGGCATCCGTAAACTTTTCACATTTTCATCTCTGCAACCGCTGAGCCGGTGTGAACCAAACTTCGCAGGAATGGTCTATGGGAGATCCTCTACAAACGATCCTCTTTTTGTTCCAGTCGGATGATAAACATGGCTTCCAGAAGCATTCTTTGATTCTTGTTGGTGGGTTTTCAAAAATCTTCTCCTTTGAAACCCCCAAGCCAAATGTTTTGACACTTCACATAAATGCTGACTGGACCCCCTCTACCAAGGATCCTCATTTAATGTTGATCGCATTACAAACATGGCCACAGTTGTGGCTTGCAGTTGCTATAGAAACCCTATGGGAAATCACATTTTCATCTTTTTCTCTGGAACTACTGAGTCGACGTGAACCAATCTTCGCAGGAATGGTCTGTAGGAGGACCTCTACAAACGATCATCTTTTTGTTCCCGTTGGTTGGAAAATGTGGCCACCAGAGACATTCTCTTATTCTGATTGATGGATTTTGCAAAAATCTTCTCTGAAACCACAGGGCCAATTGTTTTGAATCTTTGCATGGTTAATGACTGGTACCCCATTTGCAAAGGATCCTCATTTAATGTCCATCAGCTTGCAAACATGGCTTCAATTGCAGCTTATAGTTACTAGAGAAACCCTACGGGAAATCACGTTTTCATCTTCTTTGGAACTACTGAGCCGACATGAAGAAACTTAGCAGGAATGGTACAAAGGATTCTCATTTTGTTCCCGTGGGTTGAAAAACATGGCCGCCATAGGCATTCTTCGATTCTGGTTAGCGGATTTTCAAAAATCTTCTCCTCTGAAACTTCACATAAATGATGACTGGGACCCCCTCTACCAACGGTCCTCATTACATTGATCGCGTTGTAAACATGGCCGCAACTGTAGCTTATAGTTACAATAGAAACCCTATGGGAAATCACATTTCCATCTTATCTGGAACTACTGAGCTGATGTGAACCAAACTTGGCAGTGATAGTCTGTGAAAGGTATTCTACAAATGCTCCACATTTTTGTTAATGTGCCTCGAAAAACATGACTACCAGAAGCATTTTTTTATTCTGAATGGTGGATTTTGAAATATCTTCTCTGAAACCACAGGGCCAACTGTTTTGAAACTTTGCATGCTTGATGACTGCGACCTCCTCTACCAACGATCCTCATTTAATGTTGACCGGCGTGCAAACATGGCTTCAATTGCAGCTTATAGTTACTATAGAAACCCTATTGGAAATCATGCTTTCATCTTCTTCTCTGGAACTACTGAGCCGATATGAACCAAACTTAGCAGGAATGGTCTATGGGAGGTCCTCTACAAAAGATCCTCATTTTGTTCCCGTGAGTTGACAAACATGGCCGCCAGAGGCATTCTTTGATTCCTTTTAGTGGATTTTCAAAAATCTTCTCCTCTGAAACTGCCAGGCCAAATGTTTTGATACTTCACATAAATGATGACTGGAACCCCCCTACCAACGATCCTCATTACATGTTGATCGGTTTGTAAACATGGCCGCAACTGCAGCTAATAATTACAATAGAAACCCTATGGGAAATCACATTTTCATCTTCTCTGGAACTACTGAGCTGATGTCAACCAAACCTGGCAGGGAAAGTCTATGGAAGGTATTCTACAAACGCTCCACATTTTTGTTAATGTGCCTCGAAAAACATGACTGCCAGAAGCATGTTTTGATTCTGATTGGTGGATTTTGAAACATCTTCTCCTCTGAAACCACAGGGTCAAATGTTTTGAAACTTTGCATGGTTGCTGACCGGGAAACCCTCTACCAACGTTCCTCATTTAATGTTGATCGTGTTGCAAACATGGCCACAATTGCGGCTTATGGTTACTATAGAAGCCCTTTGGGAAATCACATTTTCATCTTCTACGTTAAACATATTTTTATTTGCCATAACTATTAATCAAAAAGGGATAGGGGGGCAAGTGTTTTCCACTTAGTAGAAACCTCCACTCCCATAACATGAATACAGAAAATGCTACAGTGGAGAAACAAACAAGTTTTTGAAATTCATGAATGTAAATTAAACTATTTTAAAGGGTCTATATATATTGGTGTGTATGTGTATAAATAAATATGAATACTTAGCAGAAAACAAAGACAGAAAAAAGAAGAAAGAAATACTGTTGATGCCTCTTTTGCATTCTGTGTCTCTCTTGATTTGAATCAAATTAATATTCAAGAGAATATTAATCAGAACAGCTTGGGCGCTGTTCTGATTAGGATGTGTTAAAATAGTAATAATAATAATAATCATCATCATCATCTCTCTGCCTTCTGTACAGCAGCGTAGGGACGTGTCTCATTAGATCCATGTCGGTTCACACTTTCATCTTCTCTGGAACTACTGAGTCGACGTTAACCAAACTTCGCAGGAATGGTCTATAGGAGGACCTCTACAAACGATCCTTTTTTGTTCCCGTTGGTTGGAAAATATGGCCACCTGAGAGACATTCTCTTATTCTGATTGATGGATTTTGCAAAAATCTCCCCCTCTGAAACTACAAAGTCAAATGTTTTGAAACTTCACATGATTGAGGACTAGGACACCTTCTACCAATGATTTCCATGTAATGTTGATGTAATATTGCAAACATGGCCACAATTGCAGCTAATAGTTACCATGGAAAGCCTATGAGAAATCACAATTTTAGTCGAGTTTTGACGAAGTCAAACTCGACTTATAGTTTGATGAAATGGCGAGCGGGCTGGGGCGGGCGGTGGGCGGCAGGTGTAAACAATTGGTTTCCGGGCAATAACTTTAGTTCTATTTGATGCACCTTTACCAAAATTATATCAGAGGTTACCCTATAGGAAAGGAAAACACCTATTGATTTCAGAGTCTCGCGCCCCAAGGTCAATGTCACTGTTACTATAATTAGAATATTTTGTGACAAATTGGTTTCCGGGCAATAACTTTAGTTCTATTTGACGCACCTTTACCAAACTTATACCAAAGGTTACCCTATAGGAAGGGAAGACCCCTATTGATTTCGGCGTCTGGAACTCCAAGGTCAAGGTCACTGTTACTATAAATAGAATATTTTATGACAAATTGGTTTCGAGGCAATAACTGTAGTTCTATTTGACGCACCTTTGCTAAACTTATACCAGAGGTTACCCTGTAGGAAGGGAAGACACCTATTGATTTCGGCGTCTGGGACTCCAAGGTCAAGGTCACTGTTACTATAAATAGAATATTTTATGACAAATTGGTTTCGAGGCAATAACTTTAGTTCTATTTGACGCACCTTTGCTAAACTTATACCAGAGGTTACCCTATAGGAAGGGAAGACACCTATTGATGTCGGAGTCTGGGACTCCAAGGTCAAGGTCAATGTTACTATAAATAGAATATTTTGTGACAAATTGGTTTCCGGGCAATAACTTTAGTTCTATTCTGTGTATCTTCACCAAACTTATACCACAGGTTACCCTATAGGAAGGGAAGACACCTATCGATTTCGGAGTCTGGAGCCCCAAGGTCAAGGTCACTGCTACAATCAATAGAATATTTTGTGACAAATTGGTTTTCGGGCAATAACTTTAGTTCTATTTGATGCACCTTTACCAAACTTATTCCAGAGGTTACCTTATACGAAGGGAAGACACCTATTCATTTTGGAGTCTGGGACTCCAAGGTCAAGGTCACTGTTACTATAAATAGGTTATTTCTTCAGACTTTAATGTCAAAACTCGACTTCTGGATCTGTGATCCTCTTGCTGGATTTTTATATGTCGTTCCAGGTGAGCGATTACAGGCTCTTTAGAACCTCTAGATTGAAAAGATGTGACCTAAATATTGGATCAATTTGGCTGCAAAGTGGCATTTCTGTGGTTGGAGACAAACATTAGCATTTCTTAACCTCTGAAAAACAAGGTGTAGATGATTCAGGTGTTCTTCAAACGTTTTGCTGAAAATGACAATATCGTCCATGTACACGATGGCTATATCCTATTGCAAGTTCCACAAAACTTCTGTCATTACTGCGAGAAGGCCATTGGCACGGTCATTAAACCAAATGGGAGCTTTTTGAACTGGTACACTCCTTGGTGTGCAATTAAACCTGACTTATGTTTTGTGCTGGGATCAAGAGGTTTGGTAAAAGTCTGAGGCCAGATCTAAAACAGAGAAAAATTCAGCCCTAGACTGACCCACAGTGCCAACAATATCTTATATCTTCGAATCTAGGGAGCGGAAAATTTATTGGTTTTATGACTTTATTAAGCTGACGATAGTCAATCGCTAATCTAAAATCACCATTCTTTTTCTTGATCATGATATCTGAACTGGTCCATGGAGTATTGGATTTCTCAATAATGTCATTTTCCTCAAGTCCTGTTATCATGTTTTCCGAATCAGTTTTCTTCGCAAGGTCTGTTCTGTAAAACTGATGCTGAATCGGTGATGCATTTCCGTCAATTTTATGCTGGTGTAAATGAGTGGTTCCCAGTTCAGATACATCTTTAACAAAAACATCCCTATTCAGGCCTAAAAATGTCAAACGTTGGTGTTCTTGATCAGAAGTAATATCTTAGTCATTAAGATTGAAATTTAAGGTCTCTGCAACACTTTTAGAAGCAGATTTGACTGTAGGTTTGGATGTTTCACAGTGGATGTCATATACAGTATTTGTTTCATTATTGCCCAGATCACCCAAAAGGAAATTTGGAGGAAGAGATTCAGCCATTGCAATTGGTTGGTTATTTTTCAAATTAATTTGGCGATCAGTTGAATTAAGTATTCTTTCGGCAGTTTTTTCATTCTCAAGTTTGACAACACCCTTTGCACCCAAAAGATTAATGTTCGTTGGTTTAAAAAGGAATTGGTTCTAAAATGCCAAATTTACATTTTAGCTGAGAAACTTAGTTTATTTTTACTTGAATAAAAATTTCTTGCTTTGGAGGTATACTTATATTTCCAATTACTGTAAGCAGGGAAGATTTAACATTTAAATTGTTCAGTTCAGCGGCAACAATGCCTTCTTCGAGTTCCAGTGTATTGTTACAAAGATCTAATTTTGCTTTTTGAGTTTTTAAGAAATCAATGCATAAAATTCATTTATAATTCATTTTTTTTAAAACATGCTAAGTTTGAACCACTGTGAGTTTATTTATTGAAATCAGCACTGTAACTTTCCATAAAATGCTTATAATTTCCCCGAAACTCCTAAAACAGTGGGCAGGTCAGACTGTTCTAGCAGGAAGGATTTTTCAAAACTTGAATGTCTGTAAGTATGGAAATCAATACAAGAAACTGCGGCCCCTGAATCAATAAGTGATTTAACAAATATCTTTCCCAGATATATATTAATGATGCTCAAATTTGGCTCAAAGTGATTTACGACTGGTTTGTGTCCTGCATTTTTGGTCTTCTTGGCATTTGGAGGTCTGGGCTTATCCCCTACTTTGCTGGATTTTGCTCTACCAAAATGAGGGATATGCTCATACCCCTATTGGGACGTTGTGAGTGAGTTATGACAACATTTTGCAATAAGGCCAATACGCGAACACCGATGGCACCGTTCATTCCGAAATCTACATTGAATAACATTTTGCAATATGACCAATACGCGAACACCGATGGCACCTTTCATTCCGAAAGTACTAAACTGATTGTACTCGCCACATCTTGGGCATGGTTTATGGTTTATTGTACAATCTTCTTTGACTGGAATTCCTTGAACTATGAAAAGTGTTAGTTGGCACTGCAGGTCTCTCTCTCTCTCTCTCTCTCTCTCTCTCTCTCTCTCTCTCTCTCTCTCTCTCTCTTGGATGTGTCATTGGTTTAACAGATGAAACTGTTGACATATTGTTCATGGCCGTTGTCAGTTTGTTGATTTCACTTCTCAGCTCACTTAGGATATTTGCACTGGGGTCCTGGGTAAAAGAGGCAGCCATCTTGGCCCATTTTTTCACATCATCTACAGAAGTTGGCTCTTTTGTCAATACAAAGGACTTAATTTCTGGCTGTAGACCCCTTATGATGGTCTCAAGAATGTCATCTTGTGATTTGTCAAGAATTCATCCCAAACGCTGAATATCATCAATGAAATTGTCAATGAATTCACCCAATTCCTGTCGTCTGTCCCTGAATTTATCCAACTGGGCCCATTTATCTGAAGCACCTGGCAAACTCGCTTTTCAAAGGCTGTGATTAAATGTGCCAGAATGTCTTTCATTGCTGAGGGTTGTGTATCGAACCACAGTAGTGCTGGTCCTTGTTAAACAGAGGAAAAAGATTCACCTGTTCTTCTGGGCTAATCTTTTTAAATAAACAGTACCTTTGATATTGACATAACCAAGGTCCTGTCATGCTATCTGCCTGAGAATGTTTTAAAATTGACAGATGCTCCCTCGATTGTTGAATTTTTCTCACGTCTGAGAACTGCAATTTCACTCTTTAAATCCTCATTTTCACATTTAATGGCATTGCAACTGGACACAGTGATGTATATACATGCATACATACATATGCATTGTATATTGTACATGCGGCAATGTCCACCCTGCACCCCCTTCCTGTATGGCACTATGATGCTTGATCTGTACTGGGTTAGTAACAGTAGTTCCAATTCCAATGTCTATGTACAGGCCGCTTCTCTTTTGCTCAGGCAATGGTGCTTGGTCTGTGATGGGTTGGTAATTCCAATTCCAATACCTATGCACATGCTGCCCTTCTTTGCCCTTCTTTTGTTCAGTACTGTGGTACTTGATCTGTACTGGATTAGTGATTTCAGTTCCAATTAGTAATTGGAACTGGAATTGCTGGTCCAGTACAGATCCCATAATTGTACCATACCGATTATATTTAGCCCGACCACTCCAAACACAGTGGTATGGTAGTTTTGCTCTGCTTTATGCTGATGATTGTTGGATTGTGGGGCTGTTGTATAATAACTATCACTCAATACAGCAACTACAAGCAACTGCACCAGAACGATTGACACTCTCTCCTCATACAGCAACTACGGTCAACTTTAATACATTACAACCAAGTGGTATCGACTTAAACCACGCCAACGGCTCACATAACCCTACCACAACACACCGTACGCATACAGCTGACTACATGACCACAACATAGCCCTAACCTACATGTATCATACTCACTCACTCAAAGCCAATGTTTGAACATAAGGTTACCGTGTCACTCCAATCACAACTGTTCTCGTTACATGTCCCTGGTTTAAATATTGTCCACATCCACTAATATGTTGATGGTTGTTGTATTGTGGGGCAATTATATCATGTCAAGGTTTCAATACAACAGGTACAACCAAGAGGTACTGTACCACCTCAGTGGCTTCTTAATGGAAATGTACTTATCCCTTTTGTGTGGATGTGTTTAGTTATGTATATTGTGACGGTATGTGTTGTGTTGATTGATGGCTATTATATCTAACTCCTAACAAAATACATCTCCCTTTTAGTTCTTATCCAACGCATACCGCCATCACCGGATCTCCTCAACACCTCATCTCATCCACTGCTGTAATTTACGAACGTCTTAAGTATTGGATTTACACTTCATTTCAACCACTTTTGTGCTGTATTATGGTAGTACGTGGATGCCGACATAATTGATATGCGTCTGGTGTGGGCAATATTTTATATATATCCCCTTACACACAAACTTCATCCTTTATTGGATTATCCAATACACAAAACGTTCTGTGTCGTCCACAGCTGTACAGTCTACGAGTACTGACCTGTTTATAATTTGCCGACCAATATGTGACTTGACACTGTGACACTCTTTATTGTGATAATACCGTACTCTAGTGTCATACTAATTAGGCTAACTGTCGATAATGTCCAAGTCACTGTCAGTTGAACCGCGGTGGAGCGTGTTATCCGAGCATGAGCAGCCTGTACTGTTGACACATCCACAACACAGAAAATTCGCTAATATCCAACACATCCACAACACAGAAAATTCGCTAATATCCAACTGCAGTACCTTTCCTTTTGTGACGAAGTATGGATTTTCAAACACTGATATAAAATTGGTTGAATACCGAAACTTTCATGTCAAGGTTTGTCCCTCTCAAACCTTGATACCAAAGCTTCAAATCCCCCATGTGCACGTACGAAAGAATACAGGAATGAGCCCGACTGAGTCATCTCATGCTTATGATCTGAATGATATGCCCTTTCAGAGTTAAGGTGTTGTATGGGAGATGAATATTTGCTTAGCAGTTAGGTGGCGTGTTGTTCACTTTGTTGTCAATGATCTAAAGCATACTATCTACGAGCTGTCCTTCCATGTTCATGATTAATTTTTTATTGTTTTGGGGTTTTTTTTCGTTTTTTTAAATTTCGAAAAAACAAAAAATTCGATTTTTTTCAAACACGACGGCAGCGGGAAAGATGTGCGCCTGTGTTGGAGCTGGAATTTCTATTACTCATTAGCGTCCTAATCCTGTTTCGCTACAGAGAACCAGATTTGGAATTGGACTTGCGGGAAGTATGTTAGCCCCTACGGGGCAACGCCTTGGTTTATATAATATCATTTTGTATTTTTTATATAATCTTTTTATACATAATAATAACATAACATACCTCAAACTAATAAATTTAATCCGATCAGCGCTGCCAGTACATAATCATTGATGATAACCGTACTCATTCTATATAACGGCAGTATAGGTGGTATTCACTCACCATTTCTCAAGTATGTCTCCATATACACAGGAATCGCAAGCAAGCTTGACATAACGCAATGCAAGTTAAAAGAAATTATGTTAACCCCAACCATAATATGCCTCTATCAATCATCTTACCATGGCGGGTAAGATCACCCTCGACGAGATTCAGGAAAGCGACGACTACAATCTCACAGCTAAATGCAAAAATATTATCGATATAAACGATAACAGTGTCACTGATACACCATATAACCCATATATCCACCCTTGCTCATATTATAGCCCTGACCAATTCAAACTTGATTCATCAAAAAATACATCTTTCTCGTTATTTAGTATTAACTGTAGGAGTCTGAATGCGAATTGGGATTCTCTAGTAAATCTACTACATGAGTTACATAATGGAGAAAATGACTTTGATGTAATTGGACTATCAGAGGTTTTCACAGTCCACGAAGATGTACAGTACAGCCTCAATGGTTATCACCCACTCCAATTAAGAACACGACCCAGTAACGATGATGGGAGGGGAGGTGTGGGTCTTTTTATCAGAGAAAACATTCCATTTCGAATACACCCTGAACTTACGGTGTTTATTCCACATGTATTCGAATCGTTGTTTGTAGAACTTTACCCCAATGATAAAACGTCAACAATTATTGGCATTATATACAGACCCAACACTGCACCCAAGGCTAATCTTGACAGTTTTATTTCTACCTTAAATGACATTTTCGTAGGCATAAATAGCAGAAGAGCTCATATAATGGGTGACTTTAACATCGATCCCTTAAAATTCTCTGAACATATCAAAACAACCGATTATATTGATATCGTTTTCAGTCACGGATATATTCCTTTAATCACAAAACCAACACGCGTTACTGAATATTCGGCAACCCTTATAGACCACATTTACTCCAATAGTTACTCCAGTGGTGGTAAATGTGGTATCATAATTACTGACGTTTCAGATCATTTCGCAACTTTTTATACTGAGGAAGCAACAACGTTGACTCAAAAGGTATCCCCAAAACCCAAACGCTCATTTACGAAAAAAAAGTTTCTTCTTTCAAAAATAAATTACGTGATACGAACTTTAGCTCAGTAATTGAATCTACATGTCCTAATGAATCTTTCAACATATTCTTAAATATGTTCATGGACAATTTTGAAAATTCGTTTCCTATAGAAAATAACAATGTACCCAAAAACTATGTTAAAAAGCAGCCATGGATGACTAGCGGTATCCTAAAATTTTCTATAAACAAAAACAAACTACATGTAAATAAACTAAAGCGCCCAACAAACACTAACATCGATAACTACAAGCAATACTGCAGAGTATACAACGCAGTTAAAAAACGCGCAAAAGCCCAATACTATACAGATATCTTGAACGAAAATAAGTACAATTTAAAAAAAAGTTGGCAAATCCTTCGTTGTGCCCTCAACAAATCTGTCTGCAAAGAACAATTGCCAACTGAATTCCTTATTGATGGTAGAAAAATCTCTGAACCTGACTCAATTGCCCATCATTTTAATGATTTTTTCGCAACAATTGGACAAAAAATAAACGATAACATCCCTCCCACTAACATAGAATTCGACACTTATATTCGGCACAACTCACGCGATAACTTCTTTATCACACCGACCACTAAAGAAGAAATTATCGCAATCACAAATAATCTAAAAGGAAAACAAAGCACGGACTGCTACAGCATTTCTACAAAAATACTAAAAGAAACTATTAATGAAATCGCGGAACCCTTGACCCACGTCTTCAACTTATCATTCACGCGAGGTCTCTTCCCTAATAAAATGAAAATGGCAAAAGTTATACCCATCTTTAAATCTGGAGACCCGTGTTCGTTAAATAACTATAGACCAATAAGTATATTGCCAGCGTTTTCTAAAATATTAGAAAAATTAATGTCTAGACGACTTTATTCTTATCTATCCACATTCGAAATCTTATATGAACACCAATATGGCTTCAGACCCAAACACTCAACCTTCCACCCAATGTTGCATTTCCTACACGAAGTAGCCGACAGTAATGACCTATCTCCAAATCATAACACTATCGTACTTTTTCTAGATTTCTCAAAGGCCTTTGATACCATTAACCACAGTATTCTTTTGAAAAAACTCGAAGCATATGGTATCAGAGGTATAACTAATGATTGGTTTCGAAGTTATCGTCATGATCGTAGACAGTTCGTTCAATATAAAGATTCATCTTCAGATAATGAAGTACTTACTTGTGGAGTGCCTCAGGGATCGGTTTTAGGGCCCATACTTTTTTTGATCTATATTAATGATATTATGTACAAATCCGACGGAAACATTGACACGTTATTTAACACTCTAAATGTCGAAATCTCAAAAGTAAGTGAGTGGTGCAAGGCAAATAAATTATCCCTAAATGCCCAAAAAACCAAGTACATAATCATTCACCCACCTCATACAAAGTATGCCCAAACCCAGCGTCGCCTTCTCCTTAATAACTCAGAATTAACCCAGATATCAAATAGATCGGACACGAAGACAATAAATTTTTTAGGAGTATGTTTTGATGAAAATCTCAAATTCGATAGCCATGTTTCATATATAGCATCGAAGATTTCCAGAGCGATATACACAATAAATAAGGCAAAAAGAATTCTCCCTCATCAAGCCCTTAAAACACTCAACTTCACTTTGGTTCAGAGTCACTTGTTGTATGCAATTCAAGTCTGGGGTCATGCAACAGCCACAAAAAGCTCTTTACATTACAAAAGAGAGCTCTGCGTGTAATAAATATAAAAAAATACAATTCCCACACGAACCTCTTATTCCTCAAAGATGAAATTCTCAAGTTTGATGATATTTACAGGCTACACACTTTACTGTTCATTCGTGATTGGCACTCTGGAAACTTGCCAAAAAGTTTTGAAAATTTCCTCCAAATCTATAATCACCCAACCGGAATGCTAACCAGACATAGTGGACAATTAAAGAGAAATACACCTCGAACATGCTTCTCTGCAAATTTACCAAAACACTCATACCCTAAACTATGGAATGACCTAAGCAATGACATTCAATCTGAACCGAGTCGCTCTATATTCAAACGCTCCATAATGTTACACGCCTTGGGAACTTATAATACACCCCCGACATGTTTCAATCCACAGTGTCCTGATTCTAACACTAGAGTCGGTGATCTCTTGCGTGACTAGGCCATTACTAACAGCAGCTCAGATAAACATAGTAAGATAAGAACACGGTGTAGACCTCCTTTAAGGCGTGACCAGATCTGTAATGCTTTCCTTGTCTGAATCTCCCCCAAACATTTAATAAAGAATATCGGTCTTTGTTATGTATTGCATCTTTTGAAAAGAAATTGAAACTTATTTACCACCTGTACTGCCCTATCCTCGCACTTCCAAATAGGAGATGGCAGGAAGACAGCCATTGGGCTATGCCGTCTCCTTACAATATGCATGTTTTTTTACAACTTGTCACTGTTCTAGTTACACAATATTCTTTTTTTTTGGAAAACATCTAAATACATTTATATTTGTAACTACACTATATGTACATGTATATTGTGAATAAAATATTGTATGGTTACCCGGCAGTTCATCAGGATCTAATGAATTCTCCACAAATTATGACCTTGCTGGGATTACTGGTCATTAAGGCATGGCTGCTGTTCAGCAGGCTTGGTTGCGAGAGGTAATAAATGACATCTTTGTTCCGTTAATGAACTTTTATTAATGATCCATCAAATATTTACATAAAAGTAGGCTGCATTAACACAAACATGGTAAAATATATTTATGGATCAGTCTATGCCTACTTCGATAAAACATGGTAACTTTAGCAACTGGGGCTACTAAAATGGCTGTCTGCTAACTGATTAACTGGCAACATGTTAAACACTCTCATAACATAATAACAAAGTAACTTGAACTGTTGGACTTGTTAACTTATTTTTGTTGACTCATTGACTGCCTTGACACCTTCTGCCGAAGAGCTTCCCAATCTCCCTGTACATCAAAAAGGTTTCCATTTCTCTGCAAATGACAGGCTGTGTTTGCTCCACCCTTTATCTCACCCAGCTCTTTTTGATTGGCCTAGAATGTCAGTCCCACCCACGTACCCTGGACAAGAAAACAGCCATCTTGTGAATTTGTTGTGGTCAATTTAAATGCTAAACCTTAGATAAAGAAAAGCTGTTGTCTTTTACTTGAGGGTTCCAGTTAAAGATAAGGTGTCTCATTACACAATTTATAGGAAATGAAACCCCTAGTACTAGTAGGGTGGATTTCCATTCACCTAATTAATGTTGCACATTGTTTTAAAGAATATTTACAAAGAAAAGAGTGTGCCACGCAACAGAATATAAATAATATTATTTTCTCTAACTGGACACACTGAATTTTCTGTAACTGGTTATAATTTTCTGAGGCCTTATGACCACCCAGTCCAGGCCACTAATTGTAGATTAAATTTAAATTGCTTGCCTAACGAAGCAGTAGTATAAGAACATTTTGATGGAGACTGTGTGAACATGATTCCATCTGACTGTTTGTTAATAAGTGTAGTTGCTTAGGTATCAATCTTAATGTTTTCTGCTCAATTCAGATGTAAACTGTCTTAGTCTTTGAATGTTTGTTCCCCTCCAAACAAATTCTTAAATGGAGCACCCATGATGCCAATTTTTCCAATGACGTCAAGATGATAGCTTAAATTTTTGATTTTGTTGTATATAAGTGTATATATCTTTGATATTTTTTCTCGTTTGGGCCAACAATATAAAATGTGTGTTTATATGACAGACCCCGAAAACCGATTTGTCATTTAACCAGACCAGAATAATTCAAGCGCTGCTAATTGAGCATGAAATTTAATGTCCATTATGGCGCTCTTGTTGAACGCCACATAGGCTATCTGATAACTGATTAAAAGAGTAAGAGAGACAGTATTCTCCTGTAGTCATTATCTGTGTAATTATGGCCAGTTGATAGGTAATTATGGTGAGAACAGTACATCCCACATGTTCTGGACACACACCCATATTATGCATTTGGTCACATGTTTTGGACACACTCCCATATTATGCATCTGGTCTGTCACGAATGTCAGAATATTCCAAAAATACGACACTTTCAAAGGAAGTTAAAAGTGAATATTAAATTAAGATAGTTGTAAGCGGCCAAGGCCAAGAGAAGTGATTAAACTGAGAATTGATGTTCTGGCTATCGAAATAAAAACTGGGGGATTTCTCGAAAAATTCATTTCAGCCTGAAGGTGTGTAAAGCTATGGGTTATTGCGAGTAGATGGGGGTGCTATAGGTTAGAGGAGGTGCCCCATCGATGCGAAAGTATAGGCACGTGGCGATGTAGGGGAGCCACATAGCTCATATTTAGAATAGGAGCAGTCGTGGGCCAAGTCGGTGGCCATATCCGAGAATAGGATCAGAAACACGAAGTACGAGCTCAGCTATTTGCATTTAGGTAAACGGCATTATTTGTTGTAGGAGGCAAGACATACGTACGGACAGTAGGCTTGCCTGTATGAACATTATTCTAAGATAAATGTAGGGGAGAGTTTAACCCCATTGGTGGCAACTACTTGAGTGAAAAGCGTCAAGTGAATTGACAATAAGCTAGATGCCGTGCGATGGTAGTTGAAGTGTGACATTCCGTCACTTGTTAGAGGGAAGGCGACATAGTAAAGTGACAATACGTTAGTGGCTGTGCGACGGCAGTGGTAGATTGACATTCCATCACTTGTTGGAGCAAAGGTGTCCGGATAAAGTGACAATACGTTAGTGGCCATTCGATGGCCGGGAAAGGGTGAACTGAAGAGACGACCAAAAAAATTAACCCCAGCGAGAAGGAGGAAAAACCTGTGACAGCAGAGTATACAGGCCCACAAGTGACGCAGACACTGTGTGGGTAGGGATGATTGACGTTTTGTTTATCATATTCATTGTATAACATGTAAGTCACAAATTACCATATTTGTTTATATGTATATGCATTAAAATTGTTGTTTTCAGTAAACCCCTGTTGATTTATACTTTTCAAGGAAAAGTTATTAACCCCTTCAGGATAAAAACCACCCCAACAAAATGAAATGGGCAGGTTCGTTACGGCGAGACATCTGTTCACGCACGGGTTCAGGCAACACTCCTTGAGTTTTAGCTGAATACGTGGCGTGAATCTTTTTCCCCCAGCAACGACAAAGTCCGGTTTCCGACAGACGTCACATGAACCCCGAGCCCTTTTCCACTGAGGACAGAAGAATCCATGATCATAGAACTAATGTAGATTGTTTTCTTTAGTGGGAGACTTATACTGTAAGCAGGCTTTAAAATATGTCCTAGGCAGGCCTTTTTCACTTTATTTGGACACATCAGGTTCAAGTGAAAAATGTGCCCAAAATATGTGAAATTATATTATTAGTCAATATACATACAAACAAAATATAATACAGGACTTTCTAAGATCTATTTTGCATCATGCAAAAGCATTTCTTAACATATGTCCTCATTTTAGAATGTTACAACAAGCTGCTATCTCCTAATTTGGCCACAGCCTTTACCGCCTTGAATTTTGGGTATTATAAAGGCCTGGTCCTAGGTTCAGCAGAAGGCAAACAGTATTGACAATGTGATGATGGGTATTGGGTGCTAACAGTGCCACCTATAGAGATGGATGCTACCAAACAGTTTATGAGGGATACAGTCTCCAAATTTGGTACACTTGTTAAAGGTGATGTCTAATTATAGAATTAGGCATTCGTTTTCTGACCACTGTCCAGAATAACGTTTTTTCTATCTTTTAATATCATTGTTACGGTGTAAAGATATTATACAGTGGAACCCTGTTAACTGAATAGCCACTTTGCCAATGAAACTTATTCAATTAACAGGAGTATTCAGTTAACCAGGATTGTGTCACGTCTCTTTCTGGTGATAAACTTAGTATTTATTCTTGTTTGATAGAGCTACAAGATATAATAGATTAAATGTCTGCATTGGATGTACTGAGGCCAAATAGGTTTGTCTATAAATAAAGGGAAACTGGGAAGAGTCAGGGTAATTTCTCGGCAGGTTACAAGATTTTTTATTAGCACAACTTGACAAAGTCAAGCTGAGCTATTGCCATCACTTCTCGTCCGTCGGCGTACGTACGTACGTACGTACGTACGTTAGTTAGTTAGTACGTACGTCCACAATTTCCTTTGGCACACCTAACGGGCCGCATTTATGATCAGATTACTTTGAAACTTGGTATGCTTATTTGGGGTGACCTCTAGATGGGAGCTATCGATTTTCTTCAATTTCCGTCATAAAATGTTGCTGCAGCCAACGTTCTTAGAACTTAGTTTAGTCAGACCACAATATTTCCCTTTGGCACACCCTACAGGGCACATTTATGATTTGATTGCTTGAAACCTGGTATGCTTGTTTAGGGTGACCTCTAGATGGTAACTATCGATTTTCTTCAATTTCCAGCAAAAAATGTTGCCACGGCCAACGTTCGTAGAACTTAATTTAGTCAGACCTCAATAATTCCCTTTGGCACACCCTACAGGGCACATTTATGATCAGATTGCTTTGAAACCCAGTATGCTTGTTTGGGGAGACCTCTAGATGGGAGCTATCGATTTTCTTCAATTTCCGTCAAAAAATGTTGCCGCGGCCAACGTTCTAAGAACTTAGTTTAGTCAGAAGACTCAATATTTCCCTTTGGCACACCCTACAGGGTACATTTATGATCGGATTGCTTTGAAACCTGGCTTGCTTGTTTGGGGTGATCTCTAGATGGGCGCTATCGATTTTCTTCAATTTCCATCAAAAAATGTTGCCGCAGCCAACATTCTTAGAACTTAGTTTATTCAAACCACAATATTTCCCTTTGGCACACCTTACAGGGCACATTTATAATTGGATTGCTTTAAAACCTGGCATGCTTATTTATTTGTTTGTGAATCTCTATTAGAGGTAAATCTGACCTGTGGTTGCTCTTGTTTTTTATCAAATACGACAGAAGTGAAGACCTGTAACATATTTTTGACTTCTTTCATTTCTTCTCTTAAATCAGTGTTACTAACACTTTGGACATTTTTATCAACAAAGTCTTCTACATTTGAATCACTGCAGGCAAAGGACACTTGTCTGTAAGCAAAATTTGTGCTTTGGTAGCCAAATATTGTATGTTGGTTCGCAAGAGATGCCTTAACATACTTCAATGCCTTTTGAATACTTTTAGGATTTTTTTCCATTGTGATCTTTTTAGGATGAGTAGGACTTCTGCTATGCCCATAGCATTTACAGGTTCTCCTACGACTGGTGTCAAAACCTCTATCATAAGAACTGCTTGAATCATATGACTCACTTGACGAAGAGTAATATTCTGTGCATTTGTCAGATGAACTGTATGGGCGAGAATGTCCTCGTCCTCTATGTGATCTGGATGAGTGTTTTGTAGGTGTATGTTCATGATGTGAATCACCATTGTCCCTAAATAATTTTGGAGATGTGTATTCATCGCCAGATTTATTGTTTTCTGCTGATTTAGGGGTACTAGTATCGGTGTCATGTTTTCTGTAACAGTAGTCACGAGGAATAACATCAATGATTTTTGACAGTTGTGGGTCAGAATGTGAATCGGCAAAACTAAATTTGGATGCCAATTTATTTTGTTGTTGAGACAGGTTCAGATTTTCTAACTTTTCTTTTCTGCGCTCAGCAGATATCTAACATATTCCTGATTGAACTCTTTGAGTTTACGTTGGACCTCTAAAGTGGAATCATGCTTTATCTTTTCATTTCTGTGTCTTTTATTTTTAATTTAGTTTGTAGTATTTCGTTTTGTGAAATAGCTGTATTGAAATTTTGTGACCAGGTCAATTCATTTTCAACAAACTTTCTCTCTATTTGTTTCAAACGAACCATAAGGTCATCAACAACTGTACCTTCAGGGTCTTCTTAAAAACAAATTATACCTTTAGCCAACCACTCAGCCCAAGTTTCCAAAGGAATATCTGTCTCTTTAGTTAGATCTTTTATTTCTAAGTGCAGTTTTTGTTCCCCACATTTAATAATTTTTTCAGCCCTGGCCTGCCCTATACCATGTAATTTTTAAAGATCGCTTGCTGTGGCTGTTTGTAAATTAATTGATGCCATTTTGTAATGTTAACTTGGTAAGTGTGAAACAATTGTGAAATAAATTCAATCTTTCATCTCAAAAATGAATAAGTTTGTGTTCAAACAATTACATAAAACTCTGGAAAAACTTTTGATGACAAACTAGACATAATTTGAAGGTAATGTTAATCAATTGTGACAAGTGAAACAGAAAAAAATATATATATTTGGAAATTAACGATTTCAAAGTAACAAAGGAAAAACAATCAAAAAGTTTATTTCCGTTCTGTGCTGCCATACTTTTCCGTGCATAACATGACTTCCGTTTGTGTTGTTTGTACTAGCAACGTGAGAAAAGCAGTTTAAATTCCAACAAATAAAGGAATAAAACAGAAATAAAGGAGAAAAAAAACAAAAAACAAACATGTATAAATGATTATAAACGAAGAAGCAATTGTTGATCCTCTCCATTTATTGAACCCTGGAAAAAAAATTCAATAACAATCTCTCGTACTGAAAAGTACAAGACTCAAGAAATTTGTGAAATGTTACTCATAATTGAGAGTTCATAACGAAACATCTCGTCGCCATATGTGATAAAATCACATCATAGTTCTATGAAAGTAATAATTACTTTCAAGGTGACTTGAATTAAAGCTGTCAAAGCTCGATGCTGTTGGTTTCAAACGTCAGTTTCAAGTGAAGACTGTCTTGAGAAGCAAGGGAGATCACTCATTGTGGGTCCACTCGATGTCATTCTGGAGCGTGCCCCAGAATGTATGGACACCACACACTTCTACCACAATAATAATAATGAAGATTTACAAAGTGTATATTTATGCTATTTGAGCTAATTTGGGGTGATTGATTTACACGTTTCATTTGCTGAGCAGTTATTATTAATTTTTTTTATTTTTCATCTCTCGATCGCCCACATTCACTGTCTGACTTGAGCAAGAGTTTGTTTCCGCAGTACAGTACACGGCATCTTCGTGCCCCCAAACTCCAGTTTCTATTATTTGATTTCAACCAAAGTTGATATGTCTATATTCCAGCTAGTAATACAGACCAGGTTTCAATATAGGTCCCATAACTCCCCCCTCACACACACACACACACACACACACACACACACACACACACACACACACACACACACACACACACAACACACACACACACACAACACACACACACACACACACACACACACACACACACACACACACACACACACACACACACACACACGCAGTCTTGTCTTCCCTACATACCGAGGTACCCCATTGTTTGTCCTTTGTGTGTACTAACGGTTTCTACCTCGTTTTGCCGGTACAGTTCTGGGAAAACAACCGAGGTAAAGGGTTTCTTTTGTCTTTTGTACCTCGGTAAGGCGAAACACGCAAACTCTTTTGTCTAGTTACCTCGTCAAGTTGGTAAGACAAACCCACACACACACACACACACACACCACACACACACACACACACACGTGTGTCACTTAGGCAATTATTCCCAAAATGCATTCTGAAGGATTGGAAGTTATTACAAAGGAAAATTGACTCTCATAGCTTAACATTGCTTTATGCACTGCATCTTTAATCCTTTACCTAGCACAAGTTGAAGCCAACAGTACAAATTATTTTCCTGAAACATCAGATTTTTTCATTTTTTACTTCTAACCTTTGCTTATTAGTCCTTATTGGAACAAGCTCATCAAGCTTGTTGCATTAATAGGTCATGAGTTATGTTTTGGGGTAGAGAAATGAAAAAATAAAATTTGAATAGCAATTTTTGTATATCACGAGTGCAGATATAGCAGATTCGTTAGATAGACGATTAACAAAAAATGGCTCCGACCAGCATTGTCATTGCTGGGACAGTCGGGCTGTATGCGTGACATCACTCTAGTTATATATAGTTCCAGGTGAGCGATTACAGGTTCCGCAGAGCCTTTGCTTGTTTTGTTACTCTAGTGTGATTTTATTGCGTTTTCCGACCAGTTTTATAATAAATAAAATAGCTCAAATGCATAATTTCTTTCCTGAGAAATAAACTTCCCCTTCATAGTACCCTTCTCGTATATATTTCTGACCAGAACCTCAAATAAATGGGCAACACATTCATTTTACATAAATTCATCTTTTTGTGATTCGTCTTGTTGGAATGACCAATTTCGACATTCGTCTTGATGGGAATAAACATTTAATTGTAACTAATATTGTGTAAATACTTACCACAACAAATTGTGTAATAACACACGAACGGTATTTACAAAAGATGCATCATTGAAAGACGACACTAACCAAGCTGATCATTACTTGAATAAAGCTTTATATTTATGGGAAAAGTCTGGAAATATAGTGATTGAATTTACCGAAGTGGGTCAAAATCTCTTCGGGTTGAAATTATCGATCGGCAAAGCGGTCAGCAGTAGGGCGTCTTAGCCGGGGGAAAAAGTGGGTCGAAGTTACCGAAATTTGGTCGAAATTACTTTGGGTCGAAGTTACTTTGGGTCAAACTTACTGTGGGTCGAAGTTACTGGATAGCATCAGGACTCATCTTGCTCCTCAGTGTCGATATAAGCCCATTGCCGATTAGCCATCTTTGACGTTAATGATATGCAAGGTCAGAGATAGCTTCGGGTAAATACTTCGATCAGACTATCTGTCAAGACTGTCATACATACGACAGAAACAACCAAAATGTTTCTCTTGAAATGAGAAAATGTGCATTTTCGATTTAATACTTATAAAGATAGAAAAATACCACACTTTCAACACTTCATTTAAGGGGTCGTCCAACCTAACTTTGCTCAGTTTTTTGGACATTTTTCCCAATGCCTCAGAAACAGATAAGAGAAGTAAGGAAAAGCAAATAAATTATATATCAAAATAATGAGTAAAGTGCATAGAAAAGGTACATATCACTTTTTTCAGGAAAAAAGTGAATTTTATGATTTTGAAGAAGATTAAGTTGCCAATGACATAAGTAACGAACCGGTAAAACCACAAAATAATCGGTAATTCGAAAGCCTTGTCCTCAATATAATGATAACATACTACAGACTCGGAGAAAGCATTTTTTTTACACACACTCTGGTGGGTTTTGATGTTTGAATGTAATAACATCAACACAAATTTTGGATGTTCCGGATGTGGCCATGTTTCAACGATGTTTATTCCGGTCATGTGATTACGATGTGGTTCTTGCAGAAATACTCAATTTAGGCAATCGTAAGAATGCAAGGACGTGATCACGCCCTTTATTTGTTCGAGATAATGTATGAGCGGATTTGCAAACAGGTGACAGCAAATACTTATAGCTGCCAATGTCATAACTGCAAAATATGGTTCGAAATTCCCTCTCGTGTTTACAGGCTGTCTGAACTTTTTTGTTGACAAAAAATCTGAATTATTGCGCACTATAAAGACAACATGAACCACTTGTCAAAAAATAACCGAATGTATAAAATCGGACGATCCATATAAAATAAGGCAATATTCGTAACAAAGTAAACAGAATGCTTCAGAAATTACTTTTTCACGAAATATGTTCCAAGTGACCTGGAACTATATTGAGCGTGTTGATTTTCCCCGATGTTGTGAAGTTATTTACTTCTTAATAACCATGGAATTTGTCGCGGCTGTGTTTGATGTCTGCAAAGGACCGATTGAAGATGGGTTGAAAATGATGCTTCGCGCTTTTAAAGAAGGTGCGCTTGGACGATGCTGATAATTTAGTTTTTTCTTGCAACTAATCATACTAACACAAGCGTCGATCAGTGCCTTTTGTCATCATTTTACACTGACAAATGTGACAAATCTCCTTCACCGGAAACTATCTCCCAATTTGCATATCACAATAAACATAACCGCCGTCGAAACTATCTCCCAATTTGCATATCACAATAAACATAACCGCTGTCTGCGTGGCCGTGTGGTCAAAACGGAAACGAATTGTCGAGTCCACGGTCAAAATTAGCTGCAATTGATTTTTAAACAAATGGAATACATGAAATATTCGCAATTTCTTCATTACTTTTTAACCAGACCACATGCGTTCAGTTTCGTTTGTCGGCATCAAACTGATATTGTTTGTGGTAATTAATAGTACGAGAAGGCGAAAGAAGCCAAATATTTCCCATCATCTATAAATTAATTCAAATTGATAATTCCTTTTATTTTACTCAAATTATGAATTGATAAGGTGGGTATGCTGTGATTATTATGCCCCAGACCTGGCAGTTGGAAAATCAAAGGTGCATCTAGGGCCGTGCAGTGGTGACCTCTGTCCTCTTAGTCTTAGTCTTACCCATTCATCATTACATATACCAACATTCCCCCCCCCCCCCCCCTTGTATCTCAACCATTGCTACTCCAATTTGAAGGATATTGAGTGTTGTGATCGAGCATCATGGGGAAACAATGCCTGTGTAGCTGCTGCAGCATGTGATTCTTCCCACATTTTTTCAGAGTTGTGGTACTTTTTCACTCTTTTGAGTTAGAAAAGTGTTTTTATAACTAGTTGATTTGTTACAATTTGTAACATATTTTTGACTTCTTTCATTTCTTCTCTTAAATCAGTGTTACTAACATTTTGGACATTTTTATCAACAAAGTCTTCTACATTTGAATCACTGCAGGCAAAGGACACTTGTCTGTAAGCAAAATTTGTGCTTTGGTAGCCAAATATTGTATGTTGGTTCGCAAGAGATGCCTTAACATACTTCAATGCCTTGTGAATACTTTTAGGATTTTTTTCCATTGTGATCTTTTTAGGATGAGTAGGACTTCTGCTATGCCCATAGCATTTACAGGTTCTCCTACGACTGGTGTCAAAACCTCTATCATAAGAACTGCTTGAATCATATGACTCACTTGACGAAGAGTAATATTCTGTGCATTTGTCAGATGAACTGTATGGGCGAGTATGTCCTCGTCCTCTATGTGATCTGGATGAGTGTTTTGTAGGTGTATGTTCATGATGTGAATCACCATTGTCCCTAAATAATTTTGGAGATGTGTATTCATCGCCAGTTTTATTGTTTTCTGCTGATTTAGGGGTACTAGTATCGGTGTCATGTTTTCTGTAACAGTAGTCACGAGGAATAACATCAATGATTTTTGACAGTTGTGGGTCAGAATGTGAATCGGCAAAACTAAATTTGGATGCCAATTTATTTTGTTGTTGAGACAGGTTCAGATTTTCTAACTTTTCTTTTCTGAGCTCAGCAGATATCTAACATATTCCTGATTGAACTCTTTGAGTTTACGTTGGACCTCTAAAGTGGAATCATGCTTTATCTTTTCATTTCTGTGTCTTTTATTTTTAATCTAGTTTGTAGTATTTCGTTTTGTGAAATAGCTGTATTGAAATTTTGTGACCAGGTCAATTCATTTTCAACAAACTTTCTCTCTATTTGTTTCAAACGAACCATAAGGTCATCAACAACTGTACCTTCAGGGTCTTCTTAAAAACAAATTATACCTTTAGCCAACCACTCAGCCCAAGTTTCCAAAGGAATATCTGTCTCTTTAGTTAGATCTTTTATTTCTAAGTGCAGTTTTTGTTCCCCACATTTAATAATTTTTTCAGCCCTGGCCTGCCCTATACCATGTAATTTTTAAAGATCGCTTGCTGTGGCTGTTTGTAAATTAATTGATGCCATTTTGTAATGTTAACTTGGTAAGTGTGAAACAATTGTGAAATAAATTCAATCTTTCATCTCAAAAATGAATAAGTTTGTGTTCAAACAATTACATAAAACTCTGGAAAAACTTTTGATGACAAACTAGACATAATTTGAAGGTAATGTTAGTCAATTGTGACAAGTGAAACAGAAAAAAAAATATATATTTGGAAATTAACGATTTCAAAGTAACAAAGGAAAAACAATCAAAAAGTTTATTTCCGTTCTGTGCTGCCATACTTTTCCGTGCATAACATGACTTCCGTTTGTGTTGTTTGTACTAGCAACGTGAGAAAAGCAGTTTAAATTACAACAAATAAAGGAATAAAACATAAATAAAGGAGAAAAAAAACAAAACAAACATGTATAAATGATTATAAACGAAGAAGCAATTGTTGATCCTCCCCATTTATTGAACCCTGGAAAAAAAAATTCAATAACAATCTCTCGTACTGAAAAGTACAAGACTCAAGAAATTTGTGAAATGTTACTCATAATTGAGAGTTCATAACGAAACATCTCGTCGCCATATGTGATAAAATCACATCATAGTTCTATGAAAGTAATAATTACTTTCAAGGTGACTTGAATTAAAGCTGTCAAAGCTCGATGCTGTTGGTTTCAAACGTCAGTTTCAAGTGAAGACTGTCTTGAGAAGCAAGGGAGATCACTCATTGTGGGTCCACTCGATGTCATTCTGGAGCGTGCCCCAGAATGTATGGACACCACACACTTCTACCACAATAATAATAATGAAGATTTACAAAGTGTATATTTATGCTATTTGAGTTAATTTGGGGTGATTGGTTTACACGTTTCATTTGCTGAGCAGTTATTATTAATTTTTTTTATTTTTCATCTCTCGATCGCCCACATTCACTGTCTGACTTGAGCAAGAGTTTGTTTCCGTAGTACAGTACACGGCATCTTCGTGCCCCCAAACTCCAGTTTCTATTATTTGATTTCAACCAAAGTTGATATGTCTATATTCCAGCTAGTAATACAGACCAGGTTTCAATATAGGTCCCATAACTCCCCCCCTCACACACACACACACACACACACACACACACACACACACACACACACACACACACACACACACACACACACGTGTGTCACTTAGGCAATTATTCCCAAAATGCATTCTGAAGGATTGGAAGTTATTACAAAGGAAAATTGACTCTCATAGCTTAACATTGCTTTATGCACTGCATCTTTAATCCTTTACCTAACACAAGTTGAAGCCAACAGTACAAATTATTTTCCTGAAACATCAGATTTTTTCATTTTTTACTTCTAACCTTTGCTTATTAGTCCTTATTGGAACAAGCTCATCAAGCTTGTTGCATTAATAGGTCATGAGTTATGTTTTGGGGTAGAGAAATGAAAAAATAAAATTTGAATAGCAATTTTTGTATATCACGAGTGCAGATATAGCAGATTCGTTAGATAGACGATTAACAAAAAATGGCTCCGACCAGCATTGTCATTGCTGGGACAGTCGGGCTGTATGCGTGACATCACTCTAGTTATATATAGTTCCAGGTGAGCGATTACAGGTTCCGCAGAGCCTTTGCTTGTTTTGTTACTCTAGTGTGATTTTATTGCGTTTTCCGACCAGTTTTATAATAAATAAAATAGCTCAAATGCATAATTTCTTTCCTGAGAAATAAACTTCCCCTTCATAGTACCCTTCTCGTATATATTTCTGACCAGAACCTCAAATAAATGGGCAACACATTCATTTTACATAAATTCATCTTTTTGTGATTCGTCTTGTTGGAATGACCAATTTCGACATTCGTCTTGATGGGAATAAACATTTAATTGTAACTAATATTGTGTAAATACTTACCACAACAAATTGTGTAATAACACACGAACGGTATTTACAAAAGATGCATCATTGAAAGACGACACTAACCAAGCTGATCATTACTTGAATAAAGCTTTATATTTATGGGAAAAGTCTGGAAAAATAGTGATTGAATTTACCGAAGTGGGTCAAAATCACTTAGGGTTGAAATTATCGATCGGCAAAGCGGTCAGCAGTAGGGCGTCTTAGCCGGGGGAAAAAGTGGGTCGAAGTTACCGAAATTGGGTCGAAATTACTTTGGGTCGAAGTTACTTTGGGTCAAACTTACTGTGGGTCGAAGTTACTGGATAGCATCAGGACTCATCTTGCTCCTCAGTGTCGATATAAGCCCATTGCCGATTAGCCATCTTTGACGTTAATGATATGCAAGGTCAGAGATAGCTTCGGGTAAATACTTCGATCAGACTATCTGTCAAGACTGTCATACATGCGATAGAAACAACCAAAATGTTTCTCTTGAAATGAGAAAATGTGCATTTTCGATTTAATACTTATAAAGATAGAAAAATACCACACTTTCAACACTTCATTTAAGGGGTCGTCCAACCTAACTTTGCTCAGTTTTTTGGACATTTTTCCCAATGCCTCAGAAACAGATAAGAGAAGTAAGGAAAAGCAAGTAAATTATATATCAAAATAATGAGTAAAGTGCATAGAAAAGGTACATATCATTTTTTTCAGGAAAAAAGTGAATTTTATGATTTTGAAGAAGATTAAGTTGCCAATGGCATAAGTAACGAACCGGTAAAACCACAAAATAATCGGTAATTCGAAAGCCTTGTCCTTAATATAATGATAACATACTACAGACTCGGAGAAAGCATTTTTTTTTACACACACTCTGGTGGGTTTTGATGTTTGAATGTAATAACATCAACACAAATTTTGGATGTTCCGGATGTAGCCATGTTTCAATGATGTTTATTCCGGTCATGTGATTACGATGTGGTTCTTGCAGAAATACTCAATTTAGGCAATCGTAAGAATGCAAGGACGTGATCACGCCCTTTATTTGTTCGAGATAATGTATGAGCGGATTTGCAAACAGGTGACAGCAAATACTTATAGCTGTTAATGTCATAACTACAAAATATGGTTCGAAATTCCCTCTCGTGTTTACAGGCTGTCTGAACTTTTTTGTTGACAAAAAATCTGAATTATTGCGCACTATAAAGACAACATGCACCACTTGTCAAAAAATAACCGAATGTATAAAATCGGACGATACATATAAAATAAGGCAATATTCGTAACAAAGTAAACAGAATGCTTCAGAAATTACTTTTTCACGAAGTATGTTCCAAGTGACCTGGAACTATATTGAGCGTGTTGATTTTCCCCGATGTTGTGAAGTTATTTACTTCTTAATAACCATGGAATTTGTCGCGGCTGTGTTTGATGTCTGCAAAGGACCGATTGAAGATGGGTTGAAAATGATGCTTCGCGCTTTTAAAGAAGGTGCGCTTGGACGATGCTGAGAATTTAGTTTTTTCTTGCAACTAATCATACTAACACAAGCGTCGATCAGTGCCTTTTGTCATCATTTTACACTGACAAATGTGACAAATCTCCTTCACCGGAAACTATCTCCCAATTTGCATATCACAATAAACATAACCGCCGTCGAAACTATCTCCCAATTTGCATATCACAATAAACATAACCGCTGTCTGCGTGGCCGTGTGGTCAAAACGGAAACGAATTAACGAGTCCACAGTCAAAATTAGCTGCAATTGATTTTTAAACAAATGGAATACATGAAATATTCGCAATTTCTTCATTACTTTTTAACCAGACCACATGCGTTCAGTTTCGTTTGTCGGCATCAAACTGATATTGTTTGTGGTAATTAATAGTACGAGAAGGCGAAAGAAGCCAAATATTTCCCATCATCTATAAATTAATTCAAATTGATAATTCCTTTTATTTTACTCAAATTATGAATTGATAAGGTGGGTATGCTGTGATTATTATGCCCCAGACCTGGCAGTTGGAAAATCAAAGGTGCATCTAGGGCCGTGCAGTGGTGACCTCTGTCCTCTTAGTCTTAGTCTTACCCATTCATCATTACATATACCAACATTCCCCCCCCCCCCCTTGTATCTCAACCATTGCTACTCCAATTTGAAGGATATTGAGTGTTGTGATCGAGCATCATGGGGAAACAATGCCTGTGTAGCTGCTGCAGCATGTGATTCTTCCCACATTTTTTCAGAGTTGTGGTACTTTTTCACTCTTTTGAGTTAGAAAAGTGTTTTTATAACTAGTTGATTTGTTACAATTTGTTTCAAAATGCCTGCTGATACCCTCAGATGTATTGCTACAAAATATTTCTGGTGAAGATTTTGTTCCTATTACTTATCAAGCAACAACCTAATGAATATTCTGTATAAAGCCACCAATCTGATGTTTGACACTTTTATCGGAGCTGTTATGAAGGCTTATGGAACTCAAAATTTTGATTATGGCAGGACTTTTCTATTCATCCATTAATCGATAAATTAAGTGTTATAGTTGGAAGTAAGAAGCATGAAAGGTCCAGAACTAAAAGTCTGAAAAGAATGTTTTGCAATGTAACATGCTTTTTGCTGATACACTTATTTGGAGGGTTACCTGTCTGATAGTGTTTGGAACATGTGTGGCCAGGATCTTCAAAAAGAAAAAAAGAGTTAAACTTTGAGAAAAAAGGAATGTGCCATGAGTGCCGGAGGTAGAGTCATACAAGGAAGAGAGCCCTCCTCCCCGGGAAATTGTTTGTGTCAAATGGAGCTCACTTGTCACCTTTTGGGGATTGCTTTGTGTACTGCGTTCATGAAAAAAATATGTAAGACCCTCTTGATGTGCCCTTCTGATCTCAATATGCCAATAAGCCTCCTTGGGGAAAGTACATGCAATAATGGTTATGTAAGGTTGATTTGATGTGTTTTGAATAACAATGTACTGTTAATAGTATTTTTGTGAATAGCGCTGGCCTCATTTGCCGTTAAGTTAGGTAAAGGGTTAACAAACTAGACAGAAGCATGCCCCCGCACAGCATGACCGCACAGCACATTGACACAGGAGGTTGAAGAGCAAACTGTGATTTCTTACTAATTTAATCTTATTTGCCTTACAAGGATTGGCGAACAAGTTATGCAACTTATATTATCGCCTCTCCTTGGCCCAATGGCGGAGGTGTGTGAGATGACCTTCATAGCGGCAATCTCGTGGCCTTGCTCTTCTCGAATACTACGAAGGGATCTTTAGCCTGCACGGAGGGTGTCTCTCTCCGCACAGAGGCCAGCCATTTTACGTCCCCACCGATAGGACGGTACGCTGTGACAGCATCAACCCCACAATTGATGCTGGCAGAGAGTGTTCGGACACCTCGAGAACTTCAAAGGAATATATTGATGCACAAATCCACTAAGTTCAAAGATCGGTAATATCGGCAAGGTTTTTGACGAAAATGGAAGAAAATCGATAGCTCCTATATACAGGATACTCGAAACAAGCATACCAAGTTTCAATTAAATGTGCCCTGCACGGTGTACCAAAGGGAAATGTGGATGCCTAACTAAACTAAGTTCAAAGGTTGTTGCTAACGGCAATGTTTTTCAACAGAAATGGAAGAAAATCGATAGCTCCAATCTAGAGGTCATCCCAAACAAGCATACCAAGTTTCAAAACCGATCATAAATGTGCCATGTGGGGCATGCCAAATGAATATATTGATGCATAACTAAAATAAGTTCAAAAGTCGTTGCCAGCAACAACGTATTTTAACAGAAATGGAAGAAAATGGAAAGCTCACATCTAGAGGTCATCCCAAACAAGCAAGCCAGGTGTCAAAGCAATTCGATCATAAATGTGCCTTGCAGGTTGTGCCAAAGGGAAATACTAATTCCTAACTAAACTAAGTTCAAAGGTCGTTGTCAGCAGTAACGTGTTTTGGCGGAAATGGAAGAAAATCGATAGCTTCCATCCAGTGGTCACCCCAAACAAGCATACGAAGTTTCATAAAAGTGGCCAGCAGGCTGTGCCAAAGGGAAATATTGATGCGTAACTCCAGTAACTCATCAAAGGTTGTTATCATCGGCAACTATTTTTGACGGAAAAAGAAGAAAATCGACCGCTCCCATCTAGACGTAACCCCAAACAAGCATACCAAGTTTCTAAGCGATCCGATCATAAATGTGTCCTGCAGGGTGTGTGCCAAAGGGAAATATTGATGAATAACTGCACTAAGTTCATCAAAGGTCATTGCCAACGGTAACGTTTTTTTTTTTTTTTTTGCAGGAAATGGAATAAAATAAAAAAATTGCCCAACTAAACTAAATTTAAAGGTCGTGATATCGGCAATGTTTTTCAACAGAAATTGGAAGCAAACCGATAGCTCTCATCTAGAGGTCACCCTAAACATGCATACCAAGTGTCATAGTACATTAGTAATTGCTTAATTATATAAATTTAAATTACAAACAAAATGGTGAAATCATGGCGTCCCTCTGCATGTTTCTAGTCGGGATTGCTTAATTGTATCTTTTCTTATATCTCCGGCTCCGCAGTGTCATTCTTTCGTTGTTGTACCTATAGCTACTTATCAGTATCACACAGTGACGACACAGTGACGACACTTGATTTATTTAATAACGTTCAAAATTCTAAAATACAAGGTTTGTGTGTCCATTTTGGCATTTTTTAGTTTGATCTCGCTTTCAGTTGAACTAACGAAGACATACGCCAATGGAGTTTTTGGATAATCGTGGTTAATCAGAACAAAATCAAAATGCGATGCCATTACAAACAACCATCTCAAATTTCACTTAAATCGGTTCAGCGGTTTTGGAGGAGTAGACGCAAACACCGTGTTCACGGACGACGGACGGACGATGGACGGTGAGTGAGTGAGTGATCACTATAGCTCACCTGACTGAACGTCAGGAGAGCTAAAAGTAAGGGACGACCCGCGTTGTGTTCTTGGGCAAGGCACTTGATCCCGGTTGCCTACATGGGGCACGAGGACGCCGTGAACTAACGCGAACTTCACGTCGACGGTACACGTCTTCAACAGCTGTAACCCTGCTTGAACAGAGTTAGAATGTTGAGGAGCTGATCGTTTCTAGAATGTTGAGGAGCTGATAGTTTCTCGTCGATGCTCGGTGGTTCTCTCCGGGTACCCTAGCTTCGTCCGCCCGTAGAACTGTCACGATCATGATTAGCCAGTGTGTGACCTTAAAACACCAATAAATAAATAAATAAATAAATAAAGTGGATACGCGTAAGTGGACACGTCAATATGTTACCAAGTTTAGTGTGGATCATGAATGTCACCGGCCCACGAAAACCTCGTGCATGTTTTTCGCACGAGTGCCGCGTTAATGTCTGTGGAGTATGATTTGAAATTTTCATTTGTACTGGACGGGCTTTTTCGGAGGTATCATCGTTCTTTTCTTGGTATAAACTCGTTCATCAATAGTTTCTGGTCGAAACGTAACTTTTGAGGTATGCGAAGACTGACTTGACGAACGTTTACGTGCCATTGGCATGTTGGAAGCTGGCAACAGACAGACTGCAGTGGCTTAAATTCTCAACGCTACTCAAACGGTGATTAATAGGTTGTGGTTACGCAACCGCCAGACGTTGGTCATGTCGTCCAAGGGCGACAACTGCTAACCAATATCGGTTCATCCGAGCCATAGCATTACGTAACCGCCATCAAAGTACTTCAGAAATTGGACGGCAGCTGCACCGACCGACAAGTCAGTGGTCAGACTATCCGAAATCGCCTACACAGCTAGAATTTTAGGCTATTCGACCTCGAATAATTCCACGTTTGACTAAATGTCCCATCGCAGCCAAGCGTAATTGGTGTGAAGCACCACAGTGCTGAGACAATCGTCGGTGCAGCGACGTCATGTTTTCCGATGACTCGAGGTTCACACTCGACTTCCACGACAAGCGAAAGAGAGTGTGGCGGCGGCAGAACGAAGGATACCATGCAGTAACCTTTAGGCAGCACGATCGTTTTGGTGGTCGATCGGTTATTGTGTGGGGAGGCATAACCATGACAAACAGAACATCATTACATGTCATCCAAGGGCGTGTCATAGGGAACTACTACCGTGACATGTTAACATGTTAGCAGCTCATGTGGTGCCATTTGCGCGACGTCACGGCCGTCGATTCAGTTTCCAAGATGACATGCATCAGCAGGCGCGTACGATAACGCCAGCACCCCCCCCCCCCCCTCTCTCTCTCTCTCTGAGTCTCTGGCCAACGTCCAGGAACTCGCCGCTGCACTGCAGGAAAAATGGAATAACATCAGTCAAGCTGATATTAGACGTTGTGTGAGGAGGATGCCACGTCGGATCCAAGCTTTTCTCGCGAACCGAGGAGGATTTACAAGGTAAATTAACTGGGGGACCAGATCTGAACAAATTTGACTCTCGTAACAATGATGTATACCAAATATTAACAGATTCTGCCCAGTGGATCTGAAGAAGATTTTAAAGGTTAAACACTATACCGCCCTAAATTAAAATGTTGGCTCCTATATTGTGCCCAAATGTAAACCGAGGGTCTTAAGCATAAGAAACCTATATCCCCCCCCCCCCCCACCCTCCTCCGATGCTGCCTTCCAAATATGAAATCGGTGGTTCTGTGGAAGAAAGCTTTTCTAATTTTTGTAAATATGTTGACTTTTTCTTGATGTCACTTACAGTCTCCCCCTCCCCCCCTCCCCCCCCCCCCCCCCCACCGCTGATGGCAATTCGTTTTTACTTTTCTGTGGTACTGGTGCTAAGAATGCTTAATACCAAATAAGAATTCTCTTTCCCATGCAGTTTGGGAAATATGAGTGTTTGAAAATATTTCTATTTTAAACTCCTGAGGCTCCCATGGGGGTGCTGTAAAAATTTCTTTTTTTTGCAGGAACAATGTACTTATGATTCAATAATACCATATACCAAATTTTGTTGAAGTCGGCTTATCGGTTCAGAAAAAGAATATTTGTTTGCTTTATGAGAACAAATCTGATTCTGCACCTCAAAAGGAAGCTCAACACCAAATATCAAGTCACTGTTCTCAGCAGTTCACGAGAAGAAGATTTTAAAATTTTGGGAGTATTTTTCCGCACCCCTCCCTATGTGGGCCATGTTGATTGGAACAAAATCAAAATGTGATGTCAGAACAAACAGTCACCTCAAATTTAACTGAAATTGGTCCAGTGGGTTTAGTAGAGAAGTCGCAAACATTACTTTTATGCAAGACAATGCCGGACACCAGACGATGGACGAAAATTGATCAATAAAGCTCACCCTGACTTTCAGTCAGGTGAGCTAAAAATGCCAAATTAAAATATTACAAAACCATTCATTTAACATGAACAAATACGGAAAGGTTATTTTTAAGATACACATAAAATGTGATACTTTATTCAGTTTAAGTATTTATTATATATACAGTCTATGACAAACTAAAGACAAAATAAAAGTATTGATAAAATACATTATTTACAGCAAAACAAAAAATAGTGTAGAAATACATTGAACAATATTTACAAGGGTTCGCATCGCCGATGCGGGGTCGAGTTTTCGTGGCTAATGCAACGTGGCTATGGCCCAAAACAACAGGCCTGGCATTCTGAAAAATGCAGGAGCGCAAAAAATCGCTCTCCTCAATCAGCTTAGGAGAGTAATTAGCTTTACACAGCATTTTAAGTATCCAATTGAACGAACTCATTGAATTGAAACCAACAGACTACATCAGTGATTTTATTAACTTTACTAAGGTAAAGCGAAATCTCTTAGACATCTAGATGTCTCACTCAACAACCGAACACACACTTGACAAGACCTGTGTGTGTTCCCAGACCTGTTGTCCAAGAAAGTCATACGCCTACCACTACCACCTTCAACCCCCCAAGGGGGGTTGAAGGTGGTAGTGGTAGCGTATGACTTTCTTGGACAACAGGTCTGCTTGAATCTACAGTCACACCCTGGTGCAAGTGCTTCAAGTGACAGGATAGTAGTAATGGTAGTATATTATAGTGTCAACATTCCTTGAATAATTACCCCTCAAACTGTGATGTCAGTTGTTGAACTTGAAACTGACAGAAAAAAAATATTGCTGTGCCCCATTTTGCTTCAAATGATTGCAACTGTGTTTGGGTATGGTTGCAGCCATTACCTTTTACCACTAAACCACTTTCAAAATGAAATTACGAGATGTTATGTGACTTCGAAGTTAAATTACATTTTTGCTTTACAACAAAAATTTAATGTGAGCATAATACATGTAATCTCAATCATCCCAGATCAAAATATTTAGGAGGGCAATTTTTCGCTCTCCTTAATTCTTTCAGGAGGGCAGTAAGGAGAGCTAAAAATCGCTCTCCTGAAATTGCCAAGCCTGAAACAATGGACCGAGTCCATTTTCAAACTCGATTAACCCCCTGCACTCTGATGACGAAACGCCCGATTTGTCATCCATGGTTATCCCCCCTGTGTTGTCAGAAATTCAGCAATTTAGATTTTGGTTGACAGAGCTCCAATTGAGCTCTGTCAACCAAAATCTAAATTGCTGAATTTCTGACAACACAGGGGGGGGGGATAACCATGGATGACAGGGAGGTGTGGTGGGGCTTAGAGTGGGGGAGGTGTCGAGTATTCTCGACATCAGAGTGCAGGGGGTTAAGAAAATGTTCGTAGACCCATATAACAAAAATGAATTGGATCGGCTGACGTTCGTTCAAGTCATCGCACTATTGAGCACACAATTTGCAAAGTCAGCCCAATAATTCTGCTGTCGTCCATTGGACTCCGCCCATTTTCAAACTGGATCAAGATATTGTTCCTTGAAACCCACCTGCCAAATATCAGTCAAATCGGTCGACGTGGAAGTTATCGCGCTATCAAGCTAAAAATTAATTGACTTCAACAAAGGGCCATAATTCTTGCGAAAAGGCATGGACACGCCCTATTTCGCGTCGTCGGGAGTTGAACATGCATATTAAGTCACATAACAAATATTATCAGAATTCGTCCAGAAACAACTAAGTTATAAGCAAAAAGGGCCGATTCCAGGCAACCGACCCTCGCCATACCAATAGTAGTTTTTTTTTGATAACTCGACTAAAAATATAAATGGAATCTAAGGAGATGTGATTCCATATGAAATTTCTGTACACAAGTTCAGTAAAACTGACCCGAACAGAGGTTTACCGAGGCTTAGATTGATTTTTGTGAACGTGGTTCAAAAATGTCATGTCAAATTATGACGAATTTGATATCCTTTTTTATCACATGATGATTAATTTAACCTTTTACCTAACGTCACAACTAAATTGACTACTGCAATTCACAAAAATCGCCAAACAAATTCTATCTTTTTTCAACTTTTGCAGGCCTGTCGATTTGAAGCGAACGAGCGTTTGGGTCGCATGGAGGTAACCTAAAATGACAAAGACACCCAAACGAAAGACAGATCGTTCCAAATTGTCGCCTGGTCACGTGGAATGTTCGCCAAGTTGAATGATTTGGTATGAATGAATGAATGGTCGAAAGATGGTGAACCAGTCATCAGTTGCATAGATGTTTGCATCTACTGATGTATAGCTGCCCTGTTGGACAATGATGGGCAGACGCAAACACCTATGCAGATGATGATTGGTTGACGCTCAACATCATTTTAAACTGTTGATCATCTTGAGATGTAACATTGATGCAAAAATCAGGTAATGGCAATAATTCATGTCTCTGTCACAAATAAGGATTAGTTATGCTATACTCTTCTGCAGCATGTTAGGCTGTTAGCCCATACAAAGATCAGGCTATAATTACAACATAATGTGTATCTGAATTGCTGCAACACAGCCTCGTTATTGTTCCTGGGGATTCATTTCTATTCATCCAGATCTCTATTCATCAGGATACTACACACAGGAGCAACTTGTCTGTGATACAACAGTTCGTATATCAGCATAGTTGCGATACATATATATTTAGGTTACCTAATGGGTTACCCGAATCAAGTACATGGGAACGAACGATAAGTTACCAAAGCTCAGAAAAATCTTTTACGCAAAAGTTTGAAAACGGCAGGCCTACTTTTGCCTCCAAAACATAACTTATGGCCCCCTCATCAGTTGAGCTTGTTCCAATGATGGGCCATAAACTGTTTCCGAAGCAAAAAATGAAAATGTTCAGTTATTTCGGAAAATGTTGTTTTCTTTGCCATTGTCGTCTGAAACATGTATTTGTATTAAGTAAACAGTTTATGATATACAAGAAGATTAATTCAGTTCTACTTCCGAAACCAATTCACTTACAAAGAAGGGACCTGCGAACCTTCTATTTCGGCTCGAATCGAATCCCGAATCGAATCTTTGCTAAAGATTCGAATCGAATCTGGAATCCTAATACCAGTCAGCCAGTACAGTGATACTATGATAGGTAGGCGTGTGACGATATTAGTTTGACAAGCCCAAACTGTTGGAATCGTAGTGAAAACTGCGAAAACTGTCAAAATGGTAATTTTGACAAGCCCAAAACTGTTGGAATCGTGGTGAAAACTGCGAAAAACTGTCAAAATGGTGAAATTACAGTGTAATCTGTTACTTACGGCAACAGAAAGTGGATCAGCGAAGGACAGAAATAGCAAGCAATTACGTGGACGCTGTTTTCTACCATGGAGGCGGCGGGTGCTGCTGGCAGATATTCCTGCCCAGGTCAGGATTTCTCTTGCCACTGATAATAACTATAATTTTGGCACATTTAGTCAAAATTTCTCTCTGTAAATGGCATGTTTTTTCACCAATGATTTCTTGAGTAATTTAGATGAATTTTTATCACATCCAGTCATGGCTACTTCACAGCAGCCATGACAGGATTTGATTAAAATTATTTTGGAAATACTCAGCGGGTTTAGAGTTAACGCTATTCATGTCGAATGTGACGGATGTACACATCTTTTAAATGGGAGTGGTCTTGGGTTCGAAAATGTTGAACCTCGGCGATTGGTTTCGAGCCGAATCGAATCATTGCCGCGGTTTCGAGCCGAATTGAATCTTGAACAGTTCGCAGACCCCTATTACAAAGTTACAATATCGATGTTGACTTCTGAAGTCACTCCCGTATTAGACGTGTTTGAACTATATTTTCCATAATTATTGGTGATTATTTATTTATTTATTGGTGTTTAAAGTCACATATTTCTGCACAATGGTTAATTGTGACCGTAACATAGAAAAAAAGTCAAGATTAGCCAATCGTTTATACCAATGTTGCCCACATTAGAGGATTTATACCACAAACATCTGTGACTGGATCCTCTTTTACCAGTAAAACAGAGCTTGTTTATCACAGTAAACAAGCACTTCTTCACTTTCCGGTATAAAAGGAATGGAAGTCCTTAGGAACGTTAGTCCCTCTGGACTATTATTCTGCGGAATTATAGTCCTAGGTCTAACATTTCTAGGAATAGTAGTCCGCCGGACTACTATTCCTAGAAATGTTAGACCTAGGACTATAATTCCGCGGAATAATAGTCCAGAGGGACTAATTTTCCTACGGACTTCCATTCCTGTCACACCGGGTTTCCCATAGTGAACCTCATCTTAAAGTGTAAATAACGAGAGAGCAAAGAGTAACTTGAATACTTCAAGGCATTAGGTACATTTTCAGAATCTATGACATGAATGAAATGAACATTTTGCAAGAATCAAAGTCGATTCTCGTTGTTTTCCTTTAAGAATCATTAACCCTTTACCTAACAAGAAAAGAAGACGACACTTGCAAATAAAATACTTGAATAACTATTTTTTTCATTTTTTATCCCCAAAACATAGCTTATGACCCTTCATTGGGAGATCTCGACGAGCTCGTTCTAATGATGGGTCACAAGCTATGTTTTTGTGATAAAAAATGAAAAAATAATGAAAATTGGATTGTATTTTTTGTGAATAGCGCTGGCCGGTTTTTGGCTATTAAGTTAGGTAAAGGGTTAACAAACTAGCCTGAAGCATGCCCCGGCACAGCGCATGACCGCACAGCACATTGACCCAGGGTGTTGAAGAGCAAACTGTGATTTGTTACTAGTACATGAGCTGTGTCTGTAAAACAAATATGATGCCCCCCCCCCCCCCCCAAAGTCCACCACCACACACAAACCACGTACCATAAGGATGAAATTCTACAATGAAAGTGTCAATGACACTGTAGCTTAACTTGTCTGCGTGTTGTGTTTGATGAAAAGGATAAAGTTCAATGTTTATGAAAGGATTATGAAATAAGGCAAGAATTGTGATAATTGAGAATATGTTAATTTCAGTTCCCCACACGCTATGTTTAAAATAAGAATAATTTGAAGTGTAGACTGTACTAAAGAATTGAGACCTGGGTTGATGGGGCCCCTCACAGTTAACGTACGTCAACCAAAATTGCCAAGTTACAGTAAAATCATTCCAAGACGAGTCATTCTACCAAGTTACAATGGAATCCCTTCACAAATATGAAGGTCGCGTACCGGTCCGGCGGTCACGGTAGACCGGTCGTGACCAAAATAGAACAGCCTCATCCAGATATCATACCGAGTTATCCTACCAAGTGACAATGGCATCCCTTCATAAATAGTGCTAACGGAATGTAGGTCACATGACCAGGCGGCGATAACGTTTGAACGATCGTGACCAAAACAGGACAGACTCATCTATATGTAGACATCATACCAAGTTATCCTTCCAAATTATAATGAAATCATGCCATAAACATGAACTGTAGACTGTGCAAAACAAATCTAGGTCATGTACCTGTGTGACCATCAAGGCCAAAATACGACGTTCTCATCAAGACATTATACCAAGTCACCCTACCATTTTACAATGAAATCCCATTATAAATGTAACGCGGGCTGTGCTAAAGGAATCTAAGTAACATGCTCCTGTGACCGCCACGGTTGACTGAACACGACCAAAATAGGACGCTCTCATCTAGACATTATACAGAATCATCCTACCAAGTTACAATGAAACCCCTTCATAAATACAACCTGTAGACTGTAGTGGAGATTTTCGGGTTTCAGTCCCGCGTAGCAGTTACGGTTGACCTATCACGACCAAAAGGGGAGTTCTTATCTAGACATGACCTCGAATCTGCATTTGAAATTTCGTGATGACCGGACAAGAATTATGGGGTGTAGCCTGTGCTAAAAAATGTGGACAGATTCACAGACTCGCAGACTTCCGCACGCGTGATGGCAATAGCTTGTCTTGACTTTGTCAAGTTAAGCTAAAAAAATAAACTCGAAAGCTCTAGTGAAATCTGATGAAAAGTATCCTTTGCATGCTCAAGTTCGTTCTCTTGACAGACTGGTTCTTATAGTTTGCAGCATCCAGTGGACATTAACCAGCTCTTTATATCTGTCAGAATGACGGTTTCTCATTACAAAATGGTTGATGCACAACAATGCTAAAAACTATCGATAGTCATCAGATACATGATCTCTGCCAGAAAAAAATGAAAGTATCAATGAGACTGTAGCTCAACTTGACGAACTTGTTAAGTTACTAGTACAAGTGAAATGGCAAAATTGAAGATCCTTGGTTCAAAAGTTGTTTGGTTAAACTTCAACATAACAGCATTATGTGTGCACAACGTCAGAGCAATCCATGCATTTTAAATGTAAACTGTAGGGTTGGCTAAAGGAAGACTCTTGATATACAAATGCAGTAAGTTTAAAGGTAATTGTAAACGGTAACGTGTTTCACAGAAATTAATGCTAATCGATCTAGAGGTCTCGCCTAAGTTAAGTTAAAAAACAATCCGATGATAAATGCGCCCTGTAAGCCATGTCAAAGAATAATGCTGATGCATAAATTCACAAAATTCAAAGGTAGTTGGTAACAGCAACAGTTTTTGATGGAAATGAAAAGAAAATCGATGGCTCCTATCCTGGTCACCCTGAATAAGCAAACCAAGTTTCAAAAAACGGAAACGTTTCTTTATGCTCTTGAATCAAGTTTCAAAGCAATCCATTCAAAAATGTGCCCTGTAGGACATGCCAAAGGAATGTGATGAAGCACAAATGCACTGATGTTACAGGTCACTGCCGATGCAACGTTTTCGGATGGAAATGGAAGAAAATCGAGAGCTCACATCAAGAGATTACCCCAAATATACACACCAAATCTCAAACTGACCCATTCATAAATTCACACAACAGAAAAATGTTGATGCACAAATGCAAGGAGTTCAAAGCTCACTGGTAACAGTTACATTCGGCAGTGTTTTTGAGAGAAATGAAAGAAAATCATCCCTCATATCTAGAGGTTGCTCCAAACAAGCACACCATGTTTCAATGCAGTCGAATCATAAACTGAGCGGTGTTCCAAAGAAAACTGTTAACAGACAAAACGGCAAAGTTGAAGTTCAAAGATCATTGCTAACAGCAACAAAAACTGACGGAAAAGACTTGAATTTAACACTTGCCATTTGCCATTCTATCTTATTATCCCCGCATTTTTAAAAATGCGGGGATAGTGTCGTGATCTCCGTCCGTCCGTCCGTCCGTCCGTCCGTCCGTCCGTCCGTCCGTACGTCTCACCCTGAAAGGCTCCTAGGGTATTCAATTCGAAACGCTTAAACTATGCTAATGTGTTCAGGTAACATCTCTAGATGTGCATGAAGGTTTCGGAATTTTTATTTTTCCCCCGGAGGTTCCAGTGGAACCACTTTTATCATTAGAAAAATCAGTTTTCATCGAAAGGCTCCTAGGGTATTTAATTCGAAATGCTAAAACTATGCTAATGGGTTCAGGTAGCAACTCTAGATGTGCATGAAGGTTTCGGAATTTTGATTCGGCCCCCGCTGGTTCCAGTGGAACCACTTTTATTGTTAGAAAATCAGTTTTCATCGAAAGGCTCCTAGGGTATTCAATTCGAAACGTTTAAACTATGCTAATGTGTTCAGGTAACATCTCTAGATGTGCATGAAGGTTTAGGAATTTTGATTTTGCCCCCGGTGGTTCCAGTGGAACCACTTTTATCGTTAGAAAATTAGTTTTCATCGAAAGGCTCCTAGGGTATTCAATTCGAAACGTTTAAACTATGATAATGTGTTCAGGTAACAACTCTAGATGTGCACGAAGGTTTCGGAATTTTGATTTTGTCCCTGGTGGTTCCAGTGGAGCCACTTTTATTGTTAGAAAAACAATTTTCATCGAAAGGCTCCTAGGGTATTTAATTCGAAACGTTTAAACTATGCTAATGTGTTCAGGTAACATCTCTAGATGTGTATGAAGGTTTCGGAATTTTGATTTTGCCCCCAGTGGTTCCAGTGGAACCACTTTTATCGTTAGAAAATCAGTTTCCATCGAAAGGCTCCTAGGGTATTCAATTCGAAACGTTTAAACTATGCTAATGTATTCAGGTAACAACTCTAGATGTGCATAAAGGTTTCGGAATTTTGATTTTGCCCCCGGTGGTTCCAGTGGAACCACATTCATCGTTAGAAAATCAGTTTTCATAGAAAGGCTCCTAGGGTATTTAATTCGAAAAGTTTAAACTATGCTAATGTGTTCAGGTAACATCTCTAGATGTGCATGAAGGTTTCGGAATTTTTATTCCCCCCAGTGGTTCCAGTGGAACCACTTTTATCGTTAGAAAATCAGTTTTCATCAAAAGGCTCCTAGGGTATTTAATTCGAAACGTTTAAACTCTGCTAATGTGTTCAGGTAACATCTCTAGATGTGCATGAAGGTTTCGGAATTTTGATTTTGCCCCCGGTGGTTCCAATGGAACCACTTTGATCGTTAGAAAAAAATCAGTTTTCATCGAAAGTCTCCGAGGGTATTCGTTTCGAAATGCTTAAACTATGCTAATGTGTTCAGGTAGCGACTCGAGATGTGCATGAAGGTTTCGGAATTTTGATTCGACCCCCGGTGATTCCAGTGGAACCACTTTTATCATTAGAAAATCAGTTTTCATCGAAAGGCTCCTAGGGTATTTAATTCGAAACGTTTAAACTATGCTGATGTGTTCAGTTAACATCTCTAGATGTGCGTGAAGGTTTCGGAATTTTGATTTTGCCCCCGGTGGTACCAGTGGAACCATTTTTATCTTTAGAAAATCAGTTTTCATCGAAAGGCTCCTAGGGTATTCAATTCGAAATGTTAAAACTATGCTAAGGTGTTCAGGTAACATCTCTAGATGTGCATGAAGGTTTAGGAATTTTGATTTGGCCCCCGGTGGTTCCAGTGGAACCACTTTTATCATTGGAAAATCAGTTTTCATCGAAAGTCTTCTAGGATATTTAATTTGAATCGTATAAACTATGCTAATGTGTTCATGTAGCATCACTAGATGTGTATGAAGGTTTCGGAATTTTGATTTTGCCCCAGGTGGTTCCAGTGGAACAACTTTTATTGTTAGAAAATCAGTTTTCATCAAAAGGCTCTTAGGGTATTTAATTCGAAATGTTTAAACTATGTTAATGTGTTCAGGTAGCATTTCTAGATCTGCATGAAGGTTTTGGAATTTTGATTTTACCCCAGGTGGTTCCAGTGGAACCACTTTTATGGTTAGAAAATCAGTTTTCATCGAAAGGCTCCTTAGGTATTAATTCGAAACGTTAAGACTATGCTAAGGTGTTGCTAAGGAAATGCGGGGATACACCATTGTGGGCTTTGCACACAAATAACTCGATCTATTTTATTATTTTGATTGTCTAGGGGATGACAGGAAGACAGTCGCAAGGCTATGTCATTCCCCACAGTATACATTTATACATCATTCAATAATTTTATAACTTTACTCTTTCTCTCATTTGTATTTGTATGCTGTGAAATAAAAATTGAATTGAATTGAATTGAATCGACAAAATCAATAGCTCACATCTAAAGGTTGCTCGAAACCAGCATACAAAGTTCCGAACAATCGGATGATAAATGTGACCTGTGCTGTGTGTCAAAGGAAAATGTCAACACACAAAAAAGACAAAAACTGAAGGTTGTTGCTAACGGCAACTTTTTTGACGGGAATGAATTCAATGAAAGAAGCTCCCATCTAGATGTCAACCCCAAAAACATACCAAGTTTCAAAGCCATCCATTTATGAATGAACCTTGTAGGGCGTTCCAAAGGAATATGGTGATGCACAAATGCACTAAGTTTGAAGGTCATTGCTAATGGCAACATTTTGACGAAAATGGAAGAAAATCGATAGCTCCCATCTAGAAGTCACCCAAAACAAGCATACCAAGCTTCAAAGGAACCCGATCATAAATGCGACCTGTGCAGTGTGTCAAAGGAATATATTGATGCACAATTGCAAGTTCAAAGGTCGATACTAATGACAAGGTTTACGACGAAAATGGAAGAAAATCGATAGCTCCCAAAAAGAGGACACTCCAAACAGACATACCAAGTTTCAAAATGGTCCAAAATCAATAAAATGCCTAACTAAACTAAGTTCAAAGCTCGTTGTTAACGGCAATGTTTTTCAACAGAAATGGAAGAAAATCAACGCTCCCATCTAGAGGTCACCCCAAACAAGCAGAACATGTTTCAAAGTGATCTGATGATAAATGTGCCCTGTAGGGCATGCCAAAGGAGTATATTAATCCCTGACTAAACTAAGTTCAAAGGGCGTTGTCAACGGCAACATTTTTTGACGAAAATGAAAGAAAACCGATAGCTCCCATCTACAGGTCACCACCCCAAACAAGCATACTAGGTATCAAAGCGATCCGATCATAAATGTGCCCTGGGGTGTATCAAAGGGAATATTGATACCTAACTAAACTAAGTTTAAAGGTCGTTGCCAACGGCAACGTTTTTCTGACGGAAATGGAAGAAAATCGATAGCTCCCATCTGGAGATCACCCCAAACAAGCATACCAAGTTTCAAAGCGATTGATAAATGTGCCCTGTATGGCGTGCCAAAGGAATATATTGATGCCTGACTAAACTAAGTTTAAAGATAACGTTTTTCGGCGGAAATAGAAGAAATCTATTGCTCTCATCTAGAGGTCACTCCAAACAAGCATAACAGGTTTCAAAGCGATCAATCGTAAATGTGCCCCGTAGGTTATGCCAAAATGAAATATTGATGCATAACTGCACTAAATTCATCAAGGGTCGTTGCCAACGGCAACTATTTTTTGGCGGAAATCGATGAAAATCGATAGCTTCCATGTAGAGGTCACTCCAAACAAGCATACCAAGTTTCAAAGTGATCCGATCATAAATGTTACCTGTGCGATGTGCCAAAGGAAATTGTGGACGTACGTGTGTATGTGTTTAAGGTTAAAAATTCGCACTGGCACAGACATTTCCTGCCATTTTTTCTTGTAATATGCCGTAGAAAAATTGTTTTCATTTATTGAACCTTGGTGTGTGTGTTTCAAATGACACAATCATGTTTTAGAGGAATTTTGAATGTTGGTTTCTAATCCCCCGCCGGGATTCGAACCCTCGACAACACCGCCTAGCAATCAGGAGTCCAGCGCCTAAACCACTGGACCATTGCACACCGTCAATAAACGATGGCTGGAATCTAGCTTTTTAGATGAAGTCCTCATGATTACTTGGTTCATCTTCCTTTCGGCAGCAGCATGAAAGTGTGGAACGCGCTCGCTTCAGGACGACGCAAGTGCTGTGGATGGCCTCAGACGAAGACTGGCACGGGCTTGTGTGTTTTTTTTCAAATGACACAATCATGGTTTAGAGGAATTTTGAATGTTGGTTTCTAATCCCCCGCCGGGATTCGAACCCTCGGCAACACCGCCTGGCAAATCAGAAGTCCAGCTCCTAAACCACTAGACCATTGCACACCGTCAATAAACGATGGCTGGAATCTAGCTTTTTTAGATGAAGTCCTCATGATTACTTGGTTCATCTTCCTTTCGGCAGCAGCATGAAAGTGTGGAACGCGCTGGCTACAGTACGACGAAAGTGCTGTGGATGGCCTCAGACGAAGACTGGCAAGGGCTTGTGTGTGTTTTTCAAATGACACAATCATGTTTTAGAAGAATTTTGAATGTTGGTTTCTAATGCCCCCCCCCCCCCCCTCCCCCGCCAGGATTCGAACCCTCGGCAACACCGCCTGGCAATCAGGAGTCCAGAGCCTAAACCATTAGACCATTGCACACCGTCAATAAACGATGGTTGGAATCTAGCTTTTTAGATGATGTCCTTATGATAACTTGGTTCATGTTGAGGAACGCGCTGTGTGTGTGTGTGTGTGTGTGTGTGTGTGTGTGTGTGTGTGTGTGTGTGTGTGTGTGTGTGTGTGTGTGTGTGTGTGTGTGTGTGTGCGTGTGTGTGTGTGTGTGTGCGTGCGTGCGTGCGTGCGTGCGTGCGTGCGTGCGTGCGTGCGTGCGTGCGTGCGTGCGTACGGACGGACGGACGGACGTACGGCTACAGTCGAGAAGTGGTGGCAATAGCTCAGCTTGACTTCATCAAGTTCAGCTAATGAACAGTGAAACTCTACCTTTGCAAAAACTGTCCAAAAGGTTTCGATATTGGTGCCTGGCCCTGGTATAATTCCGATTGAATTTTGTAACAGTGTTTCCTTCAACACTGCATGCGGGTTGTATACGAGAACTATTGTAATCCTATTCGATTCACACTTTGACAATGAAGCAGAACATGTTCACCAATGCAAACCTCCTTTGGAAGCAGGACTAAATCAGTCATGAAAACTGACTACCACCCCCGTCCACGGTATAAGCTAATAGTTGCGAAAGAGGTTGTAGCAGATGATACCGCGAAGGAATTTCAATACACAAGACGTCAACTGGGGGTAAGATGGTGTATTTTTGCTCCTTTCCGAAATCAGAAGTTTGTTTCTACAGATGCGGAAATCAAATATCTACGGTAAGTAACTGGGTTCTTACCTCCAAGTACCGCGAAACCCATTTTATAGTCTTTTGTCTGCAGGTTTTGTTTGAATAATTCATGAGAATTGGATTCAAACCAAAGCAACAAAATAGTAACTTCAATGTAGCTACAAGGATTCTTCAACTCATACCCACAGTCGGTTTCAAGATAAATACAAACATTCTAGTTTGGCAGCCATTGTTAATGGCACACCCTTCATATTTTCGAATGAGCATATAGCTTTGGGGCCAAATGGGAGTATAAGCTGGTAGTAATCCTCTATAAGCTTGTGGCAAGATAAGAAAATGCAATTTTTCTGTCAAAAGCTGTACTACCCTTATAAAAAAGTACCATGGTAAACCATGGTAAATCCCAAAATACCCTGGTAATACCATGGTATACCAGGGTATTTTGGGATTTACCATGGTTTACCATGGTACTTTTTTATAAGGGTAAATGGACATATACTTGTATATACTTGTAAAAGGTAATGGTTTTGACATACAATGGTACATTTCGGATCATATTAACGAGAAAAGTGATATTGGCAAGCTTCACATTTGGTTTCCATACCGACTTCTATAGTAAAGCGATAAGTATTTCACAAGTATAGCGCGGGGGAGGGGGGGTGCGTGAACATAGGTGGCAAGGTGGAAATTTTATTTTGCAGATTTTTTGACCCACCCACACTTTCGTGCATATTTTTTCCATGACATTTTGGGGACCCACTCCCTTCTCATACATTTTATATACAAAACTTTGATACTAACTCGAAACGCGTAATTCACACTGATTCAATGCATATTTTTATATGTCCAAACATGTTTCCATTTACTCTATGAGATGCATTTTGCAAGACATACCAGATTCACAACAGTTAACATAACAAAGACACATTACTCTACAGGTTGAACCCATGTGGACCCCGGTAAAATAGGTCCACATTTGGTAGCCAGGTTGTCAACGCACAGCAGCGATGGCCTGGCTATTAATACAGACAGTTTTATTCTATATTGATGTAGTAAATTTTAATGGAATTTCTTTTATCCTTATACTCAGGTGTCTGTGTTGATGAGCTTGTTAGTTCCTCCAGTGATTAGTGGATTCCTTAGGCCATCCAGTGGTTCTGTTTGAATAATTCTACCCTCATCTTGGGAACCAACAACGTTGTGATATTGGCATCAAATAGCCATAGTTGTTGAAAGCGAGCGATGTAAAACCCAAATCAAACCTGATCAGACAACTGAGATAAACTAAATGTTCTGCTTAATATTCTTCCAAATCTAGTTTCTTGGTGTGTACCTTGCAAATGAAACTCAATGATTCTTTTTCCAAGAAACCTTTGATTTTAATCCAAATTTAAATAAGCTTTTCCTAATTTTATCTCCGATGTGCACTTCGAACAGTCCAGTTTCTGTAAATCATGGCATATGCAGGCATATGTGGGCACTGTGCCTGTTGTGCCCATAATTAATTTACTACTGCTTATACTGTAACCGTGTTTTGTTGCAAATATTGGTTGAGTAAATGGGAACTTGTTTTTGTTCTAGCTCAAGAAGGGCAAACCTTGTGTTTTTGTTTTTGTTATCGCATCTGCATACTAGGATAGCGATCATAAAGACTTTTTTTTATTAAATCAGACTTTTTTGTTTATTAAATCAGACTCTTTTGTTTTTGAAGAAATAAAAATTAATATTTTCAATTTTTTCATTTTGAAAAATTAATCCCACCCAGCTATTATGACTTATCAGACAATATTATATATACAATGCTTTATTTTAAAGAATGTTCCATTAAAAAAAACTTGTTATGAATGAATTATGTTGTGAATGGATATTTTTGTTTGACTTTAGGTGAAAATTGTCGGGCAGGTTTTTCGCTCAATATTGGGCACCCAGCCCCACCCATAAGTCAGTTTTGGATGAAATTCTCCAATAGTTTTTAGGGATAGTTTTGTTAATAATGCTTCTAAATAGGCATTTATGAGCAATTGGTGATATTTTGTTACAGTTTGGGACACAAAAGATGCCATAACAGTGAAAAAGAAAAAAAGATGCATTAACTGATTTCGCACATTTTTGGGGGACTTGCCCACCAACCCACCACCACCTATGTTCATGAAATTTTTTACCGCCCCCCCCCCCCCCCCCCACCCTCCGTGTTTAGGTGAAGTTTCTTGAATTAGGCTCAAGAAGAAGCTAGTTTAATAAGTTTTGGGGTCCATGTGGACAGTGGGTACAGATAATATTCTCCAGTGCAGATTACGACTCAGCACGTTCATGCTATCTCCTATGAAGGAAATACGTACGATAAGCCGCGCACTTGTCCTATTTACGACCTTATGAATGATAGCAGAGTCAAGTTTAAATATGCCCTTGGGACATGTAGGGCAAACCGGGATAGCCACGAAAGCCGACGCACTTGCACAAAAATTTAATGAAAAAGGTTTTCTAATGTTTTGGAAATCAATCTCTGGTGGCAGTTAGAGCAAAATAGCCGACACGATAGATGGTGTTTCTGGTGAGGATAATGTCGCTAATATGTGGGGGTGATCACTTTAAGACAATTCTAAATTCTATTCCGAATGAACGTAAATTTGAAATGTCTCCCATTGAAAATTTCGATGAGATGTTAGTCCCGAAAAAGCTAACTGAAATAGAGGATATTATATTAAGTTTAAATTCCGGGAAATCGGGCGGCCCATACCACATAACTGCAAAGCACCTGAAATTTAGTCATTTTAGTGACTCATACATTCATTACTCGCTTTAGGTGCTGGTAAAATGTACTATCTCACATGGATATATCCCATCTTAGATAATAGAAGTTACCATTGTACCTATCGTAAGAACAAAGCAGGGAACGTCACAGATAAGGAACAGGGAACGTCACAGATTAGGAAAACTATCGACTTATCGCTCTAGCAACAATAATGTCAAAAATTATCAAGAAAATTATCCTTAATCGTTGTTCAGATTACTCTGAAGACCACCGATAACCTGTTTGGTTTAAGATGCAACCATCCAACTGACAGTTGTAACTTTGTTTTAAAAGGAGTTATTAGGTCATAAATGATCAACGGTTGCCCGCTACATGTCTGTTTTCTTGATGCCAAAAAGACATTTGATCGTGTCAACCATTCTGTATTACTTGACAAATTGTTGTCTCAGCGTGCCCATTATGGTCGTGCGACTCCTTAATATCTGGTTCAGGGACCAGTTATTACGGAAAGTCATTTTCCACTGTGTTCCATGTCAGTAATGGCGTGAGACAATGGGGATAGCTCTCACCATTTCTGTTTAACGTATACACTAAACATATGAGTGAATCGCTTAACACATCCCCTGTGGGATGCTATGTAGGTATGGTATTAGTCGACCACCTTTGCTATGCTGACGATATGTGTTTGCTATGTCCCACCTGTCTTTTTGAATAGTTAACCTCTAACATAATAGTGTCTTAACTACATACAATGAGTTGAAAAATTGAAATAATTCCAAGATCTTGCTTTGGTGAGTGGCGGCAATTAATGTCAGCCTGGTCTGTTTGAAATCTGATATTAGCTAAGAAAGACAACATGTGATAATGACATTAGAACACATTCATAAGTTTGTTTGCCTCGGAGCCCTGGGATATTGGGTCACCGACTGAACACCGGTGAACGGCATGCGCGCTGAAATATTTTGTGTAAATCTGTGTAAATACATTATACGCCACATTGCTAATTGTTATGTTTTCACAGTTCCATGTCCTGTATCCATCCTTCTCTTCTCGTTGTTCTATTTTTCTCCAATAAACATGTTTCCCGATCGCTCATTGTTTGTGCAAAATACATTACATATTTGTTCCTAATTGACGTGGTGGCAGCATTGTTTGCGAACTTATATCTCCGGAGGTAAAAGTACCACAAATTGTTGATGCCCTCGATGGATTCCTTCAAGAACTCAAGAATGATGATATAAAAGCTTCTCGCGTCCAACTACCTGACTTTCAACAGACATTTCGTCGACAACAAAACAAGCCGACATCTCCGCGTACATCAGTGTTTCAGCGTCGACTTCCATTCACAATTTTCGTACGCCAAAAGAATGTAGTTTATGCAAGTCGGAAGGGCGAAATTTTCTTGGCCATTGTTTAACTGACTGACTCTCTCTCGAGCTGAAAAATGCCAAATGGTACGCGCATTTCGCGAAGATTCAGACTTACCAGGCATTGACGACCAGAACGGCAGAGAGAACTTTCTCACGAAAGAAATGGAGGATTGTTGCATCAGCGAGACTATACATGAGAATTCCTGACTAGGCCGAGACCCCGACCCCGAGATAATTCCACACACTATCAGCAGGGTCCAAACAGCTAGTTCAGCTTCATTTCATGCATTTTTAAATCATCATCCCGTCGTTGTTACTGTGTTACATGCGATTCTGGTGCAACTTCTTTAATCAAGCATTCATTTGCAGTTAAAATTCAGGCACCCATTACCACAACCGCACACCCAGCTAGTCAAGCCGATAGTAAGACTCACCTTCAAGCTTGTTGGGGGGAGGGGGGGGGGGGTCATATAACATTGTGTCACGGTTCCTTGAAATTTGCGTTAAATGTCGTCGTTGTGCTGGAATTAGATTGCGATATTTTGGCTGGCGTGCCCTTCATGAAAGAAAATCTGATTGTCCTTGATATGCCAGACGATTGTATAATTGTAGGTAACAGGCATGTTCTCAAGTGCATACATTCTTCCGGTAATGACTCGGACACTTCACATGTTCGCCGTTCTCAATCATTCCTGCAGCGTTCTGACAAATCCACAAATGTCCTCAACGGGGATTTTGTTGAACTACAGAACCTTATCCCAATGCAGGACAATATAGCGATCTTCATCGAGCCGAGGTGTGATTCTCTTACACCCTCCTGGCCGGCACCCGCAATCACTAATACTATTGGCGGAACAATTCGGATCCCAAATTTGGCAACTGAATCTGTGGTCCTGAAAAAACATCAACATGTCGCAGAAAATAGGTACACTTGCGAAATTGTCAAAACGAATATTCCCTTGTCGCCAGATGTCGCATTACAGAGCAACACACATCTAACTTCAGCAGTTGGCACCTTCTCTGATCTCCATCAGATCTGTAATGATATGAATGCTGTGCCATTCCCAGTGTTGTAGAAAACATTTACTCTATTATAGCACTGATACATCTGACAGTAGAACAGTATTAATCGTGTAGTTGAAAAGTAGACATGTATTTTAGTGTATTGAATTCAAATACATATACTGAGTCAAACAAGAAAGTATAATAGAAAGAAATGTGAAAAAATAGCATAAAGGATGAAATATAATAGTTCTGAGGTTGCATGTTTGTGGACAAGAAGTCGTGCAAAGAGCTTAATGACATGTTGTTGTTGTCCACCAAACCGTATACAAGTTTGCTATGGATTTCAAAATAGCACGTGCTACCCGAAAATGTCAAATGGAATGGGTGGCCGACGATATTCCTTGTGTTATGTTGTTCTGGAGAGCCTGGGTTATTGAGAAAACACGCTAGTTTTTGTCTTCCGACATTTTAAAAAATGCCAAGGTTAACCGAAAATCAGAGGTTGCGTGCCATTAGTATGCATGAGGCTGGCATACCTCCAGATGAGCTCGCTGCTGAGTTCGGAGTCACTGTGGCCACTATTTACCGTCTCATTGGAAGGTATAGAACCACTGGATCTACAGCCGACCGACTGCGTTCAGGTCGACCAAGAGTTACGATGCCTGCACAAGACCGACACATCAGGACGCCTCACTTGCGAGATCGCTTCCTTCTGGCGACGAGGACTGCAGCAATTACTCCTGGTAGAACTAACAATAGAATCAGTGCGCAAACTGTCCACAAAAAACTCGCTGAACACGGCATCCGAAGTAGGCGTCCATACCACGGACCAATCCTTACCCAACGCCATCGTACAGTCATAATGGAATGGGTACGTTGCCGTGTTCGTGATGAATCACGATTTTGTCTAAGGCGCGTGGGTGATGGTAGGGCAAGAGTGTATCACCGACGAGGAGAATGGTTTTCTGATGTTTGTGTGCGGGAATGCGACCGTTTCGGCGGGGGTATTGTAATGGCTTGGACAGGAATTTCCTTGCATCATCGAATGCAGTTGATCCTCGTCGTTGGTAATCTGAATGTACAGCGATATTGGGACGAAATTCTTGACGCTGTTGTTGTCCCGTTGTTCAACTCTAAGATCGGATTGCAGTTATTCCAGCAAGACAATGTCCGATGTCACGTATCTGTCGTGACTTTCTTGGGGAGCAGAGCATCTAACTTCTTCCCTGGCCCCCACTTTCGCCAGATTTGTCGCCAATCGAGCATCTTTGGGATTAATTGGACCGTCAGGTACGACTTCATAATCTTCAGACGTTATCACGTTAGGCGATTTACATAATGCTCTAAGGCAAGAGTGGAACGCAATACCACAGGGTGACATCCAGAGACTTATCAGATCCATGCGCCGCCCATGTCTTGCCATCCAAGAGGCAAATGGTGGACATACACGCTATTGACTGCATGTGTGAACTTTTCATTTCACCCCATGTCTGAATTGCGACGTCCTGACGTGACGCTGGCAACAGTCAGAACATGAAATTATGCAAATTCACACAGCTAGACGCGAAATATGATTTTACAATAATTTGTTTGGGATTAAATTCGATAATACTAAAAACAATAGGCCCCAGGGGGGCAGAGGGCGCTCACCTGACATGGTAGTCTAAATATCAAACCAGGAACTTGAATTGAATAAGCTGCATACGCCCCTCCTGAGAATAATATATACCAACTAGATGAAGCGATTGTGTCCACACAATACACAGGATTTCCTTCTATTTTCAGTTCCTGCACTTTACGTCCCAAAATTGGGATAAACGCATAAGAAACAGATTTTTTTGATTTTTTTTTCGGAAATTTTCGAAGTCCCAAACAAAATATTTTCAGACTAAAAATTTTTTTTCTTCTTCTTAAAGTTGACCAAAACGCATAAAAAACAAAAAAAAACTCATTTCCGGATTTTTTGGTCCAAAATTTTACAAGTCCCACCCTGCCCCCAAATTTTCAGTGTAAAAAAAATAGATTTTTTTTGTCTTGAAATTGACCGAAACGCATAAAAACCAAACAAACAAATTTTTGGATTTTGGTTCAAAATTTATAAGTCCGGAACGGGACCCCAAATTTTCAGCCTAAATATGAACCCAGGGACTTGGCTTGAACAAACTTGAATCTCCCCGTCCCCCTCCCCCCCCTCAAGGATGCTGCTTACCAAATATCAAAAGATTCTTATTGGTAGCTCTGAAGAAGATTTTTAAAGAATATTCCTCATACTGCACTAATTTAAACATTTGGCCTCCCATAGAGAGCCCAAATATGGACCCAGGGAATTGATTTCAATAAACGTGTGAAACAATCTTCCAAAGATGCTATATAAGAAATTTGAAAGCTTTTGGAGCAGTGGTTTGGGAAAAAAAGTAGTGTTAAATGTTTTTCCCATTACCCACAGTGTTAAAAAATGCTGACTCAGCACCTTTTCAAAGTCCCCAAAAAGTACCACATGCTAACACCGATAGCAATTTTTTTTCGACCTTTCCATTCGGTTGGTCATAAGGAAGCTCCACGCCAATTAAGAATTCTCAGTGCCGTGTAGTTTTGGGGATATGGGCGTTTTAATTCTTTTCTATTTTTAGCTCCTACGGTTCCCATAGGGCGACAGGAAAAAAATTGTTGGCATAAATTAAGTATTTATGACCCAATAAGACCTCATATCAAATTTGGTTCAAATCTGCATTTCGGTTAGGAAAATAGAAATTTTGGGCTTGGCGAAAATTCTTGCCCCTCCCATAACGAATATATATAGCTCCTCGAACTTCTCTTGAACAAATCTGAGTCTACACCTCAAAAGGAAGCTGCACACCAAATATCAAGTCTCTGCTACTACTGGTTCATGAGGAGATTTGTTAAGACTTAAGCACACTTTTTGGGCGTGGCCCTACCGGGGGCCGATAAACTTGATTTGAACAAATTTAAATTGACATATGATAGGGAACATGCAAAGCAAATTTTGTTGAATTTGGTCCAGCAGTCCGTGAGAAGAAGTCGATAATGTAAAATTAACGACGGATTACGGACGGGGACGGACGGTGGGCGGAAAGTGATCAGTTAAGCTCCCCTTGAGCTTCGTTCAGGTGAGCTAAATATCGCTCCTCAAAGTTTATTATACTTCCTTTTTTGAATAAGTATATATATAAAATATAATACGGAGTTCTCATTAAGTAATGATGATGAACATAATAACATAACATGGTGTCATAATTAATCAAATTGGACAGTTCGCAGGATAGTTTAGTGTCACACTTTTGCCATTAAGAAGTAAATTTGTGAGAACATTTGAGTATGGAACAACTCAAGCAACAACCTGAAATGGACTTTTCTACAGAAGGCAATATTTCGGAGAGATGGAAAAGGTGAAAACAGACCATGAACTTGTACACTGATGTCGCAATGTTGAAGAAGACCGAAAAGGAAAAATGTAAGGCGATTCTTCACATCATTGGACAGGAAGATCGAGATGTATACAATACTATGGATATACGGGACGAAGACAAAGATAAATTGAAACCATTAATGCAGAAATTTGAAAAATACTGCATTCCCAAGAAAAATATCACGATGGAAAGACACAAATTCAACACTAGAATACAGGGTAAAGCAGAACCCATCGACCAGTTTGTCACAGACTTGACAAATATGTCCAACAAATTGGGAATTTGGTGACATTAAAGATGAACTGATACGCGATAGAATTTGTGTGGGACAAATTCAGAGAGAGTAAAACAGAGAAGTGTGAATTCAGTTACTTATTCCCGTTTCCTTATTCGACATTCAAAATTCGAAAAAAATCAAGGGATATTTTGGTGTTGATGGGTGGCCCCCGGGGAATAAAGAAGATTGACACCTCAACCGCCACAATCTGACCCATTTAGGGGCCCTACTAAGGCCCTAAAAAGGGACAGGTACAAAATATCGCCAAAGTAGGTAAATATCACAGGATATTTTGGTGTTGATGGGTGGCCCCCGAGGAATAAAGAAGATTGACACCTCAACCGCCCCAATCGGACCCCAATTAGGGCCCTACTAAGGCCCCAAAAAAGTGTCAGTTATAAAATATCACCAAAGTAGGTAAAAATCACGGGGTATTTTGTTGTGGATGGGTGGCCCCCGAGGAATGAAGAAGATTGACACCTCAACCGCCTAATCGGACCCCATCTAGAGGCCCTACTAAGGCCCCAAAAAGGGCCAGTTACAAAATATCGCCAAGGTAGGTAAATATCACAGGAATTTTTGTTGTTGATGGATGGCCCCCGAGGAATAAAGAAGATTGACACCTCAACCGCCCCAATCGGACCCCAATTAGGGGCCCTACTAAGGCCCCAAAAAGGGCAAGTTACAAAATATCGCCAAAGTAGGTAAATATCACGGTATATTTTGCTGTTGATGGGTGGCCCCCGAGGAATGAAGAAGATTGACACCTCAACCGCTCCAATCGGACCCAATCCAGAGGCCCTACTAAGGCCCCAAAAAGGGCCAGTTACAAAATATCGCCAAAGTAGGTAAATATCAGGGGATATTTTGGTGTTGATGGGTGGCCCCCTATGGATAAAGATTGACACCTCAACCGCCCCAATCCGACCCCATTTTGGGGCCCTACTAAGGCCCACAAAAGGACCAGTTACAAAATATCACCAAAGTAGGTAAAAAAACACGGATTTTTTGGTGTTGATGGATGGCCCCTAAGGAATAAAGAAGATTGACACCTCAAACGCCCCAATCGGACCACATTTAGGGGCCCTACTAAGGCCCCAAAAAGGGCCAGTTACAAAATATCGCCAAAGTAGGTAAATATCACGGGATATTTGGTGTTGATGGGTGGCCCCAAGGGATAAAGAAGATTGACACCTCAACCGCCCCAATTCGACCCCATTTAGGGGCCCTACTAAGGCCCCCAAAAGAACCAGTTACAAAATATCACCAAAGTAGGTAAAAAAAACCCGAGATATTTTGGTGTTGATGGGTGGTCCCGAGGAATAAAGAAGACTGACACCTCAACCGCTCCAATAGGCCCCATTTAGGGGCCCTACTAAGGCCCCCAAAAGGGCCAGTTACAAAATATCACTAAAGTAGGCAAATATCACAGGATATGTTGGTGTTGATGGGTGGCCCCCGAGGGATAAAGAAGATTGACACCTCATCCGCCCCCATTTAGGGGCCCTACTAAGGCCCCAAAAAGAGCCAGTTACAAAATATCATCAAAGTAGGCAAAAACCACAGGATATTTTGGTGTTGATGGGTGGTCCCCGAGGAATGAAGAAGATTGACACCTCAACCGCCCCAATTGGATCCCATCTAGGGGCCCTACTAAGACCCGAAAAAGGGCTAGTAACAAAATATCACTAAAGTAGGTAAATATCACGGATATTTTGGTGTTGATGGGTGGCCCCCGAGGAATGAAGAAGATTGACACCTCAACCGCCCCAATTAGGGAGCCCTACTAAGGCCCCAAAAGGACCAGTTACAAAATATCACTAAAGTAGGTAAAAATCACGGGATATTTTGGTGTGGATGGGTGCCCCCCGAGAAATGAAGATTGACACCTCGACCACCCCAATCGGACCCCAAAAGGGCCAGTTACAAAATATCGCCAAAGTAGGTAAATATCACGGGATATTTTGGTGCTGATGGGTGGCCCCCGGGGAATAAAGTAAATTGCCACCTCAACCGCCCCAATCGAACGACATTTAGGGGCCCTACTAAGGCCCTCTCAAAAGGGCCAGTTACAAAATCTCACCAAAGCAGGTTAAAATCACGAGATATTTTGGTGTTGGTGGGTGGCCCCCGGGGAATAAAGAAGACTGACACCTCAACCACCCCAATCGACCACATTTAGGGCCCTCCTTAGGCCAGTTACAAGATATTACCAAAGCAGTTTAAAATCACGGTATATTTTGGTGTTGATGGGTGGCCCCCGAGGAATAAAGAAGAATGATGCCTCAACCACCCCAATTGGACCACATTTAGGGGCCCTACTATGGCCCCAAAAAGGGCCAGTTACAAAAATATCACCAAAGCCGGTTAAAATCATGGGATATTTTGGTGATGATGGGTGGCCCCCTCAACTGCCCCAATCGGACCACATTTAGGGGCCCTACTAAGGCCCTAAAAAGTGTCAGTTAAAAAATATCACCAAAGCAGGTTAAAGTCATGGGATATTTTGGTATTGAAGGGTGGCCCCCCGAGAAATAAAGAAGATCGACACCTCAACCGCTCCAATCGGACCACATTTAGGGGCCCTGCTAAGGCCCTAAAAATGGCCAGTTACAAAATATCACCAAAGCAGGTTAAAATGATGGGATATTTTGGTGTTGATGGGGGTGGCCCCCAGGGAATAAAGAAGATTGATGCCTCAACCAATCCAATCGGATCACAAAAATAGCCAGTTACAAAATATCACCAAAGCAGGTTAAAATCACAGGCTATTTTGGTGCTGATGGGTGGTCCCCGAGGAATAAAGAAGATTGACACTTAACCGCACCAATTGTTATGACAAATGATAAAATTGTTCAGAAATATCCGTGCTCATGACATGCAACGGTTTTGTGAAACTCTTTGACCCTTTGAATCTCAACGAACCATGATGTTTAGACATCATTAGGAATTTACTTTTCATGGTGTCTTATTTATGATATTATTGGACTGAGTAGACACCATTGCATACAAAGCAACGTGCTTTGACCTATTCTGTGTCATATTACATATGTGAATTACAAAATGTTACCTTTTCATTTTATGACTGGCTGTGCTAAGTCTATGGTTTTGTCAGAAGATTGTAGATTTTATGACTGCGTATTTAAAGGATGCTCATATTGACTGAAAAATGGTTTCCAGATTTATTTTCACCGTTTTAATGTTTTAAATGAAATATTTATATATGTATTTTTCTGACTACTATTCCAAGGTAGTACACGGCTAGATTACACATGGAAGCTAAATTATTAGAAGCAATGCAAAACGTGGAGAATTTAAAAGTTCTGGAATGTGGTTGGAGGAGTTCAGATTCAGTCTGGGGATTTCTCAGTAACGCCTGTTATCAGGAAAACACAAGTATATCTCTAAAGAGACTATATACCTTTTGGCATAAAAACAGTGCAAAAATAAGAAATAGAGTTAAACGTAAAAGGTACCATCTTGCAAACTGTCAAACTGACAAAATCAAAAATGTGTCTCGGGATGCTAATGTTAATTTTTTAGCAAACGTTTTGGAAAATGAACCAGATGTATCAACAAATGATGATTCAAACCTTTCTAACACTTTCCATCAACACAGGCACAATTGTCAGAATCATAACTGTGAGCAAAGTAGATGTGATGAAGGTAATACTAACCTAGAAACTTTGAACTTGTCATGAAGACTTGGAATCTGCATCTGGTTTTTCAATTGCTGATTCGAATTGTTTTGAAGTTTATAAGAAATGTGAGACTAACAGCAGTGATGTGAACACGTCAGTTTCTAAAGAATGTGAATCTGGTCTTGAAGACATACAGTATGCTTCACTGTCCATTGACGAAATAGATTTTACTGATGTGAGTAGTGATGCGCGTGAAACGGAGAAAGATATTGTGACGGAAGTTGAAAACCACTTTTCTTTTCAATTGACACAAGATGAGTGGGAAGCAGTACAGCCTGATCCTGCTAGTACAAACCGAAAACTCATAAATAATTGGATGCACATCTTTGCCACTCATTTAAAAAAAATCTGAAAACTTGTCCTCTTGTTTTCACATTTCACAGAGTGAAAACAAGTGGCTCACAGAAGAAAAATTCTGTTTTTTAAGAGGAAAAGCATGATGCAAATTCCCAGGATGCAAAACATTGGCGATGAGGATAAGAAAAACGCCATTAAAAAACAAAAGAAAAGTGCGCGTTGATGTAAGAGGTTCTTCAAACCACCAAGGCAAACCACAGGCAGTTTGTAAAGAAAGGGAGAGAAAAAAAACTAGCAAAAGAAGCAAGAGAGTTTGGTGCCTCTGAAACACACCACAGACGTTTGGGTGCCCTACCAAAAATTGCTTACGAAATAAGAAATTACACTGATTGCCCCACGGCTGAAGCAATCAGAAAAGTTATTTCACAGTCAAACTTAAGAAACAGACTGGATGAAAGCATGCTACTTGAGTATCCTTTTTGCATGATATTTATAAGGAAATAGACACCGAAAGCAAAAATGTTAAAGGTTAGATACAATACGTGTGTGTAGCACTATTAACATTAATTATGTACATGGAGCAACAATTACAAATTGGCAAAGATTATATAAAATACGGAGAAACTCTTTACATCGATGCCACAGGGACAGTTGTGGGAAAAATTCCAAAACAAAAACGTGTTCTATATTATCCAATACTCATGAAAGCAGGAAATAATGAACCACCATTTCCAATGGCAGAGATGATAACTACAGACAGGCTTTCCGCTAGGAAAAAAATGTTGAGGCGGGTAATGGGGAATCCAACGATCCGACGATGGTCGCCCCGTCAAATCCTTAGGTTCACTATTACCGGCCTCATGATCTCATCTGTCTGAAATGCACATCTGAGACGCCCAAGTGGGGGAGCTATGCCTTGTGCATGTTAAAATGGCCGACCTCAGAGTGTACACAAAACTTACTAATGTGAGCCAATGGATCCCAACCCAAATCGTGCACGTATGCCATCTAACCTATCACCAAATCCTGTTGTTCTATAGTCAAGGTTATTGCAACTTGTTAAAAAAATTGAATCTGGTTGATTTGTTGCTGTTCTTTTTTCCCTGCAGTTCTCTATCTTTGGTGCGAGCCTAAGGAGTGTCTTTGATGAGAGCCCTACGAGGACCTTTTGGGTAGGGGGAAGTCGACGAGGGGATTGGGGCCGTTGATGGGATCCCATGCCTGCATAGCGGAAAACCTGCTACAGACCACACTACAGTTAATACACAAAATTTCGTGCTTCGGTTTCTCAGACATAACTTTGAAATAAATGGGTCAAAGACCAACCCCAAAAGAGTTGAGGTTGACTTCTCATGGGCACTGTTACACGCCACATGCCATGCTTTTAATACTATAAGCAGAGATGAATACATTCAAAAGCTGTGGGCACGATGCCAATCATCTAGTTCTGACGATAATATCTTGTGCATAAAACACATTTGCTCAACACGTTTTTTACACAATTGTGCAATTCGTCTTAATGATTTAGAAACTGACAAGCACATCCGTGAACTTCTCTTTGCCATTGCATGGTTATAAAATTCACAGAATTTAGACTCTGCAACAGGCCTATTTCAGATGATGTGTTTAGTCTTTGCATCTCAATATGAAACCTCTAATGTAACATCAGCAATTTCAAAACTTACAAGAATTATCACTTTACAAGATAAACAAACCTCATTCGAGCTAGATACTTCATCCTTTATTGCACAGACCATAGACAAAAATTATAAGGATAGTGGATGACAAAAATCATCATTTTATAGACATTTTAATAACATATATCAAGATATTATAAGATATTATAACACAGAAAACTAAAAACTGCAAAGCCCACAACAAGTTTTATTCAAAACAAGGAATGTTTTTTATATTGAAAGAGATGCATGTCTTTCCTCTTTGGTTGGGTATATTTCTTGAATCTAAAACACGTGAAACTAACAACTTTGCTGAGAAATGGTTAAACATGACATTTTGGAAAAGATAAAGAGACTACTACCAGCATAATTTGTTAGAAGAATGCATGTGAGTTTGAAAGGCAGATAGAGGCGCTATTTAATGAATCTGTGTTTGGAAAATGAAACATTACAAAAAAAGTCACCAGAGTCATCAAGTACTCTTGACGCTAAAGAAGCGTGGAACAAAACCCCAAAACATGAGACCAAAAAAAATCAAAGTACTTCTCAAAACCACAGAAACTTGAAGAACCACTACTTCATTCAACTAAACATCTATCGCCAAAAAAGAAATCACAAAAATCTCGAACTTTAAAATCACAAACACCAAAACCACAAACACTTGAAGAACCAAAGCATTCTGCAAGTAAGTTGCAATCCCCAACAAATAAGATGCAAAAATTTCCAACTTTTAAGTCACGAAAGAGGAAGTGTTTCACGTTTGGTGAAATAACAGAGAACAATTTACCAAATCAAAATGTGAATTGTTCAAAAGTCAAAACAGAAGAAATGAATAAACTGACAACCAAACTTACTGTAGACACTGATAAGATGAGCGAGATCAATATCAGAAGTTTTAATGCACCAAGATGGGGTGGCAGAGTACAGCTGAAGAACATGTTATAAAAACTGGTTAATCTGTCCAATACACAAACTTTTATTTATTTTACACCTTATATTAAACTTTAGTAAGCAATTAAAAAAGAATCTTTCAAAGATGAACTTGCCAGCAGTTAACATTGTTTTGGACTGCCTGGATGCTTTCCAAAATAATAACTGGTCATTTGGAAAATATTTTTGGTTGAAATATATGTGTGGGTTCCAAACATTAAATATGGAGTGGGTGTTTGGGGTTCAGAGGACGAGCGTGTTTTGCAGTACATAGATTTTTTACAGGAGACAAAATGGATAACTGAATGTAGTTATGAACAATGTACATATAAGGTTAAGAACAATGTACACATAAGGTTAAAGAAAACAAAAGACCGAAAAAATTTTCTAAAGTAAGTTATCATTTACATCTAACAATCACACAGGGGGGGGGGGGGGGGGGGGGGGGGCTAGGTATTAAAACAAGAGTTTTAAAAGCAAAGACGTAAATTACATGTCAGTCAAGATTAAATACATTAGACCGAGGAAAAATAATTAATTTGTTCAGGGAACAAACTGGAAAAAATAGAGTCCGTGGTCGGTCAGTAAAAGAGTATTTTTTTCTCAATATTTTTTACGTCATGAATGTCGTCTAAATCACAGAAAAATCAACCAATATATCCCGTAATTGTCACTCTTGTGAAGCACTCGCAGTTTAGAAACTTGGCCTTGGCAATCGGAGGCAAAAACAGTTTTCATCAGTTCAAATGCACTTATTATACACGAGGGCCAAAACTAAACTTTTCATTTCAAATTGGCCAAATTGTTGTAGATGTGTTTAAAGTGCTGACTGGTTCTCAATCTAATTGTAAAATGCACTGATAAATAAATCTATGGACATTCGACTTATCAGTGATCCTAAAATTACAGTGACCAATTCCGATTCTCGTCAAAATGTTTCAGGAATGAAAGCTGAGTTGCCACGAGTGTTCTTCTTCCATGTATAAGACGTCACGTGCATACTTGCATCCGGAAATCTTCGGTTGCAATTTATTGTTAGACACTGAAAACATTAACACGCTCTGAGTTGGAGTTGCAACCGAGTCGGATTCACCTGTAAATTTCGAAGCCCCGTTGACATTTTAGGAGGTCAGCCGACAAAGGAATTGTTTATCATCAGAAACTGATGACATTAACACGTTCTGAATGAGAGTTGCAACCGCGTCTGATTCACCTGCAAACTTTAAAGACTCGGTGACATTTTAGGGGGGGGGGTGGATGGTCGACAAAGGAATTGAGATGGAATATCCTTAGGGTTGGTCGGGTTCCCTGAACAAATTAATTATTTTTTCGTGGCCTTATAATTGTTTTTCAAATAAATTCTCCCTTTTTTCTTGTGTGAGATCTGCAAGAACATTTATAAATAAACAGGTATGAAAGACACTCAGTCCATAAAATGCCTCAGCTGACATACCCACTGATTAGAGATATCATTATTTATATTTTATGTTTTCGATGTGGTTCTTTGAAATAAGAGATGCTGACCCACAAGATAATGGGTGACTAGATGTTTGTTGTGTCCAGAAACAACCACGTTTTAAGGTCTGTGGTACCCAAACAATTTGTCCAAATGGTCAAAAACAAAAGAGCTCCAAAACAAGTTAATTAAATAAATTTCATACAAACAATGTCAGGTAACAAAAATATGTTAATCCAAAGAACATTTTGAGTGATGGTGAAAACACTTAAAGTATTTTAGTTGTTGAAACTCGGCTTTGAAATTGCGAAAGTTAAGGTGAATGTAATGAGAAACAATTAAGAGAAAATCGTCATTTCAAAATCTTTTTAATAATAGTCTTTTGGTGCATTTGCATTTTATACGAAAATAAGATATGTTGTGATATCCAAAAACGATTTGCTAGTTTAAATATTTCATAGGGTCCATTTTCAAGACGATTTTCGAGAAGGCATCAATCGAACTTATTGTGGGGATCAATATTCACGAAATCAATATCAACAGTTCTGTCTTTATGTCGTGTATATTAGCTGAGATACGGAATTTGATTTTTTATATCATGAAAAAAATAAAAGTGAAAATTGTGAAAATATGCAAATGAATTTAATGTAAACATATTGATGTAGAAAACGGTTTCTGTCCAAAACGTGTGGTGGGTCATTTTAGGCATTGAGGTTTTCTGTGAGAATATTGAAAACTCTGTCCACGTACAACTATACTCAAAACTCAATCGTCCTTGGAACACAGAAATATTATCCACAAGTGTGGCAACCGGGATGGTGTATTTATACATATAAATACAATTTGCAATGTCTCTATTGTATTAAAGAAACGAAGCTACTTTAAGGGGACGTCCAACCTAACTTTGGTCAAATTTCATGTAATTTTCTTTCAAGTCTAAAAAAGGCCCAAAATGAATAACCCCAATAAATTATATACCAAAATGCTTGGAATGAAACATTATTACATAGAACATGTGGAAACTGAAATTTTCCATGGAACTTCTGCCATGTGTAAACAGCACCACCTGAAAGTCTGCTATGGCATAAGTAAGAGAACAAATTTTTTTTTTTTTTTTTTTTTTAAACAATATTTTATTTCTCGTAAGCAGAAATGGGTTTGGCGAACAGGCAGTGCCTATAAATGGCCTCACCCTACATTGTTGTAATATACAGTATTTGAAACAGAAAGAAAGATATGCGACAAAATACATTAAGAAAACAGTGCAGGTGCAGGTGCATGTGGAGAATAATGTTTTATTTTCTTGTTAGATCTCAATATCTGAATGCTATGCCGTTTACACGAATGCTTACAGTACGTGGAGAGTGGATTATCACTAAATCACTCGCAGAGTGGAGATTCCACCCAAGCAATGATTGCAAATTTGTTGCAAAGCATAACCGGCACAAGCAAAGTTTCAGCCAATGGACCTCCGGGTTAAACCCGGAGGTCCATTGGCTGGAATGTTGCTTGTGTTTTTTGTCGATATGTACAAAATTTGAAAGTTATAGCTTGGGTGATAACTCCACTCCGCGCGTGATTTAGTTACAATCCACTCTCCACGTACTGTACATAAGTCGTAAAGGCGGAGTGGCAGTGCGCATGGACGTGTGACACTCACAGGTAACTGTTTCCCCAGCGAAAAGCCAGCGTTTCCTGTTAGATTGTGGCACTCACAGGTAACTGTTTCCCCAGCGAAAAGCCAGCGTTTCCACTTGATAAAGCAATCGCGACCTGAGCTCCATACCGTCCCAAGTGCAAAGATAATTCGTTGCACTCCGGACAGCATGAAACTCCTGTCGCGAAATCCATAAATTATGAGAAAACAGACTGTGGGAGCTAAGCCACTGCGCTCCCGCTATGCGTTGTCAAAACGTTTAGAATCCGAGAGAAATTTATGTACGGCATTTACAATATGTTCGTTATCCTCTTTGTTAAAACGCGTGTTTCCAAATAGTAAATCCGAAAAGGATACATTCAACTGATTTAGGCTTTGAAGTAGTGTGACACGCTTGTCTGTATACAGGGGACATTGGAGGAGAAAATGTTCAGGGCTTTCGTATACATAACCACAGTTGCAATTGGGGTTATCCACAATAAATCTCTCAAACTTATGAGCGTTGAGGTTGCTGCACCCCAATCGTAGTTTGCAACTTAATATTTGATTCACTCTGCTGCCCATTTCGTAGTACCATGGAACGCAAGTGTCCTGATTTGTTAAGGTCTTTTTAAAAGAATTTAATGACAAGCAATTACGAACACTGGGGTCAAGCGCGTTCCATAGACGTATAGTTGATGGGAAGAAAGACCTATAAAAGCTCACTGTGCGACACAGGATTTCCCTGAGCTCATCTCTCGATCGCAATGGATATGATGTGAACGAAGCCACTTGGTTTGGTAGAAGCTGTAATAAATAATTTGGAAGAAGTCCGTTTTTAATTTTATAAAAAATACATAGTTTATGTCGTCTCCTGCGCTCTCGCAGTGTAATGAAACCAGTTTCACCGTATAGACGTCGATGACTAGTCCCTCTTGTAGCGCCACAGATAGTGCGAAGAGCATCTAGCTGTAAGGTTTCAAGCTGGTCCAGTTTAACTGCTGAGCAATTGTCCCAAATAACATCAGCATAATCAAAAAGGGGCAAAATAAATGACTTATATAATGTTTTTAATGACTGTCTAGAAATGCGGTATTTGAGACTACGCAGACAATTAATCATCGGACTTACCTTAGAGACGATGCTATCCACGTGGGCATCCCACGTACCAGAGCTACTGAAATGTAGACCAAGATGTTTATGGATACGTGTTTCAGATATAGGAGAACCAAGGAGAAATATTGGTGGAAAGATAGTAGGGGTATGTCTGTGGCCGATGCACATCGACACAGTTTTTTCGGGACTAAATAAAACTTGCCAATCTTTTGACCATTGACTTATCCTATTCAGATCATCATTCAGTATAGTTGATGACAGAGCAGGATCCTCAACAATCAGATACAGTGATGTGTCGTCTGCATACAGGCGGATATTTGAAGTAATATCATTTACAATATCATTAATATATATATTGAAAAGTAACGGCCCTAAGACCGACCCTTGGGGTACACCGGCTGGTATAATCCTACTGGCAGACTTTTGTCCATTGATGACTACCTGTTGAGTTCTATTATGAAGGTAATTTTCAAACCACGATAGTAAGCCCCCCTTTATACCAATATTATGTAGTTTGAGTAACAGACCCTTATGCCAAACTCTGTCGAAGGCCTTGCTTATATCACAGAAAACCAATCTGACTTCCTTTCCTTGATCCAAGGCACGGCTTATAAAGTGATCTATATGAAGCAACTGATATGTTGTGGAATCACCTGGGATAAAACCCGATTGTAGATCCGTTAGAAGATTATTGCTTTTAAGGTAGGAGAACACATGGTTAAATACTGCCTTCTCGAAAACTTTACTAACACTACTAGTTAATGAGATAGGTCTATAATTTTTCTTGTTATTTATGGAGTCTTTTTTATGAATTGGGTGGACATGGGCATGCTTCCACGCAGTTGGAAAATGCCCGTCTCTTAAGGACATGTTGAAAATACAAGTCAGTGGGTAGGCTAACTGTGATGAACACTTTTTAAGTATTTTATTGTTAATCAAATCTGGACCACATGCCTTGTTTGTATCCAAATTGTTTAGAATAGATCGGGTATCTCCAACTGTAATTTCCAATTGTTCGATAGATAGATCGGAACCTAGGACGTCGGGTAGTGCATTGTCTTTAATGGTGTCGCATTGGCTTATGAAATGATTATTAAGAATATTAGCTATCTCCTGGGGATCGTCAACCACCGATCCATCCTCGCACAGTGGGGGAAATAGAGTATCCGAGCTGCACTGCTGCTTTGTATAATCTTTAACAATCTTCCACCACTGTGCGGAGGCTGAACTGTTTGTTGATATATAATTTTCTATTTTAATATCGTGTTCCTTCTTAGCTGTTCTAATAGCTTCAATTGTTTCGTTTCGTATCCTTCGGAAATTGTGCCAATCGTGGGGGCAATTCTTAATTTTAGCTACTCTATGAATTTTATTGCGTTTTCGCATCAGTTTTCTTACGTCATTATTCATCCAGGGTTTATCCTTGGGTCTTATTGTTGCAATTTTAGAAGGAGTATACTTCCCAGTTATTTCCATGATATAAGTAGAAATGTTTGACACGACTGTATCTACATCACCTGTTCCAAGAAAATTATCCCAGTCTATATTGGCAAATGCCTCGTTCATACTATCAAAATCTGTTAATTTATAATTATAAATTTGTCGTGAGTACGACTTGGGCGCTGCTCTGTTTGACTGTATATGCGCGTAGGTGACATGATGATCACTACAAACAGGGGGTATAACACCGTACGTAGGCACGGATAGTGGGCAGGATACAAACACTAAGTCGAGCAGTGATTTGGTTGATGCTGTCACACGCGTGGGGGAGGATATGAGCTGTGAAAAATCATGGGTGTTTGCTAGATATTTTATCTTAGGGTGCATGTCATGTAGGCAGTCTGCATTAAAGTCACCCATCACTATACATTTTAATGACAGATCGTTTCTGGCCAATCCAAAGGACTCAATTTTTTTACAATAATATACCTCAAAATAAAATAACAGCTGTATTCTATAAACATTTAAGTACATACTCGAAGAAAACTTTTCCTAATTCATGAAAGTAATGAAGATTGAGACCAAATGTTACAAGTGGAGTGCTCACTGATTGAAGGCAGACATTTTCTTTTGTTTATGTTTTGATTTGGGGAGTTCAACAAAGGTCAACTTGAAAGAGTCCAGCAGAAGAAGTATGGAAGGACAAAAGAGTGTCTCCCAATATCAAGATGTATGTGTTACTGTAATGGTTTGGAAAGAAAATATGATATTCTCCTACGTAGAATGCACTGCAAAGTCATACATTGTAGTTGAATAAATATATTTACAAACCCCTTCCACTGTAACCCCTTTTATCCCATGCATCAATTTGATAGTGCTTAAATTGTTAAATTTGTCTGGTTTATCAATAAGTATTTTAGCTTTGTTTAACTCTTGGACACCAATACACTCATGATATCTGTTGGAGAAGAAATAAGGGTAACTGTAACCTGTCACTGCAATAAACCATCTAAAGTACTTAAAAGTACATTGTTATTCAAAACACATCAAATCAACCTTACATAACCATTATTGCATGTACTTTCCCCAAGGAGGCTTATTGACATATTGAGATCAGAAGGGCACATCCAGAGGGTCTCACATATTTTTTTCAAGAACGCAGTACACAAAGCAATCCCCAAAAGATGGCAAGTGAGCTCCATTTGACACAAACAATTTCGGGGGGGGGGGGGGGGGGGTATGACTCTACCTCCGACACTCAAGGCATATGCCTATTTTTCTCAAAGTTTAACTCTTTTTTTCTTTTTAAAGATCCTGGCCACACATGTTCCAAACACTATAAGACAGGTAACCCTCCAAATAAGTGTACCTGCAAAAATCATCTTACACTGCAAAACATTCTTTTTAGACTTTTAGTTCTGGACCTTTCATGCTTCTTACTTCCAACTATAACACTTAATTTATCGATTAATGGGTGAATAGAAAAGTTCTGCCATAATCAACATTTTGAGTTCCATAAGCCTTCAAAACAGCTACGATAAAAGTGTCAAACATCAGATTGGTGGCTTTATACAGAATATTCATTAGGTTGTTGCTTGATAATAGGAACAAAATCTTCACAAGAAAATTCTGTAGCAATACAATTGAGGGTATTAGCAGGCACTTTGCAACAAATTGTAACAAATCAACTAGTTATAAACAAAATTTTCTAACTCAAAAGAGTGAAAAAGTACCACAACTCTGAAAAAATGTGGGAAGAAACACATGCTACAGCAGCTACACAGGCATTGTTTCCCCATGATGCTCGATCACAAAACCAAATATCCTTCAAATTGGAGTAGCAATGGTTGAGATACAAGGGGGAATGTTGGTACATGTAATGATGAATGGGTAAGATTAAGATTAAGAGGACAGGGGTCACCACTGCACGGCCCTAGATGCACCTTTGATTTTCCAACTTCCAGGTCTGGGGCATAATAATCGCAACACACCCACCTTATCAGTTCATAATTTCAGTAAAATAAAAGAAATTATCAATTTGAATTAAATAATAGATGATGGAAAATATTTGGCTTCCTTCGCCTTCTCGTACTATTTAATTACCACAAACAATATCAGTTTGATGCTGACAAACGAAACTGAACGCATGTGGTTTGGTTAAAAAGTAACTCGGCATGAATAATCAAGAAATTGCGAATATTTCGTGTATTTCATTTATTTAAAAGCCAATTGCAGCTAATATTGACCGTGCATTCGATAATTCGTTTCGGTTTTGACCACACGGCCACGCTGACACTCCGTGACAGCGGTTATGTTTATTGTGATATGCAAATTGGGGGATGGTTTCCGGTGAAGGAGATTTGTCACATTTGTCAGTGTAAAACGATCATAAAAGACACTGATCGACGCTTGTATTACTATGGTTGGTTGCAAGAAAAAACTAAATTCTCAGCATCGTCCAAGCGCACCTTATTTAAAAGCACGAATGCATCATTTTCAACCCATCTTCAATCGGTCCTTTGCAGACATCAAACATACCCGCTTTCAAATTCCATGGTTACTAGGATGTAAATAACTTCGCAGCGACAGGGGGAAATTAACACGCTCGATATAGTTCCAGGTCACTTGGAATATACTTCGTGAAAAAGTGGTTTCTGAAGCATTCTGCTTACTTTGTTATGAATATTGCCTTATTTTATGTGTATCGTCCCGATTTTATACACTCGGTTATTGTTTTGCAAGTGGTTCATGTTGTCTTTCTAGTGCGCAATAATTCAGATTTTTTGTCAACAAAAAAGTTCAGACGGCCTGTAAACACGAGAGGGAATTTCGAACCATATTTTGCAGTTATGACATTAACAGCTCAAGTACTTGCTGTCACCTGTTTGCAAACCCGCTCATACATTGTCTCGAACAAATAAAGGGCGTGATCACGTCCTTACATTCTTACGATTGCCTAAATTGAGTATTTCTGCAAGAACCACATCGTAATCACATGACCGGAAAAACATCGTTGAAACATGGCCACATCCGGAACATCAAAAATTTGTGTTGATGTTATTACATTCAAACGTCAAAACCCACCAGAGTGTGTGTCAAAAAAATGCATTCTCCGAGTCTGTAGTATGTTATCATTATATTGAGGACAAGGCTTTCGAATTACCGATTATTTTGTGGTTTTACCGGTTCGTTACTTATGCCATTTGCAAATTAATCTTCTTCAAAATCATAAAATTCACTTTTTTTCCTGAAAAAAATTATATGTACCTTTTCTATGCACTTTACTCATTATTTTGATATATAATTTGCCTTTCCTTACTTCTCTTATCTGTTTCTGAGGCATTGGGAAAAATGTCAAAAAATTGACCAAAGTTAGGTTGGACGACCCCTTAATATATTTAATACATTTTAAAATCTTTACCCGCCAGAATTAAACGTGATATTTACCTATAGAAAACTTCTGGTCGTCCATGAAAATAATGTGTTTCTGGAGATGATTTTACGTGGAATGTAGGAAAAACATAACCTAGGAGCCTCACTGACAGGTATTCGCTTCTATAGAATTTTTAAAAATACAACCCCACGACACGCATAAAGATGGTTGTTTTTTGTTTACATCAGACTCATTTGCATATTTCATACCTTTCACCCTTATTTCTTTTATGGCACAATAATCAAAATTCCAGCCCACATACACAATATAAATACGGAAATGCTCCCACAATAAAGAGATTGACGGCTTCCTAAAAATCGTCTTTAAAAGTGAGTTTATTAAATATTTAAATTTGAAAATCTTTTTTTTATATCACATTCTGTCTTAGTTATGGTATAGAATGCAAGTGCACCAAACGTGCATCATAAATTATTAATAAAAAGATTTTGAAAACAACGATTTTCTCTCAAATTTTTTTCTCTTTACATTCACCTTAACGAAAGGAAGAATCAGCAGAACTGAAAATCCCCCCATGGAACTCTGGAATTAATAAAACCAGAATTAATACGAAATATTTACCTATAGCAATTAACTGACAGATGAGCTTCTAGGTGATTTTAAAAATTATTAAACACAATTTTTGAACTCCAATCTAGTATATTGTCCCAGTATCAATACCTGAATGCAACACCTGAAGAAGGTAAATGTCACATGTTTGATGCACAAAATGGACTTGGTCATGTACTTGAACAGAAATGCATGAATATGTTTGTTGGTTATGGTTGCCGGATTCAAACAATACACTGGCCTTCTATTTGAAATGACAAGACAAGACACAACTGACTGGTCACCATGAATCATTATTTCCTTTCATCACACGAGATAGCCAGACAATGTTTTGCTTGTGAGAAATAGATTTGAGTGTACACTGTAATGATCTGCATGTATGTCCAGAATAATGTGTCCTCTTCACTCTCTTAAGTTATTAAAGTGGCACACCTTTGTATTGATACTGATATTTTTTGAGGGGTGGATATTAAGAGATATGTTCTAATTAATTTTAGAAAAACCTGGGAGTTCATATATCGGTTAATTGCTATACATGTATGTTTCGTATTACTTCTGGTTTATTGATTTCGGAATTTCTTAGGGGAATTTTCAGTTCTGCTGATCCTTCGTATCATTAACTTTCGAAATTCAAAAGTCGAGTTTTAACAACGACAATACCTTTTTATATAGTGTAACAACCAGCACTCAAAATGTTCTTTGAATTAACATATTTTTGTCACCTGACATAATCTGTGTGAAAATTGTTTAATTAACATGTTTTGGAGCACTTTTATTTTTGACAACTTGGACAAATTGTTTGCGTACCATACACCTTAACTGTTTTATTATACCAAAACAAGAAATTATTTAGTAATATATCAGGAATAAGAGTCCTACATCAACTTGTTTTAACAGGATTTCTGTGCAAGGTCATGGCCACTGTCAAAGTGGAAAATTCACACCGTGTGTCCTGTAAGTAATCAAGCCAAACTGATATCTGAGACTTTTTCCCATTTGAAAGAGTTTAAAGGAATCATACTCATCTGATAAAACTCTAGGCTTTCTATTTAAACACATGGTTTGGGATACATCACGTTTGTTTTATGACTTTTATATAGTGTAAATTAGGTAAATGTGCAACAAAACAAATTAAAATCTAGAAGAAAATCGATGTTTAGATAGAATATTATTATTACAATACATGATCTGCTTTAGTGCATTCTGACGAGTTGATTCTTTGGGAATAGCAATACTCCGTCACCATACAAAGGAACAAGTGAAATGTGGCTGATCCCATTGCATTCAGTAGTATGTTATACACCCAAACTGGATAACTTACTAGAATCAAAACATGACTTTATTATATCCCTTTATGTTAATGGTTGATAATGAAAACAGAATGAACATGCACATAAAAGATGAACTACTTTAAACTAGAGCAGCTATTTAAAATACAACCTTGAATGGGGATGTCGTCACACATCACTCAAAAATCATTTTATTGATATAAAGACACGTTATTATCAACAAAATAGATCCTGAACAAAATGCCTCACCTGATCTTATATTTTACTGTGAAAATATGTTGACTATGTGTTATGTGTAATTTTAATTAATTTATTTTGTTTAATTCGGGTTATTTTCAATGTACAATCACATTTTGAAACTCCCAAAATTCTATTTGTTTTATTGCAAAGTCAAATTAACAGGTGATATCGGCTATTTATTATAACAGAAATTTCTCCGGATGTGGAATGCTACATATTTATAAATAGTTAGGTAGCCCAATTTGAAAGATACAAGGAGTACAAGAATTGTCTTAAGACTGACTGCAATGACACATAAGTTTGCACAAGCCACTGGGGGCAGTCTTGAATTAGATAGCTGTGTGACCCACACAGAAAGTATAGATCATACGGGTATCCTTTTTATTTTATGCAGCACTGTGCTTTAATTACAATTAAAATGCAGCAAATGCCACAAATGTACATCATCGATCTAAAATGTTTAACTTAATGCAGATCATTTCCAGGCCTGAAAATAAGCAGTCTGACATTTGAAGAATGAGGTCCCCAGAGGATGAATTTGATGATGCTATCCCATGCAGTGGGCCAATTTATCCTCTGTGTTCCTCTTTCTATTTAGTTTTGAGACCCTGATTCAGACTGAGGTTCACAGAGGGTAAATTTAGTGATGCTACCCTGCAGTGCAGTGTGTATAATAAACTGGGGTGTACTTTTTTCACTCTTCTTATCTTTACAGGAAATGAAGCAGTGTAATCAGTACCCAGGCCTGGAAATAACATTTTGGTTATGGGGACTCTGTGTTAACTGTAAAATGCGCGAGCGAACTGCAGGTTACGATAATACCTACTCTTGCATCACCTGCCCGTTTGCCAGTCATGCTTGAAAATTTTTGCAATTGACTTAACTCAAAGATAGCACATGCATCAACATATGAATCGTGTGTCATATAGTTGTTAACTTTGTAACAGGATTTTCCTCCAAATAAATAGCAACAATTAACATACGATCTATTTTTGATGAGATCGTAAGTGCGTTGTTGCTATTTATTTTTTCCAAATCCCGGCAAAGACATATACAGCATGGATTTCGTAGTAAACAACGGGAAGGTACAACAGCTTCACGACACTTTTTTTTTGTTGTACGTGTATATTGTGGCGTAACCTGTTAATGCGTTTTGATGTGAGCCAGGCGTCTAAATTGCTTTATTTTCAGCAAATTATTTCAGGTCTTTAAAAGTGCCCAAATGTAAGAAAACTTTACGTTTAAGGGACATTGTTGATTTTTAATGCTGCTAGAAACTTTACACGTCATAAAAAAAACACTCGACTAACCGAAAAATTTCAAATATTTTTTCCCAAAGATGAAAAAACAGTATTTTATCATGTTTTCCAATTAGGAAACAGCTTTTAACATTTTGAATTCATAAAATGACTAAGAGCTTGTAAGTAGTATGTCTCGGGCTTTTCACACCCTATTGGCAGGACCCCGGAAGTGACGTCATGTCACGTGACCCAGTGGCGCCATGTTGTGTTGTCATGGTAACCCACGTGAGCGGCCATGTTGTGACGTCATCCCCATAGTTATACGTGATGTGAGTGTGCATGCACAGCATGTGTTGTTAGGGCGATACGTGTTTCCGTCGTCCATTTTGTATACTGGAGGCCGCCATCTTGGTTCCTATGCTTGCACGTGGTTGCTATGTGACCCATAGGCCTACAAGACAGGTATGTTTGGAGGGTGTGTTCGATTGAAGTGGAGTATCACGAATTACCACAAACAACTCGACAAGTTTTACTATTTCGAATTCTTACAGACTTCTCTGCTTCTATCTATATATGCAATAGTTTACGTCTACCTAGGCATGTTCCTTTGTCCTGGAGTATACTCCATTAGTATAGAAGAGCCTATCAGTTGGAACACTCTACCTTCTTATTGTTATATTTAGTTTTTCTTGTCTTTTCTTGTTAGTTCTGACCCCATTCCGTGTACTCTTGTTGTTTCATTTATCTAGATCATTTATATAGATTATTGCTAACCAATTAGATTGCTTTATTTCCCATAATCTGTATGCAGAGTTATCTCCCTTCTGTATAACAAAAGCCTATATCATTCCCAAAACCAATAAACTATCGAGCAGTTACTGATAAACCATTGTAAACCATTTGGGCTCATTGTGGGAGCTAGAATTCTAACTTAGTTGAAAATGAGGAATATTCTTTAAAAATCTTCTTATTCAGATCCAGCAGTCAGAATGTTTTGATATTTGGTGTGCAGCATCCTTTGGGAGTGAGATTCAAGACTGTTAAAGCCAGGTCCCTGGGTTCATATATGGGCTCCCTGTGGGAGCCCGAATTATAACTTAGTTCGAGTGACTCGCACATACTGCTCGAACGGCTCGAATCCCATCGAACAAATGAGCCATAGAGCAATTGCTCGTTCGAGTGACTCGCACATACGACTCTTAGACTCATTTCAGAAAAAAGGGATTCCATAGTCATAGTCGTTTTCCAAAAGGTGATTCTTAAAAAAGAATTCCGTAAATGGGACTCGGTAAAATGGGATTCCGTGTTTTAGCATTAGCATTAACACTTGAGGGTATTCCCCACCCCTATTGCAAACATTTAGTTCAAAGAGTTGGGGTTCAAAACTTTATTAAGCTTATAGTTCAAATATAAAGTTCAAAAGTTTGTTATTGAGCCCAGTCTTTGTTCAGTCATTGTTATGTTCTGTTCACTTCGATCTTGGTTGTGTTGGATCTTCGTTTTGTTCAGTTCACACAGCGTTGTATTTAGGGGATAGTTCAAAAATAGAAATCAAAACTTTATTGAATTCAAAGGGGGTGAACATTTTATTCAATTTATTGGGCGTTATAATTAAGTTAAAGTTCGTTATATTTGTTATGTTTACTTCAATCTTGCTTGCGTTGGGTCTTTGTTCACTTTGTTGTGTTCAATTCACTTCGCCAACTTCATTGGGCCAGTTCACTTCGATCTTGGCCGTGTTCGATCAATCCAGCTAGTTCAATCTTCGTTCGCTTTGTTATGTTATGTTCCCTTCGATCTTGGTTGTGTTGGATCTTCATTCACTATGACTTCAAAAGTTTGTTATGTTTGTTATGTTCACTTCGATCTTGATTTTGGTGGATCTTCGATCTGTACCTTCGTCATTTTGTAGTGGCTGTTATCCGGTTTTATCCGTTCAGGTTCTTGTAGTGGTTGTTGAATTGGGTGTTATCAGTCCATTTCCATACTCTCGAGTGTTAATGTTAAAACACGGAATCCCATTTTACGGAGTTCCATTTACAGAATCCTTTTTTAAGAATCCCTTTTTGGAAAACGCCTGTGACTATGGAATCCCTTTTTTCAGAAATGAGTCTAAGAGTCGTATGTGCGAGTCACTCGAACGAGCAATTGCTCTATGGCTCATTTGTTTGATGGGCTTCGAGTCGTTCGAGCAGTATGTGCGAGACACTCGACCGAGCAATTGCTCTAAAGGTCATTTGCTTGATGGGATTCGAGTCATTCGAGCAGTATGTGCGAGTCACTCGACCAAGCAATTGCTCTAAAGCTCATTTGCTCAATGGGCTTCCAGTCATTCGCACAATTACTTTTCAGTAACTGCTCGATAGCTTATTGGAAGAATTTGGGATAGGTATTGGGGTGGCCCAGATGTCTGGGCCAAATAGGTAATAATCCTTAGGTAAGTATCCAATAAAAAGTATGCTCAAATAATAATGCCAGGCCATAGGTATCCTCAAATACTGAAATGAGTCGCCGAGCAGTATGTGCGAGTCACTCGAATGAGCAATTGCTCTATGGCTCATTTTCTCGATGGGCTTTGAGTCGTTCGAGCAGTATGTGCGAGTCACTCGACCGAGCAATTGCTCGATAGCACATTTGCTTGATGGGCTTCAAGTTGTTCGAGCAATGGTTTATCAGTAACTATTTATTTATTTATTGGTGTTTAAGGTCACATATTTTTGCACAATGGCTAATCATGACCGCAACATGAGTATCAACTCAAGACCAGGGGTGAGCGTTAATAAGCCATGTTGCCCATTTTAGAGAGGGTTTGCACCTCCCAAGCATTGATGACTGGGTCCTATTTTACCAGTAAAACAGAGCCTGTTTACCGCAGTAAACAGGCGCTGCTTCACTTCCCGGGGTTCCCGCGGGGACTATATCAGTAACTGCTCGATAGCTTATTGGTTTTGGGAATGATATAGGCTTTTGTTATACAGAAGGGAGATAACTCTACATAAGATTATAGGAAATAAAGCAATCTGATTGGTTAGCAATATTCTATATAAATGATTTAGATAAATGAAACAAGAGTACACGTAATAGGGTCAGAACTAACAAGAATAGACCAGAAATTGCTAAATATAGTAACAATAAGCAAAGCTGTTCCAGTTGATAGGCTTCTCTACGCTACTGGAGTATACTCCAGACAAAGGAACATGCCTAGGTAGACGTAAACTATTGCATATATAGATAGAAGCAGAGAATTCTGTAAGAATTTGAAATAGTAAAACTTATCGGGTTGTTTGCGGTAATTTGTGATACTCCGATTCAACCGAATATACCCTACAAACATATCCCTGTCTTGTTGTAGGCCTTTGGGTCACATAGCAACCACGTGCAAGCATAGAAACCAAGATGGCGGCCTCCAGTATACGAAATGGACGACGGAAACACGTATCACCCTAACAACATGCGCTGCACATGCGCTCTCACACCACGTATCACTATGGCGATGACGTCACAACATGGCCACTCACGCGGGTTACCATGACAACACAACATGGCGCCACTGGGTCACGTGACATGACGTCACTTCTGGGGTCCTGCCAATAGGGGGTGAAAAGCCCGAGACATACTACTCTTGTGCCACTTCATGAAGTTACTGGCCTTATAAAGAATAAAGTGTCATTTTACAGAATGACTGGTCTTACAAGCTTGCTGTAAAAGAAAGACATTTTGACAACACTTTTTATCTCAAGTTCCGAAAGCACTATTTGAAATATGCCTTGCGTATCTTTACAACGATGTGCTGAAATAAATAAGTTGAAATTACTATATTTTCTGCATGTATCTATGTATGTGTTATATGGCTTGCATACATATACACACGTTTCAACAGATAGGGTACTTTACTCCAGTTCAGCCCAATACCATCTTCTTCTACTAGCTGTACAACATTGCAAGATATCATATATGCTTGGGAGGAACCACTGGTTAACTATTGTGATGAACAAACTAGTGAAGAAACAGGTCGATACACAGTGACAAATATTTTAGATGAGAATGGAAAAGAAATTGCCAGAGTGAGTACATAAATGGTGTCTTGTGTATTGACAATTATCACAAACGTGGGTAGGAGAAATGGACATTTAGCAAACAGTTTTGTAATAGTACTTTAACCAAACGATCATTTGCCATGGCCCTCCACTGCTGCGGGTGGTAGCACAAAATCTCGCTGGACAGCTAGAGATATGATCCGAGAAGCGGTGTTTACCACAGGCGCGGGGTGGGTGTACTGCAACAAGTAATTGGTGGAGGAATTACATGACAAAAAAGACATAAATAGTTCCTTCTTTTACATGTGGCTGAAGCGAAGCTGCATTCAAGATCATATATAGTATCTTTACTAACTAGGTATGGTATTACATTTCCACGAAAACTCTAGTGTTTCATTAGCATCTGACACAACCATCTCTCTCCCTCCCCCCTCTCTCTGCCTACCTCTCTCTTGCGGGGGCGGCGGAGCCTGGGACACAAGTGGCTCACCCCCCACACCCTTTTCATCAACTATGTGTACCCTAAAAGGACATATTCCGACATGATGTACACTACCGGTACACCTATGGCCACACAGACAGTGGGAGATTTATCAAAATTAGCAACATAATACTGCCAACGTTGCTGTCCATTTTATATATTGAGATATTGCATGTCACAAGGTCTCAACTTTACTCACAATAAGAACAGACTATAGCAAAGGTAAAACTAGTCCATACTTAGACCCAAAGTCTGTAATATAAAGAACGTACCAAACCCCAAATTTATATTTGGAACTTTTGGTCCAAGTTGAGGGTATGATCAACGTGCGCGTGCGTTTCCTTTCCGGAGTTGCACATAATTTCGTTCCATATTCATGACATATGCGATGGCAAAGTACCCATCCACACCCCAAAAATTATTTTCCATCCCACAATCTGCAGTTTCCCAGAAAATTGTCCCCCCACCCCCAATTTTTTTGCAGGTACAACTTTTGGAATATAAGCCATCAACTTGCACATCTCATTGTAACAAATATGGTTTATGCTTCATTTTTCATGATAGTGGAAACGATCGCTCATAAGCTTTCAGCTTACTGAGAGTACTAAATGAAATGTTTGTATATATTATAATATATGGTACATAATTGTCTTTGTTCCTCCAATTTTCTTTGTTGAATTTATTCATTTATTCACAAAAGATATATACTTATATATATTTATGATAAGTATTTTGTCACAGAAAGATCCACATTGACGGGGTGGAGGGGTAATATTATTGCCTTATCAAGCCGCACCACAAATGCGCAATTGGGATGTAACAATTCACATGTCATTACAATAACTTCTTTACTGACGAATAAGACAACGTGGTGATACAAAGTAGAAAGTGGAAAGATAATTTCGACCGGATCGCAACACAGTCGTAACCCGGTCGAATTGAAAGATTTTGCTGTTTGTGTGCATTGTAACATGAAAAGATTTCTCACAAAGTTCAAGACGGAATAAACAATGAGACTCACAATCTTGCATTGCTTTTTCAGATAGTGGATTGTAGCTGTAACATCCCTGTATGATAGACGAATTACACCCAAACCGGCCTCCAGCCAAACCGGCCTCCACAATTTCACCCAAACCGGCCTCCACAAATACACCCAAACCGGCCTCGAGGCTCCGCCAGATTTTTTTTTTTAAATTTTCTACAATTTTATTCATATCCATTTCTTTGTAATCTTTGAAAAAAAAATTAACGACGAGATTTTGGATAAATAGTAAAATAAAAAAAAAATGCCTACCTCATTTTACAGAAAGTGATATCCTCCAAACATGGAATCCGACTCCGATCTCTGCGTATATTGTGCTAGACGCTGTCGAGAACGGCAGCAAAGTCTTCAGTGCGATGAGTGTCAACGCTGGCAACATCGTACCTGCAACAATGGTATAACCCAAGCCTTTTACAGGCGGCTGAACAATGGCTTAGAAGAACTTTCGGACTGGCGCTGCTGTAGATGTTCCTCCACAAATTCAACAACTTCGATTCTTGCCGAAGAAATGTCAATATCAGCAGCTATAGAAAATGTAATTGAGGAAGAAAGTGTTAAAGAGGAAGTGTCTGATGATGTTGGGCCATTTACTACAGAAACTTTCACCAGGCCTCCAGTGTTGGATGAGAGTGTTGTCCAAAGGTTGTCCTTGCTACAGGAGATAATAGCAATGAAGAGACAACATATAAGATTATAGATGGTGGAACTCAGTGAGGAAAAGAAAGACTTGTAGACAGTTTGGGGTATGCGTACACTTTTAAATACGAAAAGAAAGGTGTCGTATATTGGCGATGTTCTGTTCGTTCAAAAATAACACTTGTTTGGCATCAGTTAAGCAGGCAAGTGAAATGTTTGAAATGGGTTTACGACAACACACACATGATGCTAAACCTGGAATAGGTGATGCCTCACATGCTGCAACACAAATAAAAATGGCTGCTAAGAGACGTATTCAAACCTGCGTAGCAGATAGTGGAAGGATATTTAAGAGACAATGAACTGACACAATTGATAGCTTTGCCATCGGTAGTTAATTTGTGTAAGCAGGCAAATAGAAGCCGCCAGGCCCTGAGACCTCCTGAACCTAAGGATATAGAACACGAGTTTCGGGAAAGTCAATTCCCGGCTGATTTTTGGATTGGTCACATTCGTTGTAATAACGCAAGGCACTTAAATGTTTGCAACTAGGGAACAGTTAGAAACAATGCGGAGTGCTAAAACGTGGTATATGGACGGCACCTTCCACGTGGTGAGATCGCCTTTCACACAACTGTATACTGTCCATACATTCATAAAATCGGAAAGTGGTGACATGAAGCAGGTGCCGACTGTTTTCAATTTCATGTCTCGTCGTCGGGAAAGTGACTACCATGCAGCGTTCAGTGCTATTTTAGATACGTTAGGAGGTGTTGTCGGTGTAAAAGTGAAACGTTGCATGGCGGATTTTGAAAGAGGTGTTTGGCTCGCCATTCGTAACTTGCTACCAAATGTTGAATTTAGAGGTTGCAATTTTCACTGGCAGCAAGCTGTATATCGTAAGGTGCAAAGTTTTGGGCTGGAAACAGAATTCAGTCAACGCTCAGAAGTGTACAAAATGATAAAAAAAAACTAATGGCTTTGCCATATATTCACCATACTCACGTTCTTCAAGAATTTTTGAACTTGAAAGAGCTCTCGAACAGTTATTTATCGGAAAGTGGTGACATGAAGCAGGTGCCGACTGTTTTCATTTTCATGTCTCGTCGTCGGGAAAGTGACTACCATGCAGCGTTCAGTGCTATTTTAGATAAGTTAGGAGGTGTTGTCGGTGTAAAAGTGAAACGTTGCATGGCGGATTTTGAAAGAGGTGTTTGGCTCGCCATTCGTAACTTGCTACCAAATGTTGAATTTAGAGGTTGCAATTTTCACTGGCAGCAAGCTGTATATCGTAAGGTGCAAAGTTTTGGGCTGGAAACAGAATTCAGTCAACGCTCAGAAGTGTACAAAATGATAAAAAAAACTAATGGCTTTGCCATATATTCACCATACTCACGTTCTTCAAGAATTTTTGAACTTGAAAGAGCTCTCGAACAGTTATTTACGTATGCTGAAAAACAAGGGGTTTCTTCCACAGTTTGGCCAGTACACTGCTGGTCTGTGTTCGGAATGTCAGTGAGGATGAATAATGACTGTGAGGGATGACACAGAAGGATCAATGGCTCTGCAGGGCGCAGGAATTTGGAATTTTTCTTGCTTGTAAATTTATTGTACAAAGAGGCTTGTTTCCTCCCCGTTGTTCGTGAGTTTGTAAGCTGGGGACAAATAGGGAGCCATGTTAGCAATAAAACAAAAAAGTTCAACAGTGAATTAGAGTCCATTTGGACGGATTATGAAAATATGGACAAAACACCAAGACAAACTCTGGCGATTGTCGTAAATTTCTAAATAAAAATTATGTTAAACATGTTTAATATTTTATCACTGTACTTTAATTACTTTACTTTACACATCTAAACGTTTGTTTTGCCATTTTATATATAGAACCTAATTAAACGAAAACTTTGTAAGATGGGACTGTATACTCATGAAATTTGTTTTGTGACAATTTAGTGGAGAATGGCTAAGGGCTTTTGCTAATAAATTGCCACAAAACAAATTTCACGAACATACATACATGTTTATATTTTATAGAATCTAAACGAAAACTTGGTTAGACTGGAATGGTAAGATAGGAATGTATACTCATGAAATTTGTTTTGTGACAATTTAGTGGAGAATGTTAATATTTTATAGAATCTAAATGAAAACTTGGTTAAACAAACAAAAATGTAAATAAATTGCTACTTGTTATTTATACATTTACATTTATGAGCTTCACTAAGATTATAAAGTGATGTAATACGTGATTACCATTCTCATCACTGTACTTTAATACTTTGTATACTAGTACTGTGTCATTGCTTCACATCTAAATGTTTGTTTTGTCATTTGATATATGCCATTAAAGCTATTATTTCGAAACTCAGTGTTAATTTTCTTTTAAAATCCCATAGATTACCCCAATTGTTTCCTTGGGAAAGTTCGCTTATGTAAGTTATTTTTCTTTTGCGATTGCATTTTTTGCGGCTGTAAGACATTCTATTTAAGTATATTGATGTTTTAGAGACGCCACAAAATGCAATTGCAGAGGACAGGTTGAGTGATCAATGTTAAATATTGGAGGCCGGATTGGGTAAAAATGTGGAGGCCGGTTTGGGCAAAAATGTCGGAGGCCGGTTTGGCTGGAGGCCAGTTTGGGCGTATTCGTGATAGACACATCACAGCATATATTAACCCTCTGCATACTGATGTCAAAATACAAATGGCTGCATGCAACAAGGAACTCAACCAATTCAGTCTTGCTTGACAGAGCTCATTGAGCTCTGTCAAGCAAGACTGAATTGGTGAAATTCCGAATGGCATTATGGGAAAAATTGGCTGCTTGAAATTTCTGTACTTTGACATCAGTGTGCAGAGGGTTAAGGATGTGTCAACTGATTTTGACTGGTACCAATATGATGGTTTAAAAGTGCAACAATTGCGTACAGCCAGAATTCTAAAACGAATGCGAACTATTTAGTTTGTTTCAGGAATGATGTCACTTAAGTATGTTATCATAGAAAGATGCACTAAATGTTTAACTTAATGTTTCAGCAGGTATCCATCCAAATGGTGAAGTGTTGCAGTTTAAGTATAAGTATATTTTAATTTTGTCTGCATGGCGTCTATGTACTCTGGTAATGGATGTTTGCTTTTTATATTGTCCATAACACATTGGTAATATTTTAACCTTTCATTACGTGTACACTTCATTTAAAACTAAAGACCATTACTCCATTTGGCCAGCGTGGCTCATCAAAATTTTATGGAAAATGCTAGCATCAAATACATAAAAGAACAATATTTTTCCCACTGTTGTTAATAGTTCCATAATTATCTGGCAATGATCAAAATGGCAACTATCGAATATCGATTGTCTTTATAGTACTGAGACAACTTTTCAAATTGCACTATATTTGAAATAAAATGAAAGTGTCAATGACACTGTAGCTTAACTTGTGTGTTGTGTTTGATGAAAAGGATAATGTTCAATGTTTATGAAAGGATTATGAAATAAGACAAGAATTGTGATAATTGGGAATATGTTCATTTCTCTTCCCTGTATGCTATGTTTTTGATAATAAATAATATGAGGTGTACACTGTACTAAAGAGCTGAGGGGTGAGTTAATATGGCCTCACAGTTAATGTATGTGGCCCTCACAGTTAATGTATGTGGCCCTCAAAGTTAATGTATATCAACGAAAGTTACCAAGTTACTGTGAAATTATTCCAAAACGAGTCATACTATCAAGATACATTGAAATCCCTTCATAAATATGGCCTGTAGAATGTGCTAAAGGTTTTCGGGCTTCGGGCCCCTGAAGCCGTCAGTTTCCCAATTGCGTCCAAAGGGGCGTTCTCATCTAGACATTATATGAAGTCAACCTACCAAGTTGCAATGAAATCTCGTCATAAATATGACCTGTAGACTGTGCTAGAGGTTTCCGGGCTTCAGACTCGAGCAGCCATCATGGTTGAATGATCGCAACTAAAAGGGGACATTCTCATCTGGGCATTATCTGGAATGATCCTACGAAGTTACAGTGAAATCCCTTCATATATATGACCTGTAGGTTTCAGCTCAAGGTTTTCTGGCTTCGGGCCCCTGAAGCCGTCACAGTTCACCAATCATGACCAAAAGGGGATGTCATCTAGGCATTATATGGAGTCAAAGTAACAGGTTACAATGAAATCCTTCCATAAATATGACTTATAGACTATGGTAAAGGTTTTGGGGTTTTGGGCTCTGGCAGCCATCAAGGCTGAATGATCGCGAACAAAAGGGGACATACTCATCTAGACATTATTTGGAGTCATCCTACCAAGGTACAATGAAATCCCTTCATAAATATCACCTGTAGACTGTGCTCAAGATTTTCGGGCTTTGGACACCTGTAGCCATCACAGTTGACCAATCACGACCAAAAGGGGATGTCATCATCTAGGCCTTATATGGAGTCAACCCAACAAGTTACAATGAAATCAGGCCTGGCCTTTTGGAGGAGCCACTATGATCCTCCTAAATCTGTTTCAGGGGAGCTATTCTTCACTAATATCAACAATTATTCAAGGTTATTAATATGAAAATTGAGGAGAGCCATTACAGTTTAAGGAGAGCAATTATGGCTCTCCTCAATTTGCCTTTAGGAGAGCCGGAGCAATAGCGCCCCTCAAACAACCAGGCCTGTGAAATCCTTCCATAAATACGACCTATAGACTATGCTAAATGTCTTTGGGCTCGGGCAGCCATAAAGGCTGAATGATCGCGACCAAAAGGGGATGTTCTCATCCAGACATTATTTGGAGTCATCCTACCAAGCTACATGAAATCCCTTCATAATTATGACCTGTAGACTGTTCTAAAGGTTTTCGGGCTTCAGGCCCCTGTAGCTGTCACAGTTGCCCAATCGTGTCCAAAAGGGAATGTTCTCATCTAGACATTATATAAAGTCAAACCTACCAAGTTACAATGAAATTCCTTTAGAAATATGACCTGTAGACTGTGCTGAAGGTATTCGGGATTCGGGCAGCCATAATGGTTGAATGATCGCAACGAAAAGGGGACATTCTCATCTGGGCATCATGTGGAGTGATCCTATGAAGTTACAATGAAATCCCTTCATAAATACAACCTGTAGACTGTGCTCAAGATTTTCGGGCTTTGGGCACCTGTAGCCATCACAGTTGACCAATCACGACCAAAGGGGATGTCATCATCTAGGCATTATATGGAGTCAACCCAACAAGTTACAATGAAATTCTTCCACAAATACGACCTATAGACTATGCTAAAGGTCTTTGGGCTCGGGCAGCCATAAAGGCTGAATGATCGCGACCAAAAGGGGATGTTCTCATCTAGACATTATTTGGAGTCACCCTACCAAGCTACAATAAAATCCCTTCATAATTATGACCTGTAGACTGTTCTAAAGGTTTTTTGGGGCTTCGGGCCCCTGTGCCGTCACAGTTGCCCAATTGTGTTCAAAAGGGGACGTTCTCATCTAGACATTATATGAAGTCAAGCTACCAAGTTACAATGAAATCCCTTCATAAATATGACCTGTAGACTGTGCTAAAGGTTTCCGGGCTTCAGACTCGGGCAGCCATCATGGTTGAATGATCGCAACCAAAGGGGACAATCTTATCTGGGCATCATCTGGAGTGATCCTACGAAGTTACACTGAAATCCCTTCATAAATATGACCTGTAGCCGGTGCTCAAGGTTTTCGGGCTTCGGGCACCTGTAGCCATCACAGCGGACCAATCACGACCAAAATGGGATGTCATCATCTAGGCATTATATGGAGTCAACCTAACAGGTTACAATGAAATCCTTCCATAACTATGACCTTTTGCCTATGCTAAAGGTTTTTGGGCTCGGGCACCCATCAAAGCTGAATGATCGCGATCAAAATGGGACGTTCTCATCCAGACATTATTTGGAGTCATCCTACCAAGTTACAATGAAATCCCTTCATAATATGACCTGTAGACTGTGCTAAAGGTTTTCGGGCTTCGGGCCCTGTAGCCGTCACAGTTGCCCAATCAGGACCAAAAGGGACTTTCTCATCTAGACATTGTACAAAGTCAACTCACCAAGTTACAATGAAATTCCTCAAAAAATATGACCTGTAGACTGTGCTAAAGGTTTTCGGGTTTTGGTCTCGGGCAGTCGTCACGGTTGGCAGATCACGCCCAAATGGGGAAATTCTCATCAAGACATCATAAGGAGTCATCCTACCAAGTTACAATGAAATCCCTCTATATTAAACATGACCTGCAGACTGTGCTAAAAGTTTTTGGGTTTCGGGCTTGGGCAGCCATCATGGTTGATAGATCATCCCCAAAAGGGGACGTTCTCATCTAGGCATTATACAGAGGCATCCTACCAAGTTACAATGAAATCCCTTCATAAATACGACCTGTAGACTGTGCTAATGGTTTTCGGGCTCGGGCAGCCATACCGGTTGCCCGATCACGACCAAAAGGGTACGTTCTCATCTAGACATGACTCCAAACCTGCATATGAAATTTTGTGATGATCAGACAAGAACTGCGGGGTGTAGCCCGTGCTAAAGGAAACTGTGAGACTCACAGACTCACAGATTCACAGACTAAGACTTCCGCACTCATGATGGCAATAGCTTATCTTGACTATGTCAAGTTAAGCTAATCAGAAAATTGAGTGTCGAATAAACGATTGTTTTATTAACTGTGGCCTATATTGTTTATTCATGTCGCTTTTGAGATTGCACATTTTTTTAAAAGTATGTAACCATCATTTATTTATTTGACAGGTTAGTATGTAACAACTTTTTGTCTGAGACATTTATAAATCAGATAACTATCAACACAAATATCATAACTATCAATAAACTTAATCTACTTTTCACACAACTGTCAAAATTAAAATTAGTTTAAATGCAATGTACATGTAATGTTAAATGGATGTGCAATGACTAACATACCAGTAATCGAGAAAATTTTTACATTATATGTGTAAAACTATTATTGTAATTTAAGAAAATGTTTTGGTTTTGGATAGTTGAATCAAGATAGTTAGATGACCTAAAAACATTGAATTTTTTCATAAGGGTCACTTTAGTTATTAAAAAAAACATTTTACCCTTAAGTTTATTAGGTTACAAAAAACTAAACCAAGTGTACCAAGTCATGTCTATAATTAAATCATTTTCGAGTAATATGCAACTAATTTGTGCCAGAAGTATTTCTAATTATTATTGTCAGTTGTATATCAGTTTTCTGTAACTTTTATAAATCTGAGGAACAGTGAGGGTGAAAATCTGCAGAAATAAGTTCAAGAAAGTAAAGAATATGATTCTGGTTACATGCAAATCAAAACTTTTTAAAATACTGTTTCAGATGTTTTTATTTTTTGTGAGGTAATTTCAAAATATATTTTTGTTCCGCAACATGTTTTTGTAAAAGTAAATCATTGGAACATATTGTGTAAAGTATTAACAGCCACACGATGACCACGTCTTCCGACGAAAATTGTCTTGAATGAATGAATGAATGAATGAAATTTTATTTTGCAGCATACAGATATACAATGTGAAACAAATAAAACAAATTACAAAGTGGGTGTACACTGCACGGAGATGGCCTAGCCGGAGAGGCTGTCTTCCTGCCATCCCACACAATTTTCTTTTTCTTGACATCAATGCCTTTTTATTTTTGTCTTCATGGATTCAAATTGAGAGGAAAGTTCCCAATGCACAGACCGGAAACAAATAAGTTATTACTTTAATGTACATTCTAAAATCGGCGGGAGGCAAGAAACCTTTAGGAAAGGGTACTTTAAAATTGCAGTAACATTTTGAAATTCTTCCAGCTTCAACAGTAATTGTATGTATATGCATGTAACAAGTAGTTCTGTTTCAAACTCACTGGTTTGTTGGGGGTGGTTTTTTTTGTAAACAGTGTGGCCAGTATTAAGCGCACATGCTTATCTGCCTTCAACTGCAACAGTCAATATAATAATTTTACTTTGGATAAAGAGATAATCAGCACAATGCCAGTGAAGCTACTGCCTGTCATAAACCTATCAATAGAATGCATGGCATGATACGTAACCCTTTTTATTTTACTGTACCGGAGTAACAGTTTTTCTTCCTCTCTGATTACCTTCCATCCCAGTTTGGAGGTTAGGAGTGGAGATAAACAATTTTGTCTCACCTCCTAACAAAGAAATCATGCCAAGATGTATGCCTATTTCAATAAATATGATACGCTATCTCAAATGTAGCCTCAACGATAGAGCTCAAGTCCTACATTGAACCCCAAATTCGGAACCAAAAACGTCGTGATTTACAATCTGTGGATCGATGCAAATTCTAACAATGAATGTATGTTCCGACAGCGAGAAGAAAATTAGGCCGGTAAACTAAAGTCGACTTTTTCATTCTTCAATGAAGAAAATGATAGTAGGATCCCTTTTTCTAAGCCACTTAGGTGGACTTTTCATAAAATCCATTCAATTCAACACACACTTAAACAGTTTTATATAAAAGACAAACAACTACAAACGCGATCTCGGGTGAAAAAATAGATTGGGTATCTGTTTCTGAAACAACGAGTTTTTACATCAGGTCACTCCTTCAGAGTTATTCATTTTGCTAAATTTGAATTCACAGAGTAATGTCCATCGTATTCCTGTGGAAATACACTCTATAACTTTTTGGACGTTTGGACTATTTGGTGTATGTCATATGCATCATCCTACCATTGCTATTTGTAAAGAATGTGGAAGACTCAGAGTCGGTGTCAATGTCACGGGACGACAAGTGACATTGCAGAAATCTCATGTGCTCGATCGTTCATTAGTTTCAATCTAACGTAGGATTTGAAGCCCTTGGATGTATCCCGTCGATATCATCGTCGGTGCTGGGTGGGGTACAGGAGGATGTGCCCTCCTCACTCCCACACGTCTTCCTCTAGGAAGTGTTGGTAATGTCAAATGATGTCTTCAACTCTCCTAAATCTTGTGTATGTTTTGTCCAAACCTGATCTTACAGACTGTAAGATCCTTTATTGGTCTGGTACGTCCACAGGATATACCAAACCAAAAAATCATATTGTGGCATGCAAGGCCAGGCTTGAACTAGGCGTATATGAAACAGTGCACCTCCACATTTCACATCTGGAGTTTGAATATAGACATGAAATCAGATGTATTAAGAGTGTAGACTAACAACCCATAAACACCATTCAGTTGAATATTGCTCGATGTTTTTTATCATACTGTTTAATGCTACATACAGGCAACTGAATAGCACTACCAACAGTAAAACAAACGCAAACAAAAACATGTACCATGCATGGTAGTGTGGTAGATAGTGCTCAAACGACTAGTGAATTCCAAAGTCGTCTAGTCAATACCCAAAAGTCAAGTCGACTTCGACTAGTCATTGGTGATAACTTGTCTCCTTATAACAGTGTTGGTGTTCCGGTAGAATGCTGAAGGTCCAAATTTGGCTTCACTTGGGCATTCATATACAGCAACTTACTGGAACATTATTCTGTTAATGTGCTTCTAATTATACTAAGAGTGAAATTATATAGTCTTATTTAATTTGCCTTGTTGCGATTTATGGGAGAGTGCCTATAGGCCTATAGGCACTCTCCCATAAATTGCAACAAGGCAAATTAATAACATATCCTCATAGCCCAAAATAATTCAGCACTCTACTAGTACCAGTTAAAACAAACTACTGTCACTACTATTAGATGGCAATAGATGTATACATTGATTGCCCAATATTGCTGTTCAAACTGTCTGACAGTGGCATAGAAGGGATACTATTTACCTAAAAGGTTGAACTCCTCTGACTAGTCGACTGCACAATTGAGAGTCGACTACGACTAGTCGACTAATCGTTTGAGTACTAGTGATAGAGGTAATTAAGAGTATGGATTAGCTATTCGAGATCATCATCATGGTACATGTATTGCAATGGTAAATTTTTAGTTATAGTATCTGTATTTAACGAGTTTTGTTCCCTCTCTCTCTCTCACACATCTCTTGGGTCCCTCAATGAAGTGGAAACCCCCACTTTCTGACTTCCCGGCCGTAGAATCTCCTCTAACTCCACAACTCAAAATCAAGGCTTTATAATGACAGATCGAAAGACTCGAAAATTCCACAGTCTCAGTTGAAATCTGAACTGAAACCGGGTGTGTGGCGTCAGTAGTGTTTTTAAATATCAAAAATAGGCTGATGAAATCGTCAGATATGTACCCATACACGCAACTAGTAGAAAGCTGTATGACGAAGGGCCACCCTGGATGTTGACATTATGTACACCATACATGGTATGGGTACATATAGAAATGGATTGGAGGAGTGTCTAATTTGATGGATAAAGGGTTAATATCTCCAGATCAAATTATTAGATTTACATAAAAAACTATACAGCACAGCACATCAGTAACCTGAATACACATATAAAGTAACCTGATAATCGGATTAATATTTTTTGAGTTATCGCATGTCGAAGAAATGGATTGGAGGAGTTCTCAATTTGAAGGATAAAGGGTCAATATCACAGGATCAAATTATCAGATTTACACCAAAAACTATACAGCTCGGCACATTAGTAACCTGAACACATATATGAAGTAACATAACAATCAGATTGATATTTTTTGAGTTATCTCATGCCAATGGGATTGGCGGAATTTTCAATTTGAAGGATAAAGGGTTAATATCTCCGGATCAAATTATCAGATTTACACCAAAAATATACAGCGCAGCACATCAGTAACCTGAACACAAATATAAAGTAACTTGACAATTCAAGCAATATTTTTCAAGTTATCGAATACCAAAGGGATTGGAGGAATTTTCAATTTGAAGGATAAAGGGTTAATATCTCAGGATCAAAATAACAGATTTACACCAAAAACTATACAGCTCGGCACATCAGTAACCTGAACACAAATATAAAGTAACTTGACAATCCAAGCAATATTTTTCAAGTAATCGAATGCCAAAGGGATTAGGGGAATTTTCAATTTGAAGGATAAAGGGTTAATATCTCAGGATCAAATAATCAGATTTACACCAAAAACTATACAGCTCGGCACATCAGTAACCTGAACACAAATATAAAGTAACCTGACAATCCAAGCAATATTTTTCAAGTTATCGAATGCCAAAGGGATTGGAGGAATTTTCAATTTGAAGGATAAAGGGTTAATATCTCAGGATCAAAATAACAGATTTAGACCAAAAACTATACAGCTTGGCACATCAGTAACCTGAACACAAATATAAAGTAACTTGACAATCCAAGCAATATTTTTCAAGTTGTCGAATGCCAAAGGGATTGGAGGAATTTTCAATTTGAAGGATAAAGGGTAAATATCTCAGGATGATAATTTGATCCTGAGATATTTACCCTTTATCCTTCAAATTGAAAATTCCTCCAATCCCTTTGGCATTCGTATCGACCGAGGGATTGTAAATCACAATGCACTGTGGTGTAAACTGAAATATCATTTTCACGTAACTATGATTTGACACCAGGTATTTGTGAGCGTTTGTGTTTGCAAGTTTGGTTTTTTGTGATACTATTTTATAATTTACATAGGAAACTACATATATATAAAGAACATTGCTAATGTAAACATCAGACTGAAAACCGGAAACGGGACCCCAGGCAACACGGCCCGAAGTCAGTAACAGATTTTTAAACTATCCGATGTAAGGCAAGATCTTCAGAAGAAGAAAAAACGATACATTGGATGTATGATGCATGACTGAAAATGCCCAAACACCCAAAGGGTGAGGACGTAACCCTGGGGATATACAGAATAAACTTTCTGTGTAACACGTTAAACTCCCAATAAATTTTATAAAAAATTTCCAAAAAACAAACCAAAAAGCTTGGGAGTTTAACTGGGGGATCAAGGGAGGGTAGGGAAGGAATACTTAACCAACAGTGGAAAAATCATTATCAACAATGATGACGTCAGGCCCATGTCCAGAAATTGGGGAACATGAACTAATTTTTATAAATATTATAGAATTACAGCCCTGAATGTTTCAAACCACCGTTTCTTCCTTCCTTTATCCAGTTGTGTCCTTGGATCCACCAAATTAACTATTGATTTGTGTCTGGCATCATTCTTAATTGAGATTTAAAATGGTGTTGACACCAATTCCGGTCATTTCCTGATGTCTGCGCATGCACAGAGAGTAAATGTATGGAGGACCAGATAGGACTTCTAATTTTCGGTTTTGCATGCAAATTTTGGGGATGGGGAAAGGGGGGGGGGGAATTTGTGTTTGGGCCTAGATAGTTTAGAGTTAGCACCAGCTATGTCTGGGCCATTGGTATACTGTGTAAAAATATAGAAACACACAAACCAAGAACCCAATTTTCTGCAGAATTGCCCTTCCATTCCTTCTCAAGAATTTGAATAGTATAGACCTGCTAGCTCAGCAATATAGTAGACTCAAGTTCAAAAAATGATTAACGCATAAAGCTTCAAGTACTTATTCCAGCCCAAACTTCCAGTGTGACAACCCAGCCTGTGCCGATTGTATCAGCCATCAAAACCATTTGGTATCGCATCCTCTTCCCAGCATTTGACCTATTGATCCCATCTAGCCACATGATTCATAGACAAACTATCGGATATTTCTGCCTTTGAAAAGAATTTTCGTTACACTGATGCCAAACCCGAGTTAATACCATCCTTACAGGAATGGCAGGAAGACAGCCTTTTAGGCTATGCCATTTCCATGCTGTATACTAGGTTATGTTCTTGTAGTTTGTAATGTTATGTTGTTGTTAATGTACTAGTATACTGCAGAATAAAGATATATTAGAAAGGATTCTGACCAGTGGATCTGAAGAAAAAGATGTTTAAAGAAATTCTATCATATTGCACTAAGTTAAAATTTGGCTCCAATAGGGAGCCCAAATATAAACCCAGGGACTCTATTTAAACAAATGTGCACCTGATCCCCTTTGAGATGTTGTATACCAAATATGAAATGATTCTGAATGGTGGATCTGAAGAAGAAGATTTTCAAAGAAATTTCCTTAAACTTTGTGCTCCAATGTAGAGCCCAAATATAAACCCAGGGAACGCTATCTGAACAAACGTGAATCTGACCCCCAAGAGATGTTGTGTACCAAATATGAAAGCATTCTGACAGCAGGGTCTAAAGAAGATTTTTTTTTTAAAAATTCCTCATATTGTACTACATGTAAGTTTATATTCAAGTTTCCATATGGAGCCCAAACATGTACCCAGATAACCAATTTGAAAAACCTGAAACTGACCCAGCCCGAGATGTTGTATACCAAATATGAAAGGAATCTGACAGGTGGATCTGAAGTATTAGATTTTTAAAGAAATTTCCTCATATTGCACTTAAGTTAAATTTGGGCTCCAATATAGGTCTCAAATATAAACCCAGGGACTCGATTTGAACAAACTTGAATCTGACCCCCATAGAGATGTTGTATACCAAATATGAAAGCATTCTGAATGGTTGATATGAAGAAGATTTTTAAATAAATTTCCCCAAATTGCACTAAGTTAGACTTTGGGCTCCAATATAGAGCCCAAATATAAACCCAGCGACTCGATTTGAACAAACTTGATTCTGACCCCCCTAGAGATGTTGTATACCAAATATGAAAGGATTCTGACTGGTGGATCTGAAGAAGATTTTTAAACAAATTTCCTCATATCGCACTAAGTTAGAACTGCAGCTCCCATAGGAAGCCCAAATATTAACACATGGAATCGATTTGAACAAACTTGAATCTGATCCTCCTAGAGATATTATATGAAAAATATGAAAGGATTTTGACTGGTGGATCTAATGAAGATTTTGAAAGAAATTTCCTCATACACTGTATTGCACTAAGTTTGGGTTACGATAGAGAGCCCAAATATTAACCAAAGGAAACGATTTGAACAAATTTGAATCTGACCCTCACAGAGATGTTGTATACCAAATATGAAAGCATTCTGACATGTGGATCTCAAGAAGAAGATTTTTAAAGAAATTTCCTCATATTGCAGTGAGTTAAAATTTGAGCTCCAACAGAGAGCCAAAATATTAACCCAAGGCCCTGATTTGAACAAACTTGAATCTGAATCTCCTAGAAATGTCGTATACCAAATATGAATGCATTCCGACTGGTGGATCTGAAGAAGATTTTTAAAGAAATCTCCTCATATTGCACTTAGTTAAAACTTGGGCTCCAATTTTTCACCCAAATATTAACCCAGGGACTCGATTTGAACAAACTTGAATCTGACAACCCCCCCCCCCCCCCCCCCCCACCACCCTTCCCCCCAGAGATGTTATATACCAAATATCGGAAGATTCTAATTGATGATTCTGGAAAAAAAATTTTTAATTTTGGAAAACAAGTTATGGTGCTGTTAGAGTAATGACCCTAGACGTGCCCCCTGTGGGTGTGACAACTTAATCTGAACGAACTTGAACTGACATATGATAAGGAACATGCATGTCAAATTTGGTTCAATTTGGTTCAGTGATAAAAATAAAAACGGCCCTCCCTCATTTGTCGAAAAAAATAATTGCGAGAGAATCAATTATTTAATTTTGTTTGGGCAATTAGCCTTAATTTGTTTTAATCTAGGGCCTGCAAAATTTTGAGAATTGATTCAATTTCTAATCTTAAAAAAACATTCGGTTTGATACAAAATCAGCTGCCCGGTTCGTTTTCTCTCAAATCTCTTTCATAGGAATATAGCTTGGTATCAGTCATCTTCATTGTCTTACAAACAGTATAGTTCAGATGGAAATCATACATAAATAATGTTCAAATAAAAGATTGAGAGTAACTTCCAATACATTAACATTCTTCACCTACCATGCTAATTCCAATATCACTAGTCCCTACCACGGTTAAATATAAATTTAAAGTTTCCAAGCAATGTTGACAGTGAACGATAATCCTTGCACCATTATATTCCAATTACATCATCAAGGCATGCCTTCAACGAAGACATGCCTTGATAGTAAAGATGGATTATTTTATCAGTCATGACTTGAGCCCAACAGGTAATCTTCAAGATGTCACTGAATCAAAACTGTGGGATTCGCAGGGCGCTATTTTCACCTGTGTGAACTTTTGAGTGATTAATGAAGTACTATACCTTGTTGGACATGGTTCATCACAAATAACACCTGAGAAAGGTTTCTCACTAACATGAACTTGGAAGTGTTTAGTGAGTTGCTGCTTGGTGAGAAAGGCTTTGTCACACACACACCACATGAGAAAAGTTTAGTACCAGTGAGCACTTTTATGTGAAAAATGCAGTTCAACTTACAACTGAAAACTTTGTCACAAACATCACATTTTAATAGGTTCTCACCTGCTTGATATATAAGATTTTGCCACAAATATCACAACTGAAGGGATTCTCACCTGTGTGAACTCTAAGATCATCGCTGAGAACCTGCCTGGTTCTGAAAACTTCATTCCAGATTTCACTTTGAATTTTTGTCTGTGAAATCTAAAATGATTTATCAACAGTTGCTTGAATGTAAAGGCTCTGTCACATCTCACTTGAAAGGTTTCTCACCTGTATGAACTTGATGATGATTACTGAGAATTGACTTTCTACTGAAAGCGTTACCACAGATCTCACATTTGAATGGCTTCTCACCAGTGTGGATACTGAGATGGTTTTCACACTGCTGCTTGGTGGCAAAGGATTTGTCACAAACATCACAATTGAAAGGTTTCTCACCTGTGTGAACTGTAAGATGTCTCTTATAATGATGCTTCGTCAAAAAGGCTTTGTCGCAAACATCACACATGAAAGATTTTGCATGACCTGTATGAACTGCACGATGGTTATTGTGTTGCTGCTTTGTAACGGAGGTTTTGCCACAAATATCGCACTTGAAAACCTTCTCACCCGTATGAACATTAAAATGATCAATAAGAATAGACTTTCTACTAAAAGCTTTACCACAGATATCACATTTGAAAGGTTTCTCGCCAGTGTGGATACTGAGGTGGTTTTTGCACTGCTGCTTGGTGGCAAACGATTTGTTACAAACATCACATTTGAATGGTTTCTCACCTGTGTGAACTGCAAGATGTCTCTTGAAATGCTGCTTCGTCAAAAAGGTTTTGTCACAAAAATCACACTTGAAAGATTTCTCTTGACCTGTATGAACTGCACGATGGTTATTGTGCTGCTGCTTGGTAATGAAGGTTTTGCCACAAATATCGCACTTGAAAACCTTCTCACCTGTATGAACATTAAGATGATCAATGAGCATCGACTTTCTAATGAAAGCTTTACCACAGGTATCACATTTGAATGGTTTCTCACCAGTGTGGATATTGAGATGGTTTTCGCACTGACACTTGGTGGCAAAGGATTTGTCACAAATATCACATTTGAATGGTTTCTCACCTGTGTGAACTGTAAGATGTCTCTGGAAACACTGCTTTGCCAAAAACACTTTGCCACAAAAATCACACTTGAAAGATTTCTCATTACATGTATGAACTGTATGATGGTTATTGCATTGCTGCTTGCTAATGAAGGTTTTGCCACAAAGATCGCACTTGAAAACCTTCTCACCTGTATGAACATTAATATGATCAATGAGGATCGGCTTTCTACTGAAAGCTTTACCACAGATATTACATTTGAATGTTTTTTCACCAGTGTGGATACCGAGATGGTTTTTGCACTGTTGTTTAGTGGCAAAGGATTTGTCACAAACATCGCATCTGAATGGTTTCTCACCTGTGTGAGTTCTTCGATGTCTCTTGAAATGCTGTGCCGTCAAAAAGGCTTTGTCACAAAGATCACATTTGAAAGGCTTCTCACCTGTATGAACTCTAAGATGATAGTTGAGACCATACTTTGTACCATAAGCTTCACCACAGATGTCACATTTGAAAGGTTTCTCACCTGTGTGAACTTTAAGGTGGTTATTGAAGGACTGCTTGGCAATGAAGGCCTTGTCACAAATATTACACTTGAAAGGCTTTTCACCTGTATGAACACTAAGATGATAGTAGAGAGCCTGATGTGCACTAAAAGCTTCACCACAGATATCACATTTGAATGGTTTCTCACCTGTAAGAACTTTAAGAGGATAGCAGAGAGCCTTGGTATCACACTTGAATGGCTTGTCATCTGCATGAACTTCATGGTGACAGTCAAGACTTCCTTTTCCACCAAAAACTTTAACCCAGGCATCACATTTGACTGGTTGCTCACCAGAGTGAACTGTAAGATGTCTCTCTAACTGGTGCCTGAACAAAAAGGCTTTGCCACAAATATTACACTTGAAAGGTTTCTCACCTGTGTGAACATCAATATGGCGAATGAGATGGCACTTATATTGAAAGGTTTTGTAACAAATATTGCATTGAAAGAGTTTCTCACTAATGAAACTATATGGCTGATCGTTAGAATCATGTTTTTGAGTTACAGGTTTTCTGTTCATCTCACTAGTACTTTATTTCTGCTTTTGATATAAAGTACTTTTCATTTAACTGTCACATATAAATCTTATGCAAAAAAACTTACAGAAATCAACAGAGATGTTATTTACAAGTAGGAACCATATTAACTAAACTGTATCTAATATTGCATTTCTCAAAGTGTGACATTAAAGATCTTCACTGATATCAGACTCTGCTGAAAAGTGGCATATTTTTCCATTGAACCAATAATTCTGGTGCAATCATCAAGATATGGCCTCAGTGAGAGGTAGTGTGTGATTTTAATTGTTTTCTTCTCTCCTTCATAGATTCATCAAACTCTTTATTCTGGAATTCCATGAAAATGCTTCAAACTTTGCAGTTCATCTGGATCAAATTTTAACACAAAAATCTGATACCTGGGATCCTTATTCAATCTTTGTATTAAATGGCCACTCCTTTAACAATCGTTACAGAACTCTATTTCTTCTACAATTCTACAACAGGAAAATAGGTAAGAAATTAATCAATATACAGGAAAGAATTTAAGATGTTGTTCAATTCAGATCTTGTAGAACCAGCTGTCATATTGATAGTTCTGAGGAAACTTTGTAATCGAAAGTGCAATCTATTCATAGAACTAAGCATTTACTTGTTTATATGTTCACATGCTCTTCTGCCCTGGATGGTATCATTTCAACCACAGTTGTGCATAGTGAAATGGGTTGATCTATCTTTTATTACATGCATGTTCTATAAAATTCCCATCTACAGCAACACTAAACCTTGAAGAAAATGAAAATCCATTCTGCACTCATGTGCTGAATGAAAAGCGTTGAGAGACTATTTTTGGACGATGACATACTTATTTACTTATTGGTTTTTAAGGTCACATATTACTGCACAATTGCTAATCATGACCACAACAGTATTATGGGTGGAGGAAGGTGGAGTACCCGGAGAGAACTACCGAGCAACAGCGAGCAGCTGTCAGCTCCCCAACATACAAACTCCACACAAGCACTGTTAGCATTGGTTGAAGACAGGTGCACCACTGACGTGCAGTATGCCTTAGTACACAATGCCATGCTGCCCCCACATGGGCAATGCTGGTGAAGTGTCTTGCCCAAGGACACAATGCAGTTGTCACATGTGCGATTTGAACCGAGGACCTCTCGGCTTGCAGCCTGCACCTCTCACTACTGAACCACCATGCCCCCCCCCCACCCACCCCCTCCCCCCGAATGACATCATCTGTCACAACTTAACATAACCCCGCCTACTTGGAATTTCTGTTTGACCTACAATCAAAGAAGCCATGCTGTTTAAACAAAGCAATTGCATTCCAATAAGATAATACAAAGACAATAAACTAAATAAAAACATCTTTGTGTGTAGAATTACTTCTAAAGTTTAGATGGGAGGGTTCAAACCAATCATTATTAGGTGTATAATGATAACAAATTGAGTACAACTTGCTCAAACATGCATGTACTATGATAGGAAAAACATACATACACCACATGTTTGGTCTATTTATAACTCTTGTCCACAGAAATTCCAGCAATATCACACATGTGTTTGTGAACATTAGCAGACAATTATCACCCGAAACTGAACTGATTGCAAAATAACTTCATAGTTGTCAAATGAATTGCTGAGTGTCCTGCTAATAATTGTTTTTATAGACATGAAGGCATGTAATAAACACAGAATGACATGCCCGTCTGAATGGATTAATCGATATGGCACAGGTGCCATAACGATTAACCAATCCACATGTGCGTGTCGTTCTGTATGTGAATGATAGATTGTTGTTCTGTGTATGTATTTGTTGGAAGGTTCACGGGGATTCTTGGGGGTGACTACAGGGGCCAAATAAGGAACCCTTGGAATTATGGCATGTTTTTCCACAATTCAAACCAAAAAATTCCCAATTTCAGTCCTCATTCAAATAAAAAATTAATTCTTCTTAATTCTTGAAGGCCTAATTTTGACTGTCATCACTTTTTATTACAACAAACAGAGGTGCCCCAATGTGCAGTTTTTAGATACATTTGCAAGTTACATCCAAGGTACCTTGTCAGTTGTATCTAGGCAAGTCCTGGCTGCCTACATAGGCAGCCAAGACTTGCCTAGACACAATTGCAAAGCCACAGAATGTACATTATCGCATAAATATCTTTATCATTTTACATTATAAGAACAATTTATCTGATAGAGATTACAGTGACTAATCATAATTTCATGCAACTGTTATGAAACATACTATATTTACTATACATGTAGTAGCTTCTGTATTAATGTTCTCAGTACAATATGAAGGTAACATTCCCTATTTCTTTATGTGTTTCTTCTCCCAAACAAATTCCCATTTGCAGCTTTCATGACAAGAATTTTCACAACTGCATGGGCCCCAGACCCTTTCCCAAAGAGAGCAGAAGAATCCCTGGTTCAGAAATAAAATTTAATCCTACTGCTCTAATGGGATGCAGGATTAAATTATCACAGATCCTACTTACTGCCCAGTTAGATGCTGGGTTATATTTTCTGCTTTAAAATGAGTTCTTATGGACTTTGAGTGATTTTATGCATAAAAAGGAGAAAATCACCAATTGACCCTTATTACTCCTTCACCCTGAGTTAGGTTGAGTGTCTATTTGGATTTTTTTTTTTCGGCTTTAAAATGAGTTTCAAGGAATTTTGAGGGATTTTATGCAAAAAAAAAAAAAAAAAAAAAAAAAAAATTGTTGTATGACCCTTTGACCCCAGGTTAGGGTGAGGGTCAATTTGGATAATATTTTTCTTCTTTAAAATGAGTTCTAATGAATTTTGAGTGATTTTATGCATAAAAAGGAGAAAATCACCATATGACCCTTACGACTCCTTCACTCTTGGGTTGGGGCAAGTGCCTATTTATTATATTACGAGAGTGTGCGGGTCTCTCATACAAGAGGTCCCGTGATCAATCCTCGGTCGGGTAAAGTTCTTGATGTGTCCAAAGACTCTCTGTCAGCATCAATTGTGGGGATGATGCTGTCACAGCATACCGTCCTGTCGGTTGGGGTTGTTGAATGGCTGTACTATGTGTGGAGGGAGACACTTGTTCATGCAGGCTAAAAACCCCTTCATACTACTCAGAACAGTGGGGCCATGAACTTGCCACTACAAAGTTGCATAACTTGTTTCACCAATCCCTGTGAAACTAGGGCTGGGCGGTTTTGAAATTTGCATTTCGGTTCGGTTTCGGTTTTGTACAAAAACTCGGTTTTCGGTTCGGTTTTCGGTTTTTCATAATATATTGTAGAAATCCACATTTTAGAGGGTAATGTACACATAAAATCTGTCTGTATTTGTCATCCAAGTCATGAGGCTCATATAGCGAGTTGAGTCATTCGGGTTAATCAGTGTTCACCACTCTTCTCAGCAAATGGACATAATGTGTTGGGCTGCTGTAGTGGGCAACAGTGGTGGAGCGGTGGAGCCATGAGGTATCTACTATCTAGGGAGACCAGCCTCCCCCCCCCCCACCCTCCACTCAAAATCCCACTTGCTTCTTCCATCCCCAAATTTGAAAAAAATATTTTTGATTTCCTGCCCTCAGTACAAGTACAGTACCCTCAGTCCTGAGATCCCCCCCCCCCCAAAAAAAAAAAAAATCTCCACTAGCATGGTCCACAGGATTTCAAACCATGGCTCCACCACTGGTGGGAGCTGCCTTGTTCTGTCAGTGAGATTTGGGACCTTGTCAAGACAAGATGCAGAAATTCACAAGAAAAGCTACATTTTAGCAAAAATCAACATTTCCTTATTTTTTATGGAGTCGCAATGCTCTCACCCTGGTTTTGGTGGATAATGTGCAATTGTTGTGCTTATTTCGGTAATTATCACATCGCTTGAAAATAGACGTGCCCCGTGTTTCTTGATGGTTCCTGTTTCAAATGACAGTGGAATAAGAGAAACACAAATCATATTTTTTCTGATTTTGATAACTATTGTTGAAGTAAGTCGTGATATACGAATCAGTTTTATTGGTAACTCACTCCAATGCTTTCACAATATCTCTCTTAATTTCGACTGTAGATGTTCGTTTTTTACTTTGATTCTGCCCAAACATAGAAATTGGGCGAAATGGGCGGTGCCAAGGCAAAGATATTACCAACTTTACTTTGCCCTCTTGGCTTATCCCTGCGTTGATTTCATCTTATTCAAGACAGGCGATTGATGATTTTGAAGGGAGGGGAGACTGCTGCATAACGGGGGTTGAAAGAAAGTTTGCAATATTGCATCTTGCGATTTGTTGTGTTTACAAAATACACATGGTCATGACACGTGTTGATTATAACATCTTCGTATTGGGAATGCAGCGTGTGTACATGACAGACCTGCAGTACTGCGCGATTCCTTAAAGTAAGTTCAAATAGTATACAAACAATTCCCAATAAGTTTTAAAAAAAACTTTCAATAGTTACCTGCCATCCATTTAATTGGATGTGCTCTATTTTAATTTAACCATTTTATTGTTGACAAAAAACATAACTGCCAATGCGCAGCGTTATCTCTGAGCATGTGACTTCAGAGAACGTGCCAGTGGTCGGTTAATTAACATAATTTACTCGTCATTTTTCCCATGTGAACTTTGAGGTTTTAAAACTCAATAAATGTTATGTTTACCACCAATCTAATTTACAAGGTGCTGTACGCAGATGATTTTAGGTCAAAGGTAATTTATAATACTTTTACACCACATATTGTCAGGTAACTTGCAATACCTCTTTGGTCGAATATGCCCGGTTCAGTAAATTTACTTAACAATTCTTGAATTGCATGTGTGGATTTTTACGTACGACTTTTTAATTTTTCATATTCCATCTGCTGGTGGTTCTGTAGATATTGTTTAAGATACAATAAATTTGCTACCACTATTTGTGGGGGGAGGGTGGGGGGATTTGTTGTCAGTCCTCTCGAAGTAAGCATAAATGGCACAGCATTTACCTTTGCCTGACATTTAAGCCTTTGGCGTGCTGAAAGCAAGTGATTGAGTGGTCATAAACTTAACCAATTCTGGGAAATTTATTGAAACCGAAAGTCTCGGTTTTTTGTTAAGGCGGCGGTTCGGTTTCGGTTTAAAAAAAAAAACCGAACCGAACCGAAAAACCGATAAACCGCCCAGCCCTATGTGAAACAAATAAGATTAAATTAAACAAGAGGCCCCACGGGGCCTGATGCGCTCATCTTGAACAGAACACAATATAAACAGAGTCCAAGAATGAGTACATTAAGCAAGCCATCTCCATAGGCTAGCCATCTCCATAGGCTACACTGTCAATCCTTGAGTCCCTCAGGAGTGACAAAAATAATCCGGGCATCATGCCTTTTTTCAGTTGATCATAAAGTAAAATGTAGAGCTCCTCTATGAAGCGTCTTAAAACAACCTATGTGGATTAATCTAAGTTACACACCTCTAGAGAGTACTGAATACAAAATTTTTAATTCTTCAGCAAAATGGCCAATTCCGGCTCCCATAGGGAGCCCAACTATTAACCCAAACTCTTGATTTGAGCACAGTTGAATCTGACTTCCCTAGAGATGTTGTGTACCAAATATGTAAGCATTCTGACTTGGATCTGAAGAAGAGAAATTTTAAAGAAATTTCTTCTTATTGCACCAAGTTAAAATTTGAGCTACCATAGTGAGCCCAAATATTAACCAATTGATCCGATTTGAACAAACTTGAATCTGACCCCCCTAGAGATCTTGTACACCACATATGAAAGAATTCTGATCTGAAGAAGACGATTTTTGAAGAAATTCCCTCATATTGTACTAAGTTAAATTTCAGGTTCCCATATGGAGCCCAAATATTAACCCAGCCACTCGAATTGAACAAACTGGAATCTGACCCCCCTAGAGATGTTGTATACCAAATATGAAAGCATTCCGACTGGCAGATCTGAAGAAAAAGATTTTTAAAGAAATTTCCTCATATTGCACCAAGTAAATTTTGGGCTACCATAGCAAGCCCAAATATATAACTAGGGATCTGATTTGAACAAACTTGAATCTGACCCCCCTAGAGATGTTGCATACCAAATATGAAAGAATTCTGACTGGAGGATCTGAAGAAGATTTTTTTAAATTACCCCCATATTGAACAAAGTTAAAATTTGGGCTTCTGTAGGAAGCCCAAATATTAAACTAGGGGCTGGGTTTAAACAATCTTGAATCTGACCCTCATAACAATGATGTATACTAAACATTAAGAGATTCTGACTGGAAGTTCTGAAGAAGATTTTAAAGAATATTCCCCATATTACCCTATGTTAAAAATTTGAGCTCCTGTAGTGAGCCCAAATATGAACCAATGAGCTTTATTTCAACAAACTTGTATCTGACCCCCCTATGAATGCTGTATACCAAATATCAAAAGATTCTGATGATTGGTTCTGGAGAAAAGATTTTTTGAAATTTTTGCAATTATGCTGACTCAGCATTTTTTTTATGCCCATTACAGAACACCCTAACATAACCGATGGCAATTTTTTTTACCAGTCAATTCTACTGGTCCTAAGGATACTTCATACCAAATAACAGCTCTCTGTTCCGTGTGGTTTGGAAAATATGGAAATTTGAAAATATTTCTACTTTTAGCTCTCAGGGTTCCCATGGGGATGCGGGATTTTTTTTTTTGCAAGGGTCAAGTACTTATGACCCAATAATACCACATACCAAATTTGGTTCATACCGGACCATTGGTTCAGAAAATAGAAATTTTGGGCAGGGCCAAAAATCTTACTCCTCCCATTACAAAGCCAAATATTGCTTCCCGAACTTCGTTTGAACAAACTTGATTCTACACCTCAAAAGGAAGCTCCATAGCAAATATCAAGTCATTGTACACACTGGTTCTTGAGAAGATTTTGAAAATATTGTGGACCATTTTCCCCCACTCCCCCTCTATGGGGCTCGGCAAGTTGAGTTGAACAAAAATGCAATGCCCCTTTGGGGCCATTACTCACACAAACTTTCACTTGAATTGGCCCAGTGGTTTTGGAGGAGAAGACCAAAACATGGTGTTGACAGACGAAGGATGGAGAGCGATGAGATTAGCTCAGCTTGACTTGGTCAAGATGAGCTAAAAAGTGCCTATTTTGGGTGATTTCCTCTGCTTTAAAACTGGTGGGAGAAGGGCAGAAAAATCTTCAGTCTGGTGAGCTAAATGAAAGTGTCAATGACACTGTAGCTCAACATGTGTAAGACATGTACAGTCAGCAATGACACACATCTAGGTAATGACCTGATAACAAAGGTACATGTAAAGTATTGAAAAGGTCTCTACATAAATACTGTAGCCTGTAACAAATGTACAGGTAAAGTATTGTAAAGGTGGGTGACAGTTTGATGCCTCTTGCCAGAGCCATATTGAAATGTGCCCATACTGTGTACAAGTAGCAATGAATAAATCAAAGTTTGTCTAATTGGTCGCTGCCGGCCATCTTGAAATTTTGGTCTGATTCCCAAAACACTTGTTCTTGTCTCAAGGTGATAACAAAGATACCCAAGGCATTTCGTGAAGTTCGGTTCATAAAACTACCTATATCCCGAGTCGTATTGACATGTGTACTGTGTATAAGCAGCACTGAATAAATAAAAGTTCATCTAATTTGCATAATTTATGCACAAGAAAAAAACCTGTATTATATGTGATGTATCCCATGTCACTAAACATTCATACAAACATTTATTCAAATCAGAACCTTCATATAGAAGTTATGTACAAAAAACTGATTGCACCTAATTTCGGTATAGAATGGCCACTGGCAGCCATCTTGATTTTGGACCACACTCAAAAACACTTGTTCTCGCCTCAAGGTGATAACAAAGGTACCCCAAGAAGTTTCGTGAAGATCGGTTTATAAATACAGACTCTAGCCCGAGCCGTATTCACATCTTCACTTACTGTGTATAAGTAGCACTGAACAAATCAAAGTTCATCAAATTTGCATAATTTCCACACGAGAAAAAAAAACCCTGTATTATATGTGATGTATTCCATGTTACTAAACATTCCTACAAAAATTTATTCAAATCAGAACTTTCATACAGAAGTTCTGTACAAAAAACTGATTGCACTAACTTTGGTACAAAATGGCTGCTGGCGGCAATATTGAATTTTGGACCGCACCCCAAAACACTCGTTCTCATACCATGGTAATAACAAAAGGTACCCAAGAAGTTTCGTAAAGATCGGTTCATAAATACAGCCTCCAGCCTGTGCCATATAGAAGTTGTGTACAAAAAACTGATTGGACCTAATTTCGGTACAAAATGGTCACTGGCAGCCATCTTGAATTTTGGACCGCACCCAGAAACACTTGTTTTCATCCCAAGGTGATAACAAAGGTACCCAAGAAGTTTTGTGTAGATAAGTTCATAAATACAGCCTCTAGCCCAAGCCATATTGACATGTGCACTGACTGTGTATAAGTAGCATTGAATAAATCAAAGTTCATCTAATTTGCATAATTTCTGTTTGAGAAGAAACCTGTATTACATGTGATGTATTCCACGTTACTAGACATTCATACAAAAATTTATTCAAATCAGAACTTTCATACATAATTTCTGTACAAAAAACTGATTGCACTAATTTTGGTACAAAAACAAAATGGCAGCCAGCAGCCATCCTGAATTTCAGACTGCACTCAAAAACACTCATTCTCATCCCAAGGTGATAACAAAGGTACCCAAGAAGTTTCGTGAAGATCGGTTCATAAATACAGCCTCCAGCCCTAGCTGTATTGACATGTGAACTTACACTGTACAAGTAGTACTGAATAAATCAAAGTTCATCTAATTTGCATAATTTCTGCACGAGAAAAAAACCTGTATTATATGTGATGTATTCCATGTTATAAACATTCATACAAAAATTTATTCATATCAGATCTTTCATACAGAAGTTCTGTACAAAAAACTGATTCCACTAATTTTGGTACAAAATGGCTGCTGGCAGCCATCTTGAATTTTGGACTGCACCCCCAAAACACTCGTTTTCATCCCACGATGATAACAAAGGAACCCAATAAGTTTTGTAAAGATCAGTTCATAAATACAACCTCTAGCCTGAGCCGTACAGAAGTTGTGTACAAAAAAACTCTTTGCACCTAATTAAGGTACAAAATAGCCACTGGAAGCCATGGACCGCACCCAGAAACAACCGTTCTCGTCCGAAGGTGATAACAAAGGTACCCAAGAAGTTTCATGAAGATCGGTTCATAAATACAGACTCTAGCCCTAGCCATAGTGACATGTGCACTTACAGTGTATAAGTCGCACTTAATAAATCAAAGTTCATCTAATTTGCATAATTTTTGCACAAGAAAAAAACCTGTATTATATGTGATGTATTCTATGTTACTAAACATTCATACAAAAATTTATTCACATCAGAACTTTCATACAGAAATTCTGTACAAAAAACTGATTGCACTAACTAAAGTACAAAATGGCCGCTGGTAGCCATCTTGAATTTCGGACCAGCCCAAAACCACTTGTTCTCATCCCACGGTGATAACAAAGGTACCCAAGAAGTTTCGTAGAGATCGGTCCATAAATAGAGCCTCTAGCCCAAGCCGTATTGGCATTTGCAGTTACAGTGCTGAAAGTGACATTAAATTGATCAAAGTTAGTCTAATTGACATAATTTATGCACCAGAAAAAAAACCATATTATATGTGATGTATCCCATGGTACTAAACATTCACACAAAAAATTATTCAAATCAGCACTTTTATATGGAAGTTCTGTGCAAAAATCTGATTGCACCTAATTTTGTACAAAATGGCTGCCAGCAGCCATCTTGAATTTCAGACCGGACCCAAAAACACTCATTCTCGTCCCACGGTGAAAACAAAGGTACCCAAGAAGTTTCGTAAAGATCGGTTCATAAATGCAGCCTCTAGCCCAAGCCATATTGGCATTTGCACTTACAGTGCTGAAAGTAACACTAAATGAAGGTGCAATGACACTGTAGCTCAACTTGTGTAAGACATGTACATGTATAGTATGTGACACAGCAATGACAGACATCCAGGTAATGACCTGATAACAAAGGTACATATAAAGTATTGTAACGGTCTGGACATAAATGCTGACCGTGGCCTGTAACAAATGTATCGGAAAAGTATTGTAAAGGTGGGTGTCAGTTAAGATGCTAAATTAGAAAAGAAATCTTTGAGTCCCAGAGTGGGTCTGACTGAACCCCCAAAATATTTGTTCTCATAGCGTTCCTGTCCCAAGGTGATAACAAAGGTACCCAAGAATTTTCGTGAAGATCGGTTCATAAATACAGACTCTCGCCCGAGCCATATTAATATGTGCACTTACTGTGTATTAGTAGCACTAAATAAATCCAAGTTCATCTAATTTGCATAATTTCTGCACGAGAAAAAAACCCTATTATATGTGATAAATTCCATGTTACTAAACATTGATTCAAAAATTTATTCAAATCAGAACTTTCAAACAGAAGTTCTGTACAAAAAACTGATTGCACTAATTTTGGTACAAAATGGCTGCTGGCGGCCATCTTGAATTTCGGACACTCCCCAAAGCAATCGTTCTTGTACCATGGTGATAACAAAGGTACCCAAGAAGTTTCGTAAACATTGGTTCATAAAAATGGCCTCTAGCCTGAGCCATATAGAAGTTGTGTACAGAAAAACTGATTGGACCTAATTTTGGTACAAAATGGCCACTGGCAGCCATCTTGAATTTTGGACCGCACCCAGAAACACTCGTTCTCGTCCCAAGGTGATAACAAAGGAACCCAAGCAGTTTCGTGAAGATCGGTTAATAAATACAGCCTCTAGCCCGAGCCGTATTGACATGTGCACTTACTGTGTATAAGTAGCAATGAATAAATCAAAGTTCATCTAATTTGCATAATTTCTGCTCGAGAAAAAAACCCGTATTATATGTGATGTATTTCATGTTACTAAACATTCATTCAAAAATTAATTCAAATCAGAACCTTCATATATAAGTTCTGTACCAAAAACTGATTGTACCCAATTTTGGTACAAAATGGCCGTCGACAGCCATCTTGAATTTCGGACCGCACCCAAAAACACTTATTCTTGTCCCAAGGTGATAACAAAGGTATCCAAGAAGTTTTGTGAAGATCGGTTCATAAATACAGCCTCCAGCCCTAGCCATATTGACATGTGCACTTACACTGTAAGTGCACATGTCAATATGGCTAGGGCTGGAGGGAGATTTTGGCCCAAATTGACTCCCATGCGGGAGGGCGGGAGGGTATAGCTAATTCCGGGAGATTCCCGGGCATTCCGGGAGAGTTAACTTGTCTGTCTTACAGTGTATTAGTTGCACTGAATAAATCAAAGTTCATCTGATTTGCATAATTTATGTATAAGAAAAAAAGCTGTATTATATGTGATGTATCCCATGGTACTAAACATTCACACAAAAAATTATTCAAACCAGAGAAACAGAATTTACTGCATCCAGTAAATTCAAGTCTGTGTGAAAAGGGTAAAAGTATCAGGAATAAACTCTACAGAAAGAGAATTTATGGAGGCTTATTTTCTGGAGTAAAATATTTTTTAACAAATCAGAAATGGGTTTTCGTTAACAGTATTTACAGATATTCATACAGGAATCAGAACAATTTTTATAAGAAACCAGAAAAGGCATATATGTGACCAGCATTCAAAGGGTTTGATACACGAATCAGAAATGAAACATTTTGGCTCTGCCCACTAATATGAGTGATGAAATACATTCATAAACTTTAGAAATACATTAAGGTGTAAATGCATTTCCTAGTCATTCTTAATAATATGCACTTGATGACCCCATTTAGGTGGACCATACATTGAATCTCCAGCAATTTTTATCTCAGTCAGTGTAGTTCCACGTCTACATCTACATTGAAGAATGAGTGCAACCCACTTTGAAATAATGGCTCCACCAACTTCAGATCTGTCATTCAGATCGAACGGGTGCAAAAAAACATAGATGAGTGCAAACTGGGTATTGTTAACCAGCATGCCAAAATGCATAGAGATAGGACGATCCGTATTTGAGTTGTCGCGCTGACAAAGGGTGCATAGACTCTACATCGGAGATATTGTCATAAAAACCTTAAAAACCCCCAAGGGCTCTTTTGAAGGCCTACTCTTAAAAGGGCATCTAGTGACCTAAACAAGGCATACATAAAACTAGAACTTCTTTAATAAATTAATTTTAAACAGTCAAAGCACTAACACAGTTAACAGTACAGTCAACTATTCCATGTCACTAAACATTCCTACAAAAATTTATTCAAATCAGTACTTTCATACAGAAGTTTTGTACAAAAAACTGATTGCACTAATTTCGGTACAAAATGGCTGCTGGCGGCCATATTGAATTTTGGACCGCACCCCAAAACACTCTTTCTCATCCCACGGTGATAACAAAGGTACCCAAGAAGTTTCGTAAAGATCGGTTCATAAATACGGCCTCTAGCCTTAGCCGTATAGAAGTTGTGTACAAAAAACTGATTGGACCTAATTTCGGTACAAAATGGCCACTGGCAGCCATCTTGATTTTTGAACCGCACGCAGAAACACTTGTTATCGTCTCAAGGTGATAACAAAGGCACCCAAGAAGTTCTGTGAAGATCGGTTCATAAATTCAGCCTCCAGCCCAAGTCATATTGACACGTGCACTTACTGTGTATTAGTAGCACTGAATAAATCAAAAGTTCATCTAATTTGCATAATTTCTGCTCGAGAAAAACAAACCCGTACTATATGTGATGTATCCCATGGTACTAAAGATTCCTACAAAAATTTATTCAAATCAGAACTTTCATACTTAAGTTCTGTACAAAAAACTGATGCACTAACTAAAGTACAAAATGGCTGCTGGTGGCCATCTTGAATGTCAGACTGCACCCAAAACCACTCTTTCTCGTCCCACAGTGATAACAAAGGTACCCAAGAAGTTTCGTAAAGATCAGTTCATAAATACAGCCTCTAGCCCGAGCCGTATTGGCATTTGCAGTTACAGTGCTGAAAGTAACATTAAATAGATCAAAGTTAGTCTAATTGGTATAATTTATGTATGAGGAAAAGAACCGTATTATATGTGATGTATCCCACGGTACTAAACATTCACACAAAAAATTATTCAAATCAGCGCTTTCATATGGAAGTTCGGTACAAAAATCTGATTGCACCTAATTTTGTACAAAATGGCTGCCAGCGGCCATCTTGAATTTCAGAACGGTCCCAAAACTACTCGTTCTCGTCCCACGGTGATAACAAAGGTACCCAAGAAGTTTCGTAACGATCGGTTCATAAATACAGCCACTAGCCCAAGCCGTATTGGTATTTGCACTTACAGTGCTGAAAATAACACTAATTAAATCAAAAGTTAGTCTAATTTGCATAATTTACACACGAGAAAAAACAACGTGTTATATGTGATATATTCCATGGTAATAAACATTCATACAAAAATTATTCAAATCAGAGCTTTCAAATGGAAGTTCTGTGCCAAAAAAAAATCTGAGAGCACCTAATTTTGTACAGAATGGCAGCCAGTGGCCATCTTGAATTTTGGACCGGGTCCCAAAACACTTGTTCTCGTTTCACAGTGACAACAAAGGTACCCAAGAAGTTTTGTTTCATAAATACGGCCTCTAGCCCAAGCCATGTGTACGGCACGACAGACAGACGACGGGCCATGACAATACCTCAAATTTGGCTTCGCAAAAGTTGAGTTAAAAATTGACTAAGTTTAACAACCAGTAGTTTTGTAAAATATTGAACCAACTCAAAATTCTGACAATACGCACACATCTGGAAAATGTAGAAACATCCTGTGAAATAAAAATGTAATACCTTGAAAATTACAAGAGGCCTCACAGGGCCTGAAGCGCTCATCTTGAACAGAACACAATTTAAACAGAGTCCAAGAATGAGCACATTAAACAAGCCATCTCCATAGGCTACACTCTCAATTCTTGAGTCCCTCAGGAGTGACAAAAATAATACGGGCATCATGCCTTTTCTTCAGTTGATCATAAAGTAAAATGTTGAGCTCCCCAATGAAGCCCCTTGATACAACCTTTGTGGATTAATCTTAGTTACACACCTCTAGAGGATACTGAATACAAAATTTTTAATTCTTCAGCAAAATGGCCAATTCTGGCTCCATAGGGAGCCCAAATATTAACCCAAGCTCTCGATTTGAACACAGTTGAATCTGACATCCCTAGAGATGTTGTGTACCAAATATGAAGGCATTCTTACTGTTGGATCTGAAGAAGAGAAATTTTAAAGAAAGTTCTTCATATTGCATCAAGTTAAAATTTGGGCTACCATAGCGAGCCCAAATATTAACCTATGGATCCGATTTGAACAAACTTGAATCTGCCCCCCCCCCCCCCCCCTTTCCCTAGAGATGTTGTATACCAAATATGAAAGCATTCTGACTAGTGGATCGGAAGAAGAAGATTTTTGAAGAAATCCCCTCATATTGTACTAAGTGGAGCCCAAATATTAACCCAGGCACTCGAATTGAACAAACTGGAATCTGCCCCCCCCCCCCCCTCCCCCCCACCTAAAGATATTGTATACCAAATATGAAAGCATTCTGACTGGTGGATCTGAAGAAGAAGATTTTTAAAGAAATTTCCTCATATTGCACTAAGTAAAGAAAAAGGGCTACCATAGCGAGCCCAAATATATACCTAGGGATCTGATTTGAACAAACTTGAATCTGCCCCCTATGTTGCATACCAAATTTTAAAGCATTCTGACTGGTGGCTCTGAAGAAGGGAGATTTTTAAAGAATATTCCACATATAACCCTATGTTAAAAATTCGGGCTCCTATAGTGAGCCCAAATATGAACCAATGAGCTTTTTTATTTCAACAAACTTGCATCTGACCCCCCTATGAATGCGGTATACCAAATATCAAAAGATTCTGATGATTGGTTCTGGAGAAAAAGATTTTTTTTAATTTTTGCAAATATGCTGACTCAGCACTTTTTTCAATGCCCATTACAGAACCCCCTAACATAACCGATGGCAATTTTTAACCATTCAATTCTACTGGTCCTAAGGATACTTCATACCAAATAACAGCTCTCTGTTCCGTGTGGTTTGGGAAATATGGATGTTTGAATATATTTCTAATTTTAGCTCCCAGGGTTCCCATGGGGATGCTGAAATTTTTTATTTTTTTTTGCATGGGTCAAGTACTTATGACCCACTAATACCACATACCAAATTTGGTTCATACCGGACCATCGGTTAAGAAAATAGAAATTTTGGGCAGGGTCAAAAATCTTATCCCTCCCATTACAAAGCCAAATATTGCTTCACGAACTTCGTTTGAAAAAAGTTAATTCTACTCCCCAAACGGAAGTTCCATACCAAATGTCAAGTCATTGTACACACTGGTCCTTGAGAAGATTTTAAAAATTTTTTGGAGCATTTTTCCCACTCCCTTCCTATGGGACTGGGCATGTTGAGTTGAACAAAAATGCAATGCCCCTTTGGAATCATCACTCACACAAACTTTCGCTTGAATTGGCCCAGTGGCTTTGGAGGAGAAGACCAAACAAGAGGCCTGTCACGCCTAGAGAGCTCCGCTGAGGGCCACTGATCGCATGGGCATGTTTTCTAATACTAATATTGTTACAAACTTTAGCCGAAAAAAATATCAAAAATATCTTAAGATTTTCTTGATCCTGTGACCTGTGACCTTGACCCTGTGGATTTACATACCGCAGAATAATTGATGACACACCGTCTATTGATAATACATATTGTTATGAAGTTTGGTGGAAAAATATTCAGCGGTTTAGAAATTATGGCTCGGACAAATAAAATGTTGATGACGGACGGACAGACGGGCGACAGATGACGGACGACAGACGACATACGACGGACGAATCAGTATAAGAAAAGCTCTGCTGACTTTGTCAGCGGAGCTAAAAATGGTGTTGACGCACGGCGAACGACAGACAGAGAGGGATGAAATTAGCTCAGCTTGACTTTGTCAAGATGAGCTAATAAAAGAGGTTAGACGGACAAACAATATACCCTATATGCAGAAAGATAGAGGGAAAGACAGAGGTAAAACAGTATGCCCCCTGACTATCCGTTGTGGGCATAACAAGGACATACGCCAATTGTAACCAGACCGTCCAAGGCAGCCACTTGAAATTCTGAGAATGTGTTCTATCCCCGCTCGACAGTTTAGTATCTTTCTTGAGTCCTGTGACTGGGTGAAAACACCGTGGATGTACCCATAAGAGAAGTCTCAAATTTGCCAAGGATTAAACGTTTATTAATAATAACAAGATATAAAACTAGAAGGGTGGTTCGTACTGCCGGCAGGTCATAAAAAGTATACACTCTGTTACATGTACAGTAGATTGTGGAGAGAGTTTTTGGAGTAGCGACTCGTAATTTTCAACATTCGTTCTAGAAGCTCTGCCTAACTCGATCTGTGCTTGAAAAATCCAACAACTGAGCGCATAGCCCGTGGGACCCTCACGCGCATGCGCATAGGCTCTTTTAGAATTGGACTTGAGGAAATGCGCAATTCGTGCCGTCTCTCGAGGCATCCGATGGAGCAACTATTCGTGAATGCTGAGTGAAAATTTCGTGGAAATCCGCGGAGAATTCGCTGACATATAGCGTTTTTGAAGAGAGAAGGTAATTTTCTGAATTTGGTCTTTTTCAAGTCGGAGCGAAAGAAGAGGGCGGGAATGGGCACAGTCTCTCGTGGTGCCCCTCTCTGGGGTAGATCCACTTAAAAGTTACAGGAGAGCGTAGCTGACGGAGGGATGGCTGTAAATCAAAGTAGTTTCTGTAAGAACAGCACCCAGGGATCCCATCGCAACCTTGAAATCTATGAGAATCATCGGAAGTTAAAAGTGAAAAGAAAACAGCGGTGAGTAGGTTTTTGGCGGGAAAAGATTAATGAGAATTTGCATATAAGACATTAAAATAGCACTTCAGACATACGCTCACTGTGTCCAGACTGCTGAAGGCAGCGACTTGCAATTTTCAGAACTTGTTCTACGTAGCCTGGCCGACATTTGGGCACAAAAGTGAGTGTTCTGACCATGTGGAAAACACCACGCCTCGCGTGGAAACCGTGGGGACGGTTCGTTGACACTTTATTTTTAATGCAATGAAATTTCCATTCATTATTTACCTGTCAACGGCAGAGGTTGGCATTATTTCTGTCTGATGAACTGCTCATCTTTAACTATTTGCACCTTTATATAGGACCGAAAGATCACTGCATGCTTACCAACATTCAGGTACTGATTTTACGAAAATAACAACTAGAACTATCACTGAAGGTTCATTAATACCCTCGCTTTGGGTTTTTAGAGGAATGCACTTCTGATCATGTAGGCGAAGGCCATAAGGAAATGTATACATAAAGATCATTTTTTGTTGTTGAAATTTGTATTTGCATGTGGCCTTCCACAGAACAGCACTGAATACTTAAAGAGCCCACACATATATGGTTTACATTTGGAAAAACACATTTACAATGTGCAACATGTATTCAAAATCGGTTCATTAATATAGGAGAGTTGCACACACAAGAATCCCATTTGAAAACCCATAATAAATCCAAGTTAAAGGGAGATAACCTGGTTAAAATTGTCGCAGATCAAAAATTTGGGAATATGCGTATGTTCACTTAGTTGTGATAATGTTTGAAAGGTTTCGTCAAAATTGATTGATAAATGTAGGAGGAGTTGCACGCACAAGAATTTCATGTAGAAACCCATAATAAATCTAAGTTAAAGGGAGATAACCTAGTTAAAATTGCCACAGCTCAAAAATTTTGGAATATGCGCATGTTCACTTAGTAGTGATGGTGTCTGTAAACTTTCGTCCAAATTGATTGATAAATGTAGGAGGAGTTGTGCACACAAGAATTTCATGCAGAAACCCATATTAAATCAAAGTTCAAGAGAGATAACCTGGTTAAAATTGTCGCAGATCAAAAAGTTTGGAATATGCACATGTTCACTTAGTAGAGATGATGTTTGAAAGGTTTCATCAAAATCGGTTCATTAATGTAGGAAGAGTTGCGCACATAAGAATTTGTTCGAACGGAAAGACAGAATAAATCTAAGTCAAAGGGAGATAACCTGGTTAAAATTGTCGCAGATCAAAAATCTTGGAATATGCGCATGTTCACTTAGTAGTGATGATGTCTGAAAAGTTTTGTCCAAATTGATTGATAAATGTAGGAGGAGTTGCACGCACAAGAATTTCATGTAGAAACCCATAATAAATCTAAGTTAAAGGGAGATAACCTAGTTAAAATTGCCACAGCTCAAAAATTTTGGAATATGCGCATGTTCACTTAGTAGTGATGATGTCTGTAAACTTTCGCACACAAGAATTTCATGCAGAAACCCATATTAAATCAAAGTTCAAGAGAGATAACCTGGTTAAAATTGTCGCAGATCAAAAAATTTGGAATATGCACATGTTCACTTAGTAGAGATGATGTTTGAGAGGTTTCATCAAAATCGGTTCATTAATGTAGGAGGAGTTGCGCGCACAAGAATTTGTTCGAACGGAAAGACATAATAAATCTAAGTCAAAGGGAGATAACCTGGTTAAAATTGTCGCAGATCAAAAATCTTGGAATATGTGCATGTTCACTTAGTAGTGATGATGTCTGAAAAGTTTTGTCCAAATTGATTGATAAATGTAGGAGGAGTTGCGCACACAAGAATTTCATGTAGAAACCCATATTAAATCAAAGTTCAAGAGAGATAACCTGGTTAAAATTGTCGCAGATTAAAAAGTTTGGAATATGCACATGTTCACTTAGTAGAGATGATGTTTGAAAGGTTTCATCAAAATCGGTTCATTAATGTAGGAGGAATTGCGCACAAAAGAGTTTGTTCGGATGGAAAGACACAATAAATCTAAGTCAAAGGGAGATAACCTGGTTAAAATTGTCGCAGATCAAAAATCTTGGAATATGCGCATGTTCACTTAGTAGTGATGATGTCTGAAAAGTTTTGTCCAAATTGATTGATAAATGTAGGAGGAGTTGCGCACACAAGAATTTCATGTCTGGAAAGACGTACGGATGGACGGACGTACGGACATACAGGGCGATTCCTATATAGCCCCCACTTCTTCGAAGCGGGGGTATAATTATTTCAACAGTACCCACTTACGAACTCTCAAATCTGCCAAGGATTAAACTTTTAATAATAACATGTAAAACAAAAGTTGTCATACTTTGTTAGCCGCATGCACCCATAGACAACATTCAGCACTCAATCAATTAGGAATGGAGTAAATTGCGACTTAAACTTACCAAATTCTGAAAAATGGAGTTATTTTCGACGGCACCTATCTTTATGCATCCGAAACAGGGATTGGGTTAAACTTTACAGCTACCTTATCAAGGAAAATCTTCTTGGATGTGAACTGTAAGTCTGAATGTCAACAGAATTTTCAGATATTACCAAAATCACAATTATTCAGACAGTACCCAAGTGGGAGTCTCAAATCTGCTAAGGGTTAAACTTTTAATACTCACATATAAAACAAAAGTTTTCATATTATGACTGCTGCATGCAGCTATTGAAAACATTCAGAACTCAATCAATTAGGAATGGAGTAAATTGTCACTTAATCGTACCAAATTCTGAAAAAGCGTGAGTTTTTTGGACAGCATCTATCTTTATGCAAACAGAATGGGCATATGGTTAAACTTTACAACCAAACGTACAACAGAAAATATGCTCGATAGGTAATTGTGAATACGAACATGTAAATCACCTTTCGATATACCATTTGTAAATGGAAGAAAAATGAACTAAAAATGAGCCATTTTTATGAGCGAGTTAAGGGTACTCCAATTCAAGGCTCAAAAACGAGTTTAAGGTTAAAACTTTGAATAGAATATATAACAGCCAAATTATTCTTGGATGAATGCTCAAACTTCTCATAGGAAACGTTTTGAAAAAATGTGGCCGCAGAGCTGAGAAATTGCATGTGAAAAATTGACCGTTTTTTCCAAAATTGCACTTTGCTCAGAATTTTGAGGTCAAAAGGGAGCAACGTGGGTAATACAGCTTATGTAGTCAGGCGTAGTAAGTCATGCTACAAATATAATGAAAGCTCCAGCCAAATCGTCCAGGGTCTTGTTTGAGAATTATGGCAAAACGTAACATTGTGACAACATTTTGCACGGTTTTGGCAGAAAAAGAAAAACTTCAGAATTGCCATGATCCAGGTGAGAAACTTCTAATGAAGCTCTACATATGTGCCAAATTTCAGTAGAATAGTAAAGAATCCATCAGACAAAAATCATTGAAATAGAAAATAATGTTAATACTAGAGAAATAGAATTTACTGCATCCAGTAAATTCAAGCTTGTAAGAATATCTATTGGGAAAAAACTTTTTAGAAAGAGAATTTATGGAGGGTTATTTTTGGGAGTAACATATTTTTAAACAAATCAGGAATGGATTTTCGTAAACAGTATTTACAGATATTCATAATGGAATCAGAACAATTCTTCTAAGAAACCAGAAAAGGCATATATGTGCACAGCATTCAAAAGGTTTGTCAAGAGAATCCATTAGGTGTCCAAAAATGTGATTCCCAGCAATACTAAAAAATGCACTCAGTTATCCCTGGGCGACCTCAGTGACCTTGTCCATATTGTGAACCTCTATGGAGTGTTGACTCATTTGGTGTTGGTCCCCATGTCTATGTGTCATACCATCCTTGAGATATGAGCGTGACCCACTTTCAAAAATGTTGGACACGCCCACTTTTTTTACGTCAAAATGCATGTGTGTACATCAGGAATGCTTTAGGGGGGTCAAAAAATGTGATTTCCAGCAATTATGAAAATTGCACTTAATGACCTCTAGGTGACCTCTGTGACCTTGACCCATATTTTGAATCTCCATCGAGTGTCGACTCATTTGGTGTTGGTCCCAGGTCTATACATCATACCACGCCTGAGATATGGGTGTGACCCACTTTCAAAACATCCCTACAGACACCACTAATACCCCTGGAATCTGAAAAACATAAGTGGCCAAGAACTTGTGACTGTCTATCAGCATGCCAAAAATCAACGAGATAGGGCAATTTGTTTTTGAGTTATCTTGCGGACAAAAAAGTGATGAGAAGACAGAAGACAGGAGAAGAAGAAGAAGAAGAAGAAAAGAAGAAGAAGAAGAAAAAGAAAAAAAAAAAGAAAAAGAAACCGTGCAAAAACAATAGTCTGTGTGTTTCACACAGACTAATCAGCACTTTCATATGGAAGTTCTGCGCAAAAATCTGATTGCACCTAATTTTGTACAAAATGGCTGCCAGCAGCCATCTTGAATTTTGGACCGGACCCAAAAACACTTGTTCTCATCCCACGGTGATAGCATGGCCATAAGCTCAAATTTGACTTGCGTCAAAGTTGAGCTAATAAATCAAAGTTAGTCAAATTTGCATAATTTATGCACGAGAAAAAAAACTGTATTATATGTGATGTATCCCATGGTACTCAACATTATTCGAATCAGAGCTTTCATATGGAAGTTCTGCACAAAAAATCTGATTGCACCTAATTTTGTACAAAATGGCTGCCAGTGGCCATCTTGAATTTCGGACCGATCCCAAAAACAATCTTTCTCGTCTCACAGTGATAACAAAGGTACCCAAGAAGTTTTGTAAAGTCCAGTTCTTAAATACGGCCTCTAGCCCAAGCTGTGTGTACGGCGCAATGGACGGCGAGCCATGACAATACCTCAAATTTGGCTTAGCCAAAGTTTAGCAAAAAATATTTGCTGCATAACCCTTATGAGTCCATGCCCCCAAGTTTGGGCAAGGGTCTATTTGGGTGTTGCTTTTCTGTTTTAATCCTTTACCCAATATTATGGCCAAAACCGGTCAGCGTTATTCTCAATGAAAGTGACATGTACATGTATAGTATGTGACACAGCAATGACAAACATCTAGGTAATGACCTGATAACAAAGGTACATATAAAGTATTGTAACGGTCTGTATATAAATACTGACCGTAGCCTGTAACAAATGTATAAGTAAAATATTGTAAAGTTGGGTGACAGTCAGATGCTAAACTAGAAAAGAAATCTTTAATGAGTCCCAGAGTGGGTCTGACTGAACCCCAAAATATTTATTCTCATAGCACAGTGATAACAAAGGCACCCCAAAACACTCATTCCTGTCCCAAGGTGAAAACAAAGGTACCCAAGAAGTTTCTTGAAGATCAGTTCATAAATACGAACTGTATAGAAGTTGTGACAAAAAACTGATTAGACCTAATTTCGGTACAAAATGGCAACTGGCAGCCATCTTGAATTTTGGACCGTACTCAGAAACACTCGTTCTCATCCCAAGGTGATAACAAAGGTACCCAAGAAGTTTCATGAAGATCGGTTCATAAATACAGACTCTAGCCCTAGCCATAGTGACATGTGCACTTACAGTGTATAAGTCGCACGGAATAAATCAAAATTCATCTAATTTGCATAATTTCTGCACGAGAAAAAACCCTGTACTGTATGTGATGTATTCCATTTTACTAAACATTCATACAAAAATTTATTCAAATCAACTTTCATACAGAAGTTCTGTACAAAAGACTGATTGCACTAATTTTGGTACAAAATGGCTGCTGGTGGCCATCTTGAATTTTGGACCACACCCAAAAACACCCGTTCTCATCCCACGGTGATAACAAAGGTACCCAAGAAGTTTTGTAAAGATCGGTTCATAAATAAGGCCTCTAGCCTAAGCGGTATAGAAGTTTTGTACGAAAAAACTGATTAGACCTAATTTCGGTACAAAATGGCCACTGGCAGCCATCTTGAATTTTGGACCGCACTCAGAAACACTCGTTCTCGTCCCAAGGTGATAACAGAGGTACCCAAAAATTTTCGTGAAGATCGGTTGATAAATAAATGTGTACTTACTGTTTGTAAGTAGCACTGAAAAAATCAAAGTTCATCTAATTTGCATAATTTCTGCACGAGAAAAAAACCTGTATTATATGTGATGTATCCCATGGTACTAAACATTCACACAAAAAATTATTCAAATCAGCGCTTTCATATGGAAGTTCTGTGCAAAAATCTGATTGCACCTAATTTTGTACAAAATGGCTGCCATCGGCCATCTTGAATTTCGGATCGCACCCAAAAACACTTGTTCTCGTCCCAAAGTGATACCAAAGGTACCCAAGAAGTTTCGTAAAGATCGGTTCATAAATACGACCTCTAGCCCGAGCCGTATTGGCATTTACACTTACAGTGCTGAAAGTAACACTAAATACATCAAAGTTAGTCTAATTTGCATAATTTACGTACGAGAAAAAAACCCGTATTATATGTGATGTATCCCATGGTACTAAACATTCATACACAAAATTATTCAAATCAGAGCTTTCATATAGAAGTTCTGCGCAAAAATCTGATTTCACCTAAGTCGGTACAAAATGGCCACCAGCGGCCAACTTGAATTTCGGATCGGACCCCAAAACACTCGTTCTCGTCCCACGGTCATAACAAAGGTACCCAAGAAGTTTCGTAAGGATCGGTTCATAAATACGGCCTCTAGCCCGTGCCGTATTAAATTGTTGACGGACAGATGGACAGGCGGACGACTGGCCATGGCATAAGCTCAAATTTGGCTTTGCCAAAGTTGAGCTAAAAATCACAAATTAATTTTCATTATATTTTCATTTTTTGTCTCAAAAACATAGGCTATGACCTCTCTCTGGAACAAGCTCGTCGAGATCCTTCCAATGAGGGGTTATAACCTGTTTTTGAGACAAAAAAATTCAAAAATTAGTTATTCAAGAATTTTGTCTGCAAGTGTTGTCTGCTTTTCATGTTAAGTAAAGGGGTTAAAATAAGCTTTGAAGGACTTCATGCAAAAAAGAGAAAAAAGCACCATATAACCCTTACTCCAGTTAGAGTGAAGGTCTATTTGTGTTCCACCCAGTGTGTAATGGTATTCTGTCTTGAACTGTCATTCAGCTTTCCAAAATTGAACAAGATGACTGATGCTCAATGCAATTACTGAAGACGCAAGGGAAGGTACAGGGGAACTAAGAAGTTGTCAGACCTTTAGATCAGTCTACTTTGGGCACAAGGGAAAATATGGATGTGGCCTGCATGGTTGGAGAAAAAGCACCAGTATTTTCTTCTTCTTGGCGTCTGTTTTAGGTTTTAGGTCCCCCTCTAAAAATGATACTTTACAACCCCTTGTTATAGGTCTTCACCATTATCACTGGTTCCCACCACCCTTTGACGTAAGTTTACTCGACTAACTCGAGAAGGCTTCTTAGTTTCCTAGTGTCGACCCAAAGGTCTATTTGAATGTAAGCTAAATCACACATGGCGTTTACTGTGAAATGCCACAAACATGAATATAAAAGATCTCAAGCTTTAAGTGCATGCATGGTCATATAGAATTTGCCACAGAAAAGCAATCGGCATCGATAGTGTCGTTTACGACACTGTCGATGCCGATTGCTTTTCTGTGGCGAACACTGTGGGTTTTTTTTAAATTTATTTATCTGTTGCATTGTTTAATTCGAAGGTAAGCTCTAAGCTATATTACAAGCATCAGGGAAACCTGGCCAAACTTTTTATTACCGAAACACTGCAAAACTTTGGAAAAAAATTCAAACCCTGCATAATCTGGGTGCAATTATCTTATTTGGGCACTGCGTTTACCGTCATTAGTTAGGAAGAATTTAAAGGCCTGGACGTTGTATACTAAGGCATAGTGCACGTCAATAGTGCACTTTGCAGATTGGTCAGAAATAGATTTAACTCCTTACAATACAGGGTGCTGGCAAATGTTCCTGCCTACTAGTAGGGCAGAATTTCTCTTGCCACTCATATGAGTATAATTTGGGCACATTTTATCAAATTTTCCCCCTGTAACTGAAAGAATTTCATTAGCAATGAATTTCTTGAGTTATTTTTAGATTAGTTTTTCATCAAATCTAGTCATGACTGCTTTACAACAGCCATGACTAAATTTGATGAAAAATATCTTGAAATTACTCAGTGGGTTAAGAGTTACCCATCACAAACTGTTAACGAAAGTTTACTAAAAATATTTTTTTCTGAAAACCTTTCCCAAAATTAAAAAAATAAGTGGCTGCAACAAAACTGACCATTTTAGTCTACAGCCTCAGGATTAACCCTTTACCCAATGAAGATGATATCAAAATTTATTATTTTAAATATATATTTATTTTTTTTAATTTTTCAAAAAATTTCAACAAAACCATATCATGTGACTCCTCGTTGGAAGGAGCTCGATGAGCTCGTTCCAACGAGGGGTCACATGATATGGTTTCGTTGAAATTTTTTTAAATATATTTGTTCAACTGCTGAATTTGTATACTACGCGGGCGGATGCAGGCGATTCGTTGGGTAAAGGGTTAAGAATCAGTGGAATAACCTTAATAGACTGAATAGTATGAAAGCAATGTATCAATACCATAAATGCAGAACAAAATTTTACTTTATCCTTAATACATGAGGGTAAAAAAATGGCATCCCCAAAATAATAAAAATTGTTCCTTTTAAAAATAGCATTTCTCAGAACTTTTGAATGATGAGTTAACACATCTTAAATACAGTACGTGGAGAGTGGATTTAACTAAATCACCCATGGAGTGGAGTTATCACCCAAGCTACAACTTTCAAATTTTGTACATATCGACAAAAAACACAAGCAATGTTTCAGCCAATGGACCTCGGGGTTTAACCCGGAGGTCCATTGGCTTAAACTTTGCAGGTGCTGGTTATGCTTTGCAACAAACTTGCAGTTATTCCTTGGACGGAATCTCCAGCCTGCAGGTGATTTAGTGATAATACACTCTCCATGTACTGTACCTGTAGTCAATGACCATAGTAGAATGATATATAAGTTGAACTATTCTCTGACATTTGGGGTCAGTTTGATCAAAGGCTGTTCCCAGCTTGAGGATAACATAAGCTAACAACATTTTGTTTTTCTCCAAATTCACAAACTGGGTTTGTACCCAGTCACCCCTAATACAGAATAGTTTTAACTGCTTGTTGTTGATATCATTTGAGAATGCCACAGTGTAATATTGCATATGAAACTCACATAGGGCGTCAAATGTTATGTCCTCTACTTTTTATTGCAATTCTTCTCTGAATTGACCCTCATCTGGACATCTGAATATGGATCAGGTTTCCTTTAACAATCCCCTGTAATACATGGCCTGGATTCCGTGGGCAGATTTTGTTTTATTACACTTTTAGGGTTACTTCGACAATTAAACACATTTGTGCTGGGGTTGGGGAGATTCATTTGGGGGATGTATATTTACTATATTAAATTGTGCACTGCTGCTTCTATTCTTCATTATATCCAGCGCTCCATCCGTGTTTGTATTTATAGTATGATAGGGCTGAATGTTGTAGCAGCTTCAATACCACAGCTGATGTTGCCAAAGAATGTTTGATCATCTTGGAATCTCTCCTGACCGAAGATCAAACCTGTGGCCTCCGGCATGGGAGACCAGCACACAAATCCACTCGGTCATCACATCACTCTCTTACTCCAGTCTGTTTGTATGGATGTATGGGTATGAAACAACTCAGTACAAGCTTGTAAAGGAATGAAGACACCCGGGGCCAAAGTGATAAGGGAACGAAAGGAGCCGACACCAGATCAGTAGGCCATGTCTAATAGCGGTCTTTGTAATGTATCACTTTGTAAATACCACTGATTATGGTCGATAGCATTGAAAGACTTTTAATTAATTTTTAGTCTATTTTTATGGACTGGATTGTATAATTCGCAGTGTTAATGTGTTACTATCACCACAAAAATGCACAATTAGTCGTATCAAACTGATCTGGATATTCTGAATTCTTTCCTAACCAAAGATCATTATTCATTGATAAGTAGGTTCGAGAAATTAACTGCAGGACATGCACGGCCAGTGGATGCTCTAGATAAAGTCTATACTACAATTAGACATTGTCAATTACTCAGTGAGGTATGAATTGAGCCTACATAAATGAATTGTCTAATGTCAATTTTATCGAGCTTTCATTGGAAATGTAACAATGCACTGTAAATGCACTAAGTATGAGAGATTCAAAGAAATCGAATCTTGTGATTGATTTGGGATCAATCTCGAATCAAACATATGATATCTGTATCAAATCGAATCTCGAATATTTGCAGGACCCTATTCAGATATCTAAGAACAAAGGTAGGCATTCAAAACTTTACAATGCAACGATAGGAAGGCATTTGGGGAAAGGACCACACTGTCTGTATTTTTTATTGAAGATGGGTTCCATGACTGATGGACATGTGCATATCACTCGAAAACCATAAATTTTTATCGAAAAGCAATCACGTAGCTTCAAGTAATTCAAACAGGTGTCATGATACCTTGCAAGTAATATCCCAACTGTGCAGTCTCTATATAATAGTGTGTTGTATTAAGGCTATCTTTCTCATTATTTGATTTTAGACAGCATTGTATATTGATGCTTTTTCGTCCCAATGACATTGGCCAAAAATACAAACAAACGGGCAATGAAAACAAAGCAAAGAGTTTTTACTCCCCAAAAGCTATGTGGCTGCGTTTTGATGTCCTTGCTGTGTTCTTGGGTACAGTACATGAAGCACAATTGACCACAAGTTGTTCTCCTGAAATATTTTATTATCAGTTCTGGTATGAATACGGTCAGGGCTTTAGAGATAAATTGGTCTAATTTGGGGACATCGGATTAAAGTCAAAAATGTCCCCAAAATATGCGAAACTACATGATTAGACAATTTAAATACAAATAGAATATAATACAGGGCTTTCTAAGACCTATCTTGCACAGTGCGAAAGTATTTCTTAACAAATATCTTCATTTTTGAATCTTACAACAAACTGTTAGGTAGCCATCTTCTAATTTGGGGGCACACTTTACCTGCTTGAATTTGGAGTAATATAAAGGCCTCCAGTGGCAGATTTCTAGGAACCATTGAGCCTGATATCAACTCTGTGAGTTGATTGCATATATTTTCCGTGTTCTAAACATCACAGCCTTCATTATGATGTATAATTTGTGTATATTTAATTTGAATTTATGGAATATCAGCGGTGTCACTAAATACCGAATCTGACCAAATCTGACTTGAAATACCGAATCTCACCCAAAAAAGATTAATTAAAGATACTTTCTACTTACTTTCTTACTATTCTGTGATCTAGTGAATATAAAAATCATTTAAATGAAAGGTCACTGTAAAAATTTTGCGAAGTTTGTGTTTTGGAGTCATTAGTGAGGTGTCGTAAGTGAACGGGTTCCATTATCCAATTTATCGGGCAGGTTCAAATAGCCTCTTTAATAATCGCCAACATGTGACTTGTTTTAACATACATCAGATTATGACAGATTAGTGTTTGTTCAGCAGCAGGGCTGCATCAAGTTGTTTCAGTGAGCAATCAAATCGAAAGTGAAAGCATATTTTTTTGATGATAATTGTGGAAAAGATTAGTGCCAATTAACAGCTACACTTCAATGTATTGTCAACTGTTTTCTGAGCAGTATCGAGTTCATTTTCAAAATTTCTTAGAAAATTAGAGAGAGCGTAGGGACGGATTACGAAAATCTTCAACTCGTTCACAGTTTATAGTGAAATTTTCTAAATGCAGCCCGTAAAGTAGGTCTGGATCTCGCTAAAAACTTGGACCAGAGTAACCAGACCTAATTTACTGAACTCACTCCGTAACTTTCACTATAAACTGGGAACTCATTGAAGATAGTTAACTTATGGCCTTACTGCTGCAGTTTGCATTATGGCATATTTTCAACTCAAATATCAAGACAGGGTGGATGGTCCAAGTGAGGGAGTTAATAGTGAACTACTCATTGGAGATCACAGATCTGGATGTAGGGGCAACCTAGGGGTGGCATGCGTGATAAAGATAAATCTGGTTTTGAAGAGTACCTTGATGACACCTTTGGGGGCACTGTTGTTCAAGCTGAGGTCACATTCCCTGGAGATGAGGGGAAAAATTGGACACAAACAGTGAACAGGAGTGCCAGATGTGTAATTTAGGCATGGTGGAGACCCTGGAACACCCTGGAACACTTTCTACTAGAATGCCCAAATACCAGTGTAAAAGAACAAGATTCACTAGCAGTGTAATGGGGAAGTTGGATGGGAGAATGAAGGACATGGTTAGTGAGTGATTCAAAGGAGAGGGTTAATATGCTAATCGGAGAGACTGAAAAAAATGGGGCAAGGGATAGGGAGACTTTCGGTTTCAACAAATTTCCCAGAACTGGTAAGTTTATGACCTCTCCATCACCTGCATTCCATACATCAAAGGCTAAAATGTTGGGCGAAGGTAAACGCTGTGCCATTTATGCTTACTTCGAGATAACTCACAAGAAATCCCCCCAGAACAGTGGTACCAATTTTTTTTTTCTTAAACGATATCTACAGAACCACCACCAGAGGGAATATGAAAAATTAAAAAGTCTTACGTAAGAATCTACACATGCGATTCAAGAATCGTTGAGTAAATTTAATGAACTGGGCACAGTCTCAGGTTCACTCATATTCGACCAAATAGGTATTAAAAGTTACCTGACAATATATGGCGCAAAAGTATTATAAATTATCTTTGACCCCAAATCATCTGCGTACAGCGCGTAGTAAATTAGATTGGAGGTAAACATAAAATTTACTGAGTTTTAAAACCTCAAAGTTCACATGGGAAAAATGACGGGTAAATTATGTTAATTAACCGATTTCTGGCACGTTCTCTGAAGTCACAATTCAGGCCTGTTTTTTTTAGGCGAACAATCGTTTGGTTCGCCTGGAGGTCGCCTGGATCGAAAAACACGCGAACGAAAAATGGGTTGCCTCGAAATCCAGACGGTTCGCGTAAAGTTTTTGAGGATTCGCATAAATATTGTTTGTAATCATGAGCCGTATACGTGTGAGAATTGTTCCAAGTCGCTTCGTGGATTGCCGCAAAAATATGATACAGGCCAATTCGGTAATGACAGTCCGGCTAATTAGGGATGGGTTGCTATGTTATGTGTACACTACTACACAGTAACAACGGTGAATCACAACACAGCTTTTGGCAGTTTCGCTCTGGTGTGCACTGACACTCAAGATGAAAAATCGTATCACGATACGTGATTTGGGTGTTTTACGCACCTGTCAGTAACATTTATTTACACCTAAATCTCTGCAATTGCCATGGAATGATTTCAAGTGCTGCATATAATATTAATTTCAACTTACGAAGTAAATATAATTCCTATTTGTAAAAGCACACATCGAAAAATGTATTCGGCCAGTTCGATTGTGAGGCTTACAAAATCATACAATTTCTAGGATATCATGACCCAGACGATAAAATCTCGTACAACAAAAGCGTATCGTGAGGACCATCCCAACCCTAGATTTTATTGTCAGAAAATGGTTCTAAAAAACAAACAAACAAAAACATAAAAAACAGAGTGTTATTATGCGAAATAAAAACCTTTGCGATCCACTTTCACGTTTTCCCATACAATATTTTGTTTTGCCTTCTTCCTGTATCCGTATCCATAGAAACAAACTGAACATCATGGCGACTAAAACAAAAAGTACAGACTCTAAGCATTCCGTTCAGAAGAAGACATTCAGTAAGTGGGAATCCAGTGATGATTTCCTTATACTCGAAGAACGAGAAGGATATGTGACGAAAATACAATGCAAAATATGCAGTGAACATTTGCAGAGAATAAAAGCCGAGGCACGGCTCAGAGGAATCAAGGGCTCTGCACTTGAAAGTATTCTAAACTATGCCGACAGTGTTGATTATATACATCACTCTAACATACAGAGACACGTTCGCTCGGGCGGATTGCATGATTGGGCTAAAGAGCAATTCGTACGGTCCGTAGACTGACATGCTCAGAGATAACGCTGCGTTTTGGCAGTTCTGTTTTTTGTCAACAATAAAATGGTTAAATTAAAATAGAACATATCCTGTTTAATGTATGGCAGGTAACTATTGAAAGTTTTTTAAAACTTTTTGCGAATTGTTTGTATACTATTTGAACTTATTTTAAAGAATCGCGCAGTACTGCAGGTCTGTCATGTTTAAACTGTCAAGTATCAAGTTAACGATGCATTCCCAATATGCAGTTGTTATAATCAACACATGTTTTCCCACGTGTATTTTGTATACACAACGAATCCCAATATGCAATATTGCAGACTTTCAAATTCCATTATGCAGTCGTCTCCCTTCAAAAACATCAATTGCCTACCTTGACAGAGATGAAATCAACACAGGGATCAGGGAAGTGAAGTTGGCATTATCTTCACCTTCGCACCGCTCACTTCGCCCAATTTCTATGTTTGGGCAAAATCAAAGTAAAAAACGAACCTCTATTAGTCGAAATTAGGAGAGATATTGTGGAAACATTGGAGTGAGTGAGTCAACAATAAAAGTGATTCGTATGTCACGACTCACTTCAATAATAGTTATCAAAGTCACAAGAAATATGACTTGTGTTCCTTTTATTCCACTGTCATTTGAAGCAGGAACCATTAAGAAACAGGGGGCAGTCTATTTTGAAGTGATGTGATAATTACCAGAATAAGCACAACAATTGCATATTATCCTCAGAAACCAGGGTGAGAATTTACTGTAGGGTTGGGACGATATACCAAATTCACTGTGCGATACATATCTAGGTACACGAGTCACGATACGATATGTATCTAGATACGTATCTTGATATTCATCCTGGTATTGAAGCTACAGTTCAGATCACAGGGACAATGGTGGAGCCAGTCATTCATTGTTTGGGAGCACAGATACATTAGGGAGGAGGGGGATCAACTTTAGCCCCCCCCCCCCCCAATTTCCCATATTCTATCACGTACTGCACTGACTGGTCACGCGTGTCTGAGCTCATACTCAGGCAGAAGCCCATCCCTAACTTCATGTTAGTTACCAAGTGGCCCCTCTGAGTCTTAGCACATCCTTCTACTCTTAGAATAAAGACGATTTTTATTCACAGACGCTGGTAATTACGCCGAAAATAGGTAAGTAGCCATCAGATGATCACGACAACTAACCTTACCAAATACATATAAAAAAAGCTGGAGTACCCTGGTCCTGTAGGTTGGCAATGGAAATACATCAGTGATTGAGACATGTTCTTGCAGTTCATGGTGTGACTTCCACTTTGCAATTTTCAAATCGATTCACCCGAATGAAAAAAGTCGTGGAAGATGATTAACTGATTACGAAGAATAATTGGTGCACATCAAGGGAGCTAATTAATAGGCAATGACATCGTTGAAAACATTAGTGATGTTTTGTCAACTGCTTTGAAAACACTTGTAAAATGGTGGCTAAAAATTTATCATTTTGCATAACTAATGGACGCCCATAATAAATTGGTGTATTGTTGCACTGTTTATCTGTAGTTTTTCCATTTTTGAAATTTGAATCGGAATGTTGGATGAGCGCATAAAATATTGAATCGCACCATGCAACTGAAATTTGGGGGATTAGATTGCACCTGGGAGATCTTGCTGCGCAAACAGCGATGCAAACCCAAATAAAAAATACCCCGATTTAATAATCGGTATTCCGTGTACCCTAGTGTTATATTCTGAATTGCGGGGTATTTGAGTTGGCCAAATCACCCAGGCCTAAAATGTGATGTGTGGAATGTATTGAGAGTGAAAGAGTTGAATTTCAAGATTTATGACCGGCTATATAATGGTATTGCGATACGACGAAATTTGGACGTCCGCACCGGTACCCGTATCGTGGATTGCCGTATCGGAGTACCGGGATATCCTCCTAAGCCTAAAATTTAGCAACTCCTTAAAAAATAAGGAAATGTTGATTTTTGCTAAAATGTACTTTTTCTTGTACAGGTTTGCATCTTGACAAGGCCCCAATCTCACTGACATAACAAGGCAGACCCCCCAGTGGTGGAGCCATGGTTTGAAATCCTGGAGGACCATGCTGGTGAAGAGTTGGAGGGATCTCAGGACTGAGGGTACTGTACTTGTACTGAGGGCAGGAAATCAAAAAGAATCTTTTCAAATTTGGGGATGGGAGGAGCAAGTGGGATTGGGGGAGGGGGGCTGGTCTCCCTAAATACCCCATGGCTCCACCGGTTCTCGTTAGATCACCAAAGTTAAGCAACATTGAGCCTGGTTAATCCTCGGATGGGTGACCGTCTTAACGATCGATTCGGACTCCCATGTTGTGTCCTTGGGCAAGGCACTTAACCCTGATTGTCCACATGGGGACACGATGACGTTGTGCACTAAAGCATACTGCACGTCGATGGTGCGCATGTCTTCAACCAATCTAACCCTGCCTGTGCTGCAGTGCGGAGTTACGACGTTGGGGAGCTGCTCGTCGTTGCTCGGCAGTTCTCCCTGGGTACTAAGGCTTCCGCCACCCAAAAAACTGTCACGGTCATGATTAGTCATTGTGCATAAGTCTGTGACCAATAAATAAATAATAATAAAATAATATGTATACATTACCCTCTCAAATGTGGATTTCTACAATATATTTTGAAAAACCGAACCAAAAACCGAGTTTTTGTACAAAACCGAAACTGAACCGAAATGCAAATTTCAAAACCGCCAAGCCCTACCTTTTAGGGTAAAAACAAATATTTTCCAGGACTTTCTCATTTTTTTCATTTAAAATACTTTTTTTCATTACTGAACACCCATAATAGCAAAAAAATAAGTGAAAAATATATATAATTACATTTTAGAGGGTCAGATTCGGTATTTCAAGTCAGATTCGGTATTCAGTGGGACTACGTATCACTAAAAAGTGTATACCGAGGCCGAGTCCGAGTCCGAAATTGGTGTATACAGAAATCAATTATTCAAATATCTCATTAATGCCGAGGTGTTGACGAGATATTTTTATCTGTATGTCGTATAAACCCATCTTCTTTCGAAATAGTGAAAGAAAATCCAATTTTTTTCCATTTTCTGACTTATATTGTGAAAAATGTCTTTCAAACACACTAAAAAGTGTATACAGAAAGACTATCTGGTCACTTGATTTGTCTCTTATTTTGATCGGCGGTGTTATGAATCTTATATTTTTGGCAAGTTCTGGAAGGAAACTGGCATGAGTTACACCCGTAAACTTCGGTAGTAATTTCGTTTCGTATATTTCTGACGTGTGTCCAAATTTTAATGTTGTGCACAACTTATTTATCGATTTATTATCGATTGAAGTGCCCTAGGCGAAAATCATCAACAGCCGAGTCCCAATCCACGAAGGTGTATACAGAAATTAACACTAAAAAGTGTATACAGCTGCAGAAGCCGGATCGTCGAGAGAGAGAGCGTATCTATAATTATACTTCAATTAGGAAAGCGTCCAAATTCTGCATGTGCTAAACGGAAGGAAGGCCAAGACTAGAACGCTCCTTTTTCAACAACTCTCTATTTCCCTCCCTCTCGCTCTCTCTCTCTCTGCGATCCAGCTTTGGCAGCTGTTTTCTCTTTTTAGTATTAATTTCTGTATACACCTTCCCGGACTAGGACTCGGCTGTTGATGATTTTCGTCTCAGGCGCTTCAATCGATAATAAATCGATAAATAAGTTGTGTACAACATTAAAATTGGGACACACGTTAAGAAATATATGAAACAAAATTACTACCGAAGTTTACGGGTGTAACTCGTGCCAGTTTCCTTCCAGAACTTGCCGAAAATATAAGATTCACAACACTTCCGATCAAAATAAGAGACAAATCACGTGACCAAATAGTCTTTCTGTATACACTTTTTAGTGTGTTTGAAACTGAAAGACATTTTTCATGATATAAGTCAGAAAATGGAGAAAAAAATTTTGATTTTCTTTCACTATTTCGAAAGAAGATGGGTTTATACAACATATAGATAAAAATATCTCGTCAACACCTCGGCATTAATGAGATATTTGAATAAGTGATTTCTGTATACACCAATTGCGAACTCGGACTCGGCATACACTTTTTAGTGATAGCCATTTAGTGGGACCCAAATATCAGAGGTGGGAACTTCAAAGTAACCAAATTTCCCTTACTTATATAGCACCTTAACGTCCTATATAAGTAATGGAATTTTGTTTATTTTGAAATTCTCACCTCTCATCTTCCTTAAATTCAGATTAAACATACACAAATTATACATCAAAATGAAGGTTGGGATGTATAGAACACGAAACACATATGTAATCAACTCGTAGAGTCGACCGTAGGCACCACTGGTTCCTGGAAGTCTGCTACCGTATTCACACCAGAACTGATAATAAAATAATATTTCATCAGAACAACTTGTGGCCAAATGTGCTTCATATATCCAAGAACAAAGCTAGGCATTCAAAACACTTTCGAATACAGCGATAGGTCGGCATTTTGGAAAAGGACAACACTGTCTGCATTTTTTATTGAAGATGGTTTCCATGCTCGACAGACATGCGCAAATCACTCGTTACCACGAATTTCCATCAAAAAACAAAATCGTAATTCTAAGAAATTTCAACAGGTATCATGATATCTTGCATTGAATATGGCAACTGTGTAATCTCTATCTAATAACAGTATACTGTATGAAGGCGATCTTTTTCATTATTTGATTTTAGACGGCGTTGTTTTTACATGCTTTTTCTGTCCGAAGACGTCGGCCGGAAATCGAAAGTATACCCATACGTAAACAAAAGCAAAGGCGTTGGCATTTTCCCCAATGCAGCTCTGTCGCCTTGTTTTGAAGAATTTTTATCCCCTTGCTTTGTTCTTGGATATGTAAAGCACATTTGGCCACAAGTTGTTTTCGTGAAATATTATTAAATTATCAGTTCTGATGCGAATACGGCAGCAGACTTCCAGGAACCAGTGGTGCCTACAGTCGACTTTCTGAGTTGATTACACATGTGTTTCGTGTTCTATACATCCCAACCTTCAGTTTTATGTACATTTTGTGTATATTTAATTTGAATTGAAGGAATATCGGAGGTGAGAAATTTCAAAATAAACAAAATTTCATTACTTATATAGGCCCTTCATATATCCAAGAACAAAGCTAGGCATTCAAAACACTTTCGAATACAGCGATAGGTCGGCATTTTGGAAAAGGACAACACTGTCTGCATTTTTTATTGAAGATGGTTTCCATGCTCGACAGACATGCGCAAATCACTCGTTACCACAAATTTCCATCAAAAAACAAAATCGTAATTTTAAGAAATTTCAACAGGTATCATGATACCTTGCACTGAATATGGCAACTGTGCAATCTCTATCTAATAACAGTATACTGTATGAAGGCGATCTTTTTCATTATTTGATTTTAGACGCCATTGTTTTTACATGTTTTTTCTGTCGGATGACGTCAACCGGAAATCGAAAGTAGACTCATACGTAAACAAAAGCAAAGGCTTTGGAATTTTCTCCAATGTAGCTCTGTCACCGTGTTTTGAAGAATTTTTATCCCCTAGCTTTGTTCTTGGATATATAAAGCACATTTGGCCACAAGTTGTTTTCGTGAAATATTATTAAATTATCAGTTCTGGTGTGAATACGGCAGCAGACTTCCAGGAACCAGTGGTGCCTACAGTCGACTCAATGAGTTGATTATGTATGTGTTTCGTGTTCTATACATCCCAACCTTCATTTTGATGTACATTTTGTGGGGTCCTCCTAAACACCGGAATGACACGGAATGACGTGGAATGACACGGAATGACGCGGAATGACATCTATTTCTTACTGACCAGCAAATTTTATTTAATTAAATTAATCATCAGCACATTCTAACATTGAAAAAATATAACATGTGGTAACAAAATATATTTTTTCAACTTGACGAGGGACAGTTTGAAAACACCGGAATGACAGATCTATAACTAAACAGAATGATAATACGGCGGTCCTACTAATTACCGACCAAAACAGTCCAAAAGTGCTTATTACCAAAAGCCAGTAAGTATCGACCAAAAAAATAAATGAGTCCCGACCAAAAAAGATTTTTTTTAGAATCTTGAAGGTTTTAGTCGGTGATTTGTGGGTGATTAAAAATAGAAGTAGCGGCCGGCCTCCAGCTCGAGAGAATTTCCAGGGAAGGGAGTATAAGGGGGATAAGGTGAGGCATTATTCATAAGTCGGGGTTTTGTCTCCGTAAAATGGGATTATTGTTCAATGTTGTGGCATATATTGTTTCATGTATATTCTGAAAGTTGGAAATAAATATTGTTTAAACTAAACGAAAAGTGATGGCGATGAATAAATGAAAGGTTTTAGCGTGCCGAAGGTGCGCAGGGACATCGTGGGAAGAAGAGAAGAGAACAGAAAAGAAAAACAAACAAACAGCAACGCCGGTTCGGTAGCGGCCCCGGTTTCTGACCATTACAAAAAAGGAGTGGAGAAAGCTCTAACAGTTTAGTTTTGAAGAACCAGGAGTCATGTGGATGGGGCCAGCCAGCATATATTCCCAGACATTTAAACCTCGGGGAGGGACGGGAGACCCGGCAGCAGGTGAAGACTTTCCTCACTGTTTGCAACTCCCACGGTAACAGGAGGCAAGTGATGGCGATGAATGAAAGGTTTTAGCGTTCCGAAGGCGCCCAGGGACGATGTGGGATTTAAAAATCCCTTGCGACCAGGGTAACCTAATTTTGTTTCACTTGGATGACACAGACCTAGCTTACCTATTGCCTCAAATGAGATCTTAAGGGGTATCCACGCGGTTATTGTTTCCATGCAGTTCACCTTTGGAGTGCCATCAAAACCCCGAGGGAAAGAGAGAGAGAGAGGGGGGGGGGGGGGGGCTCTAGTCGATTTTGGCATGGCGATGGTAAAGGTTTGAGTCCGCCATGGTAGGGCGAGCAAAATGTTGTGCTAAGGCAAATAGAATGGGGGAAGAGAAAAGAAAACCACAAACAGAAACGCCGGTTTAGTTTAAACAGTGTTTATTCAAGAATTTGTTAACTGTATTCATTTCACAAGAAACGATGAAAGAATAAGCAACATAAAATACAATAGAACACAGAATAACAAAGATATGCAAATAGATATAGGTAGCTATGTCAGGGAGGGATTCGACAGAAGGCTGATAGCTCATGTTAGTCGTCTCCCAAGCTCGTTTATCAGTTTTCTCAAGCAGGTTAGATGAGATCACATGTCGTCACCCGATTGTCCGGCTCCTGGTACATCTGATTCGGTAACGGCCCCAGTATATTGACCATAGCGGTTACAAAAAAGGATTGGAGAAAGCTCCAACTATTTAGTTTTGAAAAACTGGGAGTCATCCATCAAGCCTTCTGGGAAATGGGATGCCGTATGTAATATATGAGGTATCTGGTAATCCTTCGGAAATCTAAATTTTATAGTAAATTTCCTTTCTTATTATACCTACCACAATTGTTTACTACAGGCTTGCACTACAGTGGAAGTCCCTAACTCAGATAAAATACTCTCTATTTTTGTCTTTCCCAAGCAAGATGGGAAAGAAAAGTGGTGCAAAAGCACCAATAAAAATAAGCCAAAACTGGGTCGAGTGCAACCGGCGCAGACCCAGTATGGGACGCTCTCTCCCAAGTACAACTCCACGACTTCCGTTGCCAGTGCGCATATACCGTCTCTAAAGACTCATTCTTTTTGAATCCGTAAACGTTAGAGTTATGTGATCAGCGGGGAGGAAAGATTTTTTACCCGTAAAGAAGACGGGAGGGCCTCCATGTAAACAATTGTGGTAGGTATAATAAGAAAGGAAATTTACTATAAAATTTAGATTTCTTATCAACCTACTCACAATTGTTTACTACAGGCTGAATGGACAAAAGGCTGGAGGGAATCGCATAACCAACCCCCACATAACCCTAGTGCACTGGAACCGTGAAGTAGAAGGAAGAGGTCCCGAGGCTTATCAACCATAATGTCGCAATCATTGGTAAAGGACAATGAAAAGAGACATATGAGCCTGTGTGACACACAAACAGAAAAAGGGCAGTAACAGTACAAGGCTGAAACTGACCTTCAAGAAGCCTAATGGCTATGGCAGACAACAGCCTGAGCAGAACAAAGAGGACCCAGAGCAAAAAGGTCCTCCGACTGCTCCTGCAACTGGCACAAATAAAAGGTGGAGAAAGTAGAAGCATTTCTCCAGTAGGCTGCCTGCATAACATCCGACAACTTGACGGAGTTAGAATAAGCCCAAGAGGTAGATAGTGCCCACACCTCGTGGGCAGAAATACGATTGGTAATACAATTGCCAGCTGCTAAACAACTATAAGCCGTACGAATAGCAAGACAAATCCATCGAGAAATGGATTGAGGAGAGATCTTCTGTCGACCCGGAATGAGAGACAGAAAAAAATGTTTTCTGCCTTTCCGTATGAAGCATGTCCGATCAAGATAAATGCGAATAGCACGGACAGAGCAAAGGGCGAGTACCCTCAACAGAGGGAAGAGCCCTGATACAGATAGGAGGAGGAGTAGTATCTGGTAACTGATTCTTAGCCAAAAAGGAGCAATCAGTGGTAAAAGTAACACTGTTGGGAGAGCTCCTAAAAAAGGCTGGGTCAACCGAGAGGGCGTGAAGCTCACTAACCCGTCTGGCCGAAGCAAATGCCATCAGAAAAGCCGTCTTATATGTGAGAAAATGCATATCCACCTGGGATAAAGGTTCGAACGGCGCCCCCCCCCCCCCCCCCCACCCCCCAACCAAAGCAGCACCCACGAAAGATTCCATCGTGGAGTAAGCTGCAAAGTCCAAGGCCTTTCCAAAGAAAAGTGCCAAACAAGCTTGGAGAGGTAAGGATTAGTGCCGATACGACGCTTCCCCACATAAGAAAAAGTCTCTGAAAGCATAGACCTGTAACCCTTGATGGTAACAGGCTGGAGACCCCGAGAATCAAACAGATATACCAGAAACTCCGCAATCTGTGAAATTGAAGGATTGGCATAATCAACAGAGTGATCAGCACACCATCGACAGAAGACCTTCCATTTAGCTGCATAAGCTAAACCAGTGGAGTGCCTCCTTGAAGAAGAAATGCACTCCACTGCTCGTCTCGAAAAACCTCTACGGAGGAGACAGGACCTGACAAAAGATATGCGTGAAGGCACAACGAAGTCGGGTCGACGTGAAACCTCCTCGGGCGACCTTGACAAAGAAGGTCGCGACGTAGCGGGAGACGTGCCGGAACCGCCGCCATCAGCGAGCGGAGCTGATTGATCCACACCCGCTGAGGCGACAGGGGAGCGATCAGAATGATTCGACAACTGCAGGTTCGAATTTTGGCGAGAACCTGAGGAAGAATCGGAACCGGCGGGAAGGCGTAGCCGACTAGACCGTTCCAATCGAGTGACAGAGCATCCACGGCAAAAGCCAGAGGATCTGGACACGGGGACACGAAAGTGTCCACCTCATGGTTCCAACGAGTCGCAAAGAGGTCGATGTGGGGACGTCCCCAGATTTCGCAAAGCGACTGGAACACTGCCCTGTGAAGCATCCACTCGGTGGAAATAACCCTGCCCTGTCGGGACAGGGAGTCGGCTAGGAAGTTCAGACGACCGGGAATGTGACGAACAACCACTCCGGCGTGAACATCCTGAGCGAGCAGTAGAAGATCCCGAGCTAACTCGTACATCGGAAGCGAGTGCGTGCCGCCCTGGTTCCAAATGTAAGCAACCACTGTCGAATTGTCGGATAGTAGAAGGACCTGGCGATTCGACAGGTGAGGGATCCACTGCCTGAAACTCAGAAGAAGAGCAAGAAGCTCCTTCTGGTTGATGTGTAGAGCTGCTTGATCCTGGTCCCACATCCCATGTAGGGAAAGACCGAGAGGATCCAACGTCGCACCCCATCCGAGATCGCTGGCATCTGCCGTCAGAACGCAATCGGACGTGGGTAAGTCCAGTGGAACACCCTGCGTAATCCACTGAACATCTGTCCAGGGAAGAAGGTGAGGATACAGAGAGTCCGGAAACGGAAGCACCTGATCCAGAGAATCTACATTCGGCCTCCAACGACTGAGCAGAAAGTGTTGGAGAGGTCTGACACGCAGCCGACCTAGAGGAATGAGATCCGTCACCGAACCGCAGAGACCGATCAGCCGGAGAAAACTCCGAGCGGTCGCGGACCTGGACTGGGACAGAGTCAGAGCAAAAGCTGAGAGAATCACAGCCTTGGCCTGGGGAACAGCCACCAAATTGAATTTGGTTTGGAAAGACATCCCCAGATGACAAAACGACTGAGAAGGGACCAGGTCCGATTTCTCCTCGTTGACTCTGAATCCTAGCGACGTGAGCAAGCTCAACAGAGTGGCGACATCCGATTCCAGTAAGGCAGCATTGGAATGCCTCTGGAGGATATCGTCCAGATATGCCGAAGTAGTCACCCTGGACTGTGTGCGATGGAACGCTATCACATGCGACATCAGTCTGGTGAACGCCCAAGGAGCCAGGTTGAGGCCGAAAGGCATGGCCTTGAACTGGTAAACTCGCCCCAGAAAAGCGAACCTGAGATACTTCCGTGACGCCCGATGCATCGGAACGTGGAAGTAAGCGTCTCGCAGGTCGATGCTGGCTGCGAAATCTCCCTGGTGAATTGATTGGCGGACCGACCTGAAAGTCTCCATGCTGAACTTGGGAGCAATGATAGACTGATTCAGGATACTCAGATCGATAACCGGTCGGAGTCGGCCGTCCTTCTTCGGCACCAAGAACAGGCGGGAATAGAAACCCACTGACTGAACATTCTTGATGACCTCGATCGCCCCCTTTGCCAGGAGATTGGCAATCTCCGTGGACAAAAGTTTCCGACGTAAAACGTCTGAAGGAACTGTGGTTGGAAGAGGCACCCTTGACAGAGTGGGGTGCCGTCGGAAGGATATGCGCAGCCCGGACCGAACAACATCTAACACCCATGGATCGGATGTGATGGTGGTCCAATGGTCTGCGAACTCTGCTATCCTTCCTCCAACCTGGGACGAGTCGAGGTGAGGACCTTCATTTCGAGCCCCGACGAGGCCCGCAAGAGGAGAAACCACCTCCTCTGCTAAATGAAGAATCCTGAGACTTCCCTCGATTCTGCCGACCCCTACCTTTACCCCGTGAGTAAGAAGTAGAGGCGGCGGCAGAAGGACCAGCCTTTTGCTTCACAGAGGAAGCAGAAGGGTACTTGTTAGACTTGGAACGGCCCTTGCCTCCCCGAGAAGGCTGATCAAGCTGACGAAACACCAGCTGATCTTTGGAATGACGTAGGACGTCATCCCGGACCGTCGACATGGAACCATGGAAAAGTTGCGGACCTGCCAAAGAAGCAGATCGAAGAGTAGCACGCTGCTCCTCGGGAAGGGATCGTCCTGTGTCCAGCACAGCGTCCCTTCGAACTAATTCCAAATTAGCCGTGTTACAGGCATGCGTGTGAGTAAGGTGCATAAGCGCCTTGGACAGCACACGCAAAGGAGCCTGTACCTCGTCAAACTTATCTGGAGGCAGATAAGCAGCCAAAGCTGAGACGATGTGATCTGAGAGAGAAAGCATGCCAAGCATCTCTCTAGATAAGCCCAACGTGGACTCCAGAGTCGTCATTGGAATGACGGCAGACTTGGGCTTGGAAAGCCCGAGGGAAGTGGAGTCCTGATCCAGAACCGTCAAAGCCTGGCAGACTGACGGATTGGCGGAATCGTAGGAACGATAACGCACAGGAGGCAAAAAGGTGTCAACCCTGGTGAAGAACGAAGTCTTCAAAGCCTTGGAATTCAGCTTGGCATCCAAAGCTGAAAAAGCTTCAACCACCTGTACCGACTGGCACGGTCGAAGGCGCCCAGAAGCAGGTTGCTCCATAGGCTGTTGGCGTGCGACCGATGATCGCGGCCAGGCTGACACTGTCGGCTGGTTAGCAGGTTTGAGCTCAGGCAGAAACCCAAACACAAAGTCAAGAGCTGCCCCCAAGTCCGAAGACTGCTGGCCCTCGACCTCAAGCATGTCGGACTCCTCCCCAGAGTCGGAAGACACATAGCCCATCGTGGGCAAACCAGCTGATGCCTCCCATGGTGTCAGGACACCAAAGGAATCGGAAACCGGCCTGTTTCCAATCCCGGGAGGCGGCGCCATAGGAGGCGCCTGGAAACCACCCATAGCCTCGCTGGAAGCAACAGGAAGGCTCTTAGAAAGAACCTGAGTGAGAAAGGAGAGGGCCTCCCTAAGCTCACTGCCTGTACCGACCGGTTCGACAGGGGAGCGAACCGGCAAAGTGGCTTCACCTCTGACCCTCTTAACCAGTGAAGGGTCACGATCGTCCAAAACACCCGACGCGGGACGACGGGCGGCAGCCGAAACATCTGAAGGCAGACGTGTATAGGGGTACGATGCACCCCGAGGATCAATATTGCGAGAACTCATGAGAGTCACCGCGGACCTCTGCGGGGCAGAAGGTCCAGGCTGCACAAAAGGCGTTGGTCCCCCAAAACTGGTCGTGTGACCAGAGTGAGTAGACGGAAACGCCACGGAGTTCATAGTGTTTCCACTACGAACATCGGAATCCAAAGACACAACTGTGGTGCTCGACGGCGAAGAGACCACAGCGATGGGCTCGGCCGGCAGCCCCGTCCGACTTCACCGAGTTGAAGTCAGGGAAGGCTGAGGCCGATATCCCACGTCTACAGTATCGGACAGTCCTGCAGTCCCCTGCAGCGAAAAGCCGAGGCCGGCTGAAACAGACAACGAAGCAGACGGACCAGCAGCAGTAGTAGATACGTCGAGAGTCGTTGAGGCTGGTGAAATAGTGAAGAGAGCACACCGGCTCGGCTCCGAAGGAGGAGTCACAACCCCAGTGACAGCCTCAGATGTCGACTGGAGGGGGACCGTAGTCCCGGAACCAGGCATCTCTACACCAGAACACTCAACGGCTCCCGCAGTATCCACCACAGGAAAAGACTGCACATCCCCCACGGAGGAGGAATAACTCTCACCAGACAAAGTCGGCTCGGGAGGCCCCGAACGACCACGTTCTCCTTTCCCGCAGGAGCGGGAGGCACGGCCACGAGAACGAACGACACGGTTTACTGACGCCCAGAAGGTGGAAGACCATGTTCCACAGACACCACACGGCCGCTCGGCCGAACACCCATTACAGGAGGAACAAGACGAATGTACATCGTCCACATGCTTTGGCATCAGACATTGCCCACAAGGAATTGTCCTGGGCATGATAGAGGTGAGAGGAGCAGAGAAGGTGAGATCAGAAAACAGAACACCCCCAAAGAAGAGAGAAAGGTGACAGAAACAAAGACCCCAGACGGTCGACCGGGAACCACACAACAGGAAGACTACTCTCAAAAGAAAGAAGAAACACTGTAGGAGTGGTACCCCGCTGACACCTAACTCTAACACAATTAGAAAATTTTGCAAAAAAAGCATTAACAATAATTGTGAAAAATCTAAGTCCGAACAAATAAATATACATTATGGACATATAATAGAAAAGAGAATATAAAACACTGTTCCTGAGAATACAAAGGATACACTGTGGTATAATGAATCAGGAATCATCAAACATCGAGCTGGTGGAACACTGATAAGCGTGCAAAAACATCTCGACACGAAGCGGATTATAAAAAGAATGAGTCTTTAGAGACGGTATATGCGCACTGGCAACGGAAGTCGTGGAGTTGTACTTGGGAGAGAGCGTCCCGTACTGGGTCTGCACCGGTTGCACTCGACCCAGTTTTGGCTTAGAGAGTATTTTATCCGAGTTAGGGACTTCCACTGTAGTGCAAGCCTGTAGTAAACAATTGTGAGTAGGTTGATAAGAAATTCCAAATAGACCCCCCCCCCCCCCCCCACCCCAGAAAAAAAAAAATTAAATGAAGAATTTTGTGAAAATATCAGTTATATCACTCCCTCAGAAGTAACCAGTTTAGGGTTTAAAGTTTAAGGTGGTGTTAGCCAAGCTTTATTTGTCGTAATGAGGGGATATGGACTAATCACTACAACAACATTACACTTTCCGTTTTTATGAACATAAAAACCTATGTTTAGCCGATTGAAAAATGGGATTAGTTAGCATTCAGTGATGAGCATCAGTAAAACTTCGGCCAAACAAGTAGGCTACTGCATTGTCGAAACACACTCCCTCAGGAGTTTCAATACCGGCCGACTTTTCAGTTTAGTTGGAACGAAACATGCAAAATTGTCATTCATCATGACGATCCGCGTTCTAGGTAGGTTTTAGACACCATCTGGGGGCTAAAACTGTTAATTTTATGTGTCATTCCGTGTCATTGCGTGTCATTCCGCGTCATTCTGTGTCATTCTGGTGTTTAGGAGGACCGCTTTTTGTGTATATTTAATTTGAATTGAAGGAATATCAGAGGTGAGAATTTTCAAAATAAACGAAATGTCATTACTTATATAGGCCTTTAAGGGCCTATATAAGTAATGAAATTTTGTTTATTTTGAAAATTCTCACCTCCGATATTCCTTCAATTCAAATTAAATATACACAAAATGTACATCAAAATGAAGGTTGGGATGTATAGAACAAGAAACACATGTGTAATCAACTCATAGAATCGACTGTAGGCACCACTGGTTCCTGGAAGTCTGCTGCCGTATTCGCATCAGAACTGATAATTTAATAATATTTCACGAAAACAACTTGTGGCCAAATGTGCTTTACATATCCAAGAACAAAGCTAGGGGATAAAAATTCTTCAAAACACGGCGACAGAGCTGCATTGGGGAAAATTCCAACGCCTTTGCTTTTGTTTACGTAATAATAACACTTTGGCCAGCCGCTGATTTGTCGCGGTTCTCGGACGAGAAGGCCATGGTTACCCCTGTACTCCCAACTGCCTCCCTATTCCCACGCTTCTCCTCTCCTCCCAACACTCAGAGACGAACTGCTTGATGATATCCCTTGTCCCATTCTTCCCAATCTCTCCGATTAGCATATTAACCCTCTCCTTTGAGTCTCCCCCTAACCACATGTCCTTCATTCTCCCATCCCACTTCCCCATTATACTCCCAGTGAATCTCATTCTTTTAGGCTGATACTTTGGGCATTCAAGAAGAAAGTGTTCCAGGTCTCCACCATGTCCAAGTTATTTATTTCATTTGGACCATCCACCCCGTTTTGATATTTGAGTTGAAAATTCTCAGGAACATTACTTTACACCATCGGCTGTCGGGGAGATTTACCAAATAATTAAGATAACCGAGCTTCAACAGGTCTATCCTGTCCTTGATCCTCATCCACCCAAGCTCACCCCTGATTGCTTCTAGCGCTGCGGCATCACTCGACCCCGTTATCCATCGGCCTGCATCGTTCTGCGGGATTTCCAAGCTCTTTACGGCCGTCTGGTTTAGGGGTACCACTTCCGTACCGTATGTTATACTTGGCAGCCCCACCATTTCCCAAATGGTTTTCCCCACGAAAACCTTATTGAAACTGTTTCTCCCTATAAGTTTCATTTGGTTAAGGATTCGCTTCCCCTTCAAAATCAATTTATTTGTGTGGTTCCGGTAGATGCCTCTTCCTGTAATGTTTATATTTACCCCCAAATACTCGTAATCACCCGTCTCTCCCACATTGAGAAGTTTGCTGCTCCCTTCCGGAATGCAGAACTCACCCACTCTCCACCTTCGAGCGGGGTCCACTTTGCGGCCCACAGGTATAACTTTGCTCTTGCTTTCATTAAGTTCGAGTCTCCATTTGCTCCCATATTTCCCAACAATTCCCAGCATTTTCGTTAGCCCCTCTTCGCTCTCTGACACTAGAACCATATCGTCTGCAAAAAATAGCCCTGGGATCTTCACGTCACCAACTGCTACCCCCTCCTCGCTACGCAGGAGTTCATCTCCTAAGCCTTTGATGTACAATGCAAACAGGATCGGCGAAAGGATACACCCCTGTTTTAGGCCTATCTCCATAGGCACACGTGTGGGTATACTTTCGATTTCCGGCGACGTCATCGGACAGAAAAAGCGTGTAAAAACAACGCCGTCTAAAATCAAATAATGAAAAAGATCGCCTTCATACAGTATACTGTTATTAGATAGAGATTGCACAGTTGCCATATTCAATGCAAGATATCATGATACCTGTTGAAATTTCTTAGAATTACGATTTTGTTTTTTGATGGAAATTCGTGGTAACGAGTGATTTACGCATGTCTATCGAACATGGAAACCATTTTCAATAAAAAATGCAGACAGTGTTGTCCTTTTCCAAAATGCAGACCTATCGCTGTATTCGAAAGTGTTTTGAATGCCTAGCTTTGTTCTTGGATATATGAAGCACATTTGGCCACAAGTTGTTCTGATGAAATATTATTTTATTATCAGTTCTGGTGCGAATACGGTAGCAGACTTCCAGGAACCAGTGGTGCCTACAGTCGACTCTACGAGTTGATTACACATGTGTTTCGTGTTCTATACATCCCAACCTTCATTTTGATGTATAATTTGTGTATATTTAATCTGAGTTTAAGGAATATGAGAGGTGAGAATTTCAAACTAAACAAAATTTCATTACTTATATAGGCCCTTAAGGTTTGTAAATTTATTGATTAATTCTATTGCATTTGGTCCTAAAGCCTACGCCCCCTTTGTGTTAAACTCTATCATACTATCGGTCCGCTTTGGGTCCGTTTTGGTCCATTCTTGGCCCGTTTCGGTCATTAGTCGTACCCACAGGGGTCTGGAAACGTTATTTTAGTGATTTAGGGTATATATGTTTAAAAAAGGAGTCTTTTTTAAACATATATACCTTAAATCACTAAAATAACGTTTCCAGACCCCTGTGGTCGTACCAGGACAGAGTCACAAGTTTTGCACAGACTTTATGTATTTTGTCTCTTACATTTCTGTTTAATATTGACATTTAACTTCAGAAGTTCAGTCTTCAGCTTTGGATATCCTGCTTTCGTAGAAATCGATGCAAAGATGGTAAACAGAAATTTGCAGAAAATTTGTTGTTGTTTATACCACCAAGACCGGACGGGATCGGGTCGTTTCGTCCCCGGGACGATTCGTCCTCGAGACGTTTCGTCCCCTATTAGTGGGACGTTTCGTCCCCGGGACGATTCGTCTCCAATGCAAATTCCTGTAAAGGATGAGTGTTATAAATAACTAACAGTGGTATATTCCATTGATATAACTTTATTTCATTTCCAAAAGTTAATTGTTAGATATTTTTAATCAATTATTTTTTTTACTCACCTTACTCACTTTTTTGTTTCTGATGTTTGTTCGTATATGTAGGTGGCTTTGCAAAATCCAGAATCATGACAATTCTTGCAATTAAAATAAATAATGCAGATAGATTTTTTTGCCTCGTTGTAAATCTTTTGTGGGATACCAGTGTTGCGTGTTCGGTGCTGCCAGCGTCCACAACGATCACGATCAATAGCTCGTTGTCTCGGTCTTACATTCCTTCCACATTCAAGGCATGGGTATTCTGCCATGGGCGCTAATCTCAAGTTGTAAGCCATTTCGAGATAGACTGAGGAGGAATCGGATCGTCCCCCATATATGATGAATGAAAAGTTTTAGCGCGCCGAAGGCGCGCAGGGACGATGTGAGATTTACAAATCCTTTGCGACCCGGTTAACCTTATTTTATTTCACTGGGATCACACGGACCTAGCTTTACTATTGCCTCAAATAGAGTCTGAGGGGGGTATGCACGCGGTTAGAATTCCCGGCAGTTTACGTTGGAGTGTTAGATTGTCAATACTCAATCCCTCAACGCCATTAAAACTATTGGAGAGCGGGCTCTATTCGGTTCCAGCTCGGCGATGGTAGAGGTTTGAGTCTCTCCATGGCGGCGAGCCAGAATATAATGTTGTGAGATGGCAAATTTGAGGGAAGACTCTATCTCCCCTATATACCCACAGTTTGTGAAAAAACAAAAAACATTCTTTGTTGCACCGACATGTTAGTGAACTGCACTATCCTCGAGTGCTAATGAAAACATACTAATAATTATTAATAATTAAATATAATTACATATCAACAAACATTCATTGATATACCGGCATCAGTGAGATGCATTCTTCTTGAACGCTTATGAAAACAATGTATGATTGAACAATTAAAAAAAACATTTCTTGAGGTACCGACTTATCAGTGAGATCTATTATCATTGAGTGGTTATAAAAACTCCAAAATCATTGTTTGTATTATAGTCTGCTAATATGATATCTAATTATGCATAAAATCCATCCTCGATGCCATATGAGTGACCATATGTGTCACAAGTGTCAGAAATTTGGGCACTTGTCACACAAATGCAACGGAGAGCAACGATGTATGAAATGCGGTGACAAACACATCGCGAAGGCATGTAATGCTAAAACTCTGAAATGCCCGAATTGCGGTGGTCAACACCCCAGCAACTACCGGGGTTGTAGCCACTTCAAAAAGTTAAAACAAACATCCAGCTTAAAGCTCTAAATGTAAGTAATGTCGAGAACTCATCTTCCCCTTATTCCGCGTGTACTCTAATGGCTGGCTCTATTTTCAGCATAATGAAGAAACACTTGGACACCAGTCTTTCGGACGTTTGCAAAGAGATTAGTAAAACAGCCTCTAAGTCATATAATACTCAAATATCTCACACGCTATTAGAAGCGGCCGTCAACAGAATATAATTATGTAACAATATTACAAATAGTAATTAAACTTAGTACAGTTATTCCTAAACCATTCATGGATACACTAAAAATAATTCAGTGGAACGCTCGAAGCGTTAACTGCAAAAGCTCACAGATGTAGATGTAATTGGTATCAGCGAAACATGGTTAAAGCCAAGTAAGACATTTTTGCTAAGTGGATTCAACATCATTAGACGAGACCGTCCCACACAACGTGGAGGCGGAGTCGCTCTCCTCATAAGGCAGGACTTAAAATATAAAACGATATCAAGCGATCATCTCAACGCAGAGGTGATTGCCGCTGAGATTGAACTAGATCATAAAAAAGTTGCCGTAATCTCATATTATAATGAACAGAAAAAAACAGTTGACAGCAAAGTCTTTGAATTCTTTGTGAAAAATCACAAACACTGTATTTTCTTAGGTGATTTCAATGCCAAACATCAGGTTTTCGGATGCAATAAAACGGAGCCCAATGGCGACGCTCTCTTCAATATCATCGAACAATTTGATCTTTTTGTATTAAATAACGACCACGACATTACTCACGTCAGTAACAACACCCTCCACCAATCCGACATCCTTGACCTAATTATAACCAGTAAATCACTAACTAATCAAATGCAAGACATATATGTGGGGGACGATGATTTAGGTAGCGACCACCTGCCTGTCCATGCTACATTACACGGTTGCAGCGGACCCGCAAGATACCCCACAATGAGGAGGAGGAATCTATCCAAAATTGACTGGGACCTCTTCAGAAAAATAATTCAGGTTAAAATAAACAAAAACGACCCAATGAATACCTGCGAGCTCGAGCAAGCATGTACCAATCTCAGTGAAGTCATTAACAACACTCTTGATGAAATTTGTCCCAAACAGACAGTTAAACCGCGGGCCAACAGAATAACTGAAACCACACTCCAAATAATAAAACAAAAAAGAAAGGCCTTCCGAGCATACAAATCAGAAAAACTTCCAACTAAAAAAGTCGAACTTAAAGCCGTGTATAATAGCCTCCACGGCGAAGTTAAAAAAGCAATAGCAAACGACAATCGCGTGAGATGGGAAAAAGCAACGGAAAATCTAAATGGACTCAGGGAGACTAAAAAGTTTTGGGATACTTTTAAAACCCTTACTGGACAAAAACATAAAGACGCCAACAGTAAGGCACTAAAGATCAACGATGGAACTATGGCCCTGGATGACAAGGCGAAGGCTAGCGCCTTTGCTGAGCTCCTTAAGAAATATCATCGTCCACATGAGGGCGATAGGTTTGATGACGAGTTCAAAGAAAAAGTAAACAAATTTGTTCAAGACAACAAGACAATGTTTAACGATGCCAACTTCAGCCAAACGCCCGAGGACGGGGATGGCCATGAACTCACGAAACCGATAAGCAAAGAAGAAGTGGCTAACACAATTAAAAAATGTAAGTCTTCTTCTTCCCCAGGAGGGGACGAGGTCTCATACAAAATCCTGAAACAATGTCCCAACACTTTTTTTCGCAAGACTCACTAACCTCCTAGACTGCTGTCTCTCTAGTGGATACTTCCCAAAATGTTGGAAAGTAGCTACAGGAGTCATGATACCCAAACCCGACAAGGATTTGAGCAACCCAGCTAATTACCGCCCAATCAGCCTACTTAGCTGTATTGGAAAAATTTTCGAACGGATTCTCACGACTAGACTCCGCAGCCATCTCGAATTAATCAGCTTTTTCAATAAGTGGCAAAGGGCATACAGGAGCCAAAGAGAGGGAATCGAGCATGTTTATAGACTGGTAGATTATATGAAAACGGCGTTCAGTCAAAATGAAATAGGAACCGCGCTATTACTCGACGTAGAAAAAGCGTTTGACTCTGTCTGGCACAATGGCATGAGATACAAACTAGCTAAAATGGGGCTACCTACCAAAATTCTAAGGATCATATCATCATTTTTATCTGATCGAAAAATCAAAGTGAGGGTCAACCGCGAAGTGTCAGCCGAGGTTAAACTCGAAGCGGGCACTCCACGGGGTTCGGTCCTCAGCCCGCTTCTATTTATAATATATGTGAATGACATTGACAAAATAGGGAAGAACCATGTTGAACTATCTCAATTCTCAGACGACAAAGGAATGTGGACGGCCAGTAAGTCTGGAAACATAATACAAAACCGCCTGCAGGATACCATCCGCGACCTGCAAGACTGGTGCGCTCTGTGGCGCATCAAGCTAAATGCCACGAAAACACAAAGAATCACATTCTATAAAAAACAAAGGAAAAAGCCTGTCCCCAATATTGAGCTTAAGCTTTACGATCATAAACTTGAAGCTAGTAATAATAATAATAATAATAACTCTTTGGCCAGCCGCTGATTTGTCGCGGTCCTCATAAGAGAAGGCCATCATTCCCCCTGCACCCCACCCCCTCTTCCCCTCCTCTCCTCCCAGCATTCAGATATAAACTGCTTAATAGTGTCCCTCACTTCCTCTTTTTCAATTTCTTCAATAAGCATTCCTACCCTCTCCCTCGTGTCCCCCTTCAGCCATCTATCCTTTGTTTCTTCACCCCACTTCTGCATTATTCTTCCAGTAAATTTTATTCTATGAGGTATATACTGTGGGCATTCCAAGAGAAAATGTTCCAGGGTCTCCACTACTCCAGAGTGGCACATTTGGCATCCCTTTTCCCCATCTCTCCCAATTTTTCCCCGAAGCTCCAGTGATCTTGATCTCAGTTTGAACAGCAGTGACCCTCCAAAGGTGCCATCTAGGTACTTCTCAAAAGCTGGCTTTTCTTTATATTGTAACCCCTGCAGTGATCTTTTCACGCTAACCCCTGCTCGCCAGTTTCGATTGCAGTCTTCCATGACTCTCTCTTTGACAAACCTTTTGCCTTCTTTCATTCCTACTTCTATGTTTGTGACCTCTATAGAGTAATTGTCCATTAGTTCCCTCACATGTTTTGACCACCCCGTTTCTATATTAGAATTCCAAATGGTATCGAGCATCAATTTGCACCACCGGTTGTCAGGCAGGTTTCTCAAGTAGTTAAAGTAACACAGTTTTCCCAAATCTACCCTGTCCTTGATTTTCATCCACCCAAGCCCCCCCCCCCCCCCCCTTACTGCTTCCAAAGCTGCAGCATTACTCGACCCTGTTATCCATCTGCCGGCATCATTCTGAGTACTTTCCAACTTCTTAATAACGGTTTGGTTTAATGGAATCACGTCCGTGCCATACGTTATACTTGGTAAACCCACCCTCTCCCACAGTGTTTTCCCCACAAAGACCTTATTGAAACTATTTTTCCCTAAAAGTTTTAGTTGGTTCAGAATTCTTTTCCCCTTCAGAATCAGTTTGGCTGAGTAATTTCTGTACACCCTTCTTCCCGTTATATTTATGCTTACCCCTAGATACTCATACTCTCCCGTTTCTCCTACAGTGATTTGTTTGCTTTCCCCTTCGGGGATTGAGAACTCCCCCACTCTCCATCTCTTCGTCATATCTACCTTGCGTCCAACGGGTATTACCTTGCTTTTATTTTCATTTAGTTCGAGCCGCCAAGTGTTCCCATATCTACCAACAATTTCCAGCAGTTTCTCTAGCCCCTGTTCAGTTCTAGACATTAACACCATGTCGTCCGCAAAGAATAAGCCTGGTATCTTTGTGTCTCCAACATTTACCCCCTCCGCACTCTGAATTAGTTCGTCCCCTAAATCTTTAACATACAATGCAAACAAAATCGGTGAAAAGATACACCTCTGCTTGAGGCCTATATCCATAGGGACTCGTTTTGTAGTGATACTCCCTAGACTGAGTTGGCTTTGCACATCTGTATACAGTGCTTTCATGATTCCCACAAAGTCCCCCCCCCCCCCCCCCCCCAGTCCGATGCCCTCGAGCTTTCGCCACATACCTTCCCTCCACACTCGGTCGTACGCTTTTTTCACATCTAGAAATGCCAGAAACACCTTTTTCTTTTCAGCCTTTGTTGATTCTATCAGTTGGGTGAGTGTAAATAGGTGATCAGTGACTCTTCGTCCTTTCCTGAAACCATTTTGAATTTCTCCTAAAAAACCTTTCTCTTCAATAACTTCCTCTAGTCTACCGTATATGACCTTACAGAATACTTTTCCGATGTTACTACTAACTGATATCCCCCTATAGTTATCTAGAACTTCCTTATCCCCCTTTTTGTGTATGAACGACACCTTACTTTCCCTCCACTCTCTGGGGACCTCTTGCTTTCGCAGAGCCAGGTTGAAAAGGTTTGTCAGGACTTCAATAAGTGCCTCCCCTCCATTTTTGAGGAATTCGTTCGGAATTTCATCAGTCCCTCCCGCTTTACCATTTTTTAATTTCGAGACCACGTTCCGCACTTCTTCTGCCGTTATTTCGCTACATACACGATTGGATAGGTTCTCCTCCACCAGTGTATTTCTTTTTGGTGGGGACCCACTGCCCCATCGCCTATCGTTTATCTTTTCCCAGTGCTTGACTAACTCTGAAGCGATACGGCCTTTATCTTCTGTACTTTCCCCATCCACTTTGATACTCTGCACACTACTTTTCCCCCGTTTATTTATCCAGTTCCAAAATACGTTTGAGCTCGAACCCCCCCGTTTTCTTTATTGTTCTGGCAAGACTGCAATTGTGCTCCTTCCTATTATTATTCTTTATCTCATTCACCTTTCTCCGTGCCAGTTCATATTCTCCTTTCATTAGTCTCGTGTCATTGTTATCCACCCCTTTAAGCTTCCTACTTCTTCTGTAAGCAGCGCATTTTACCTTCCTTTCTTTTATAGCCTTTTTCAGTCCCTCGTTAACCCTGTATCCAAGTTCTCTCGTTGGGACCCTCACCCTTCCTATACAATCCCTCCCTGCCTCTGTTAGGCTATTTACTATGCCATCTGAAATACTCTGGACATTTGCATCCCTAGGTATACATTCAAGATTTGGTTTTAGTTTTTCCCGAAACTGCTTCCAGTCGGTTCCTTGTTTTAGTCCCCAAACTTCCTTGAAGGTATTTCTGTCTCTATTCGTTTTTTGCCCATAATCTTAACTGTTATCAGGTTGTGATCACTACCCAAGTCATTTTTTCCCTCGTCATCTATTTCTACATCTATAACCTCCCTCCATACGCTAATGTCAGTGAGTATATAATCAATTATTGTTTTCTTATCGTTCCTCTCCCAGGTCCATTTACCCTTACATTTCGCATCCCTGTTCAGGATCTTTAAACCAAGCTCTTTTGATAGGTCCAACATCTTCCTCCCATTCGTGTTAATTTTCCTATCACCTCCCTGTATGCCCTCCTCCTTACCCCCGATGTGCCCATTGAAGTCCCCCATTAGGACAATACTGAACCCTCTGCTTCCAAGCTCTGTGATATTCGATCTAAGAGTTGTATATATTGAATCATTCCACTCAGGCTTACTTCCCTCCACTGCTAAGTATACAACACCAACGGCAACACTCCTGCTTCCTAACTTGATTTTTGCCCATACTATTTCGTTGGATACTGGAATCTGAGTCCTTGCTTCTGTGAGATCTGTAATCAATGAGGGCTGTAATTCCTCTTTAGCGTAGATGCCAACACCCCCACCCCGTTTCTGACCCTCAGTTCGCCCAGCTCCTATCCACACGCAACCCTTCATCTGATCAACCCGCTCATCCCGCCGTATCCACGTCTCACTTAGACCCATTATATCGAAGTCTCCTTCGTCCATCATTGTTGATATTTCGCTTACTTTCTTGTGCAGACCCTGGATGTTGCAGTACCCAAACTTAATGAATCTTTGTTTTTTTGTCATCACTGGCACATTATTATAACCCTGGTATGTCCCTGTATTGTGCATGTTTGTTGTTCTTCCTATGTTCCCAGCATTTGTGCCCCTCTAGGTTATCGGCTGTGGTCCCTACCCCCCTTTTCTCCAAAAAAGACCCAGTCACCTGTAAAATTTTTTGGCCCAACAGGTCTGTACCCATCCTACTTAAATGCAATCCGTCTCGCCCATACAACTCTCCTTGTCCCCAGAATGAATCCCAGTGGTCAATGAAATGTATTCCCAAGTCTTTGCAGTGCTCTTCCAGCTGCTCGTTTAGTGCCATAATCCGCGAGTTCCTCTCATTCCTACCACCCATAACGGGGAGCACCCCTGAAACGATGGTCCGAGCATTCCTGCTAAGTAGCTTACTAATTAGGTCCTTGTATGTGTCCACCAAACGAACTGATTTCCTCTCCCTGATGTTATTGGACCCCACATGTAATACCACTACCGGATCAGGCCCCGACCCAGCTACAATACCGTCCACTCTATCCCTCAGGTCCTCCACTTTAGCCCCCGGAAAGCACAGAACTGTTCTATTTTTACTGTCCGGACCACAGACAACCTTGTCGATCCCCCGAACTATGCTACTTCCCGCAACCACCAACTTACTTTTGGCCCTCGCCCTATTTATCTCCTCTAGTCTCCTATTGTTTACAGCGTCCTCTTCCTCTCCAACAGCCCCACTCGGAATCAATATCGGTATCGGTATCTTTGACCTAGGATTACTCCTATCCTTGTCCCTCCGTCTCTTTCCAGGCCCTGAACTACCTAGACTACTCCCCTGGTCTTCTCCCGTATCCCTCCTCCTTTTTCCTGGCCTAGACCCCAAGCTACTATCTGTTGCAACTACCTCCATCTCCCCCTCTGTCTCTTCCGAATCGAGCACATCAAATCTGTTTCTGGTGCTGCACTCCCCACTGCCTTTGGACTTTACACCCCTATCTACCTGCTTCTCTGGCCCCCCTTTCCTACCACTTTTGATAGTCCACGCCAAACGCTTTACAGCATTGCTCCGGCCTGGGCCCCCCTCATCTGTCCTACGTACTTTTCTAGCAGCCCCCACCTCATCACCTACCTCATTCACATCAAAGGTTCTACCCCCATGTTTCCTCTTGGAACCACCGACAACCTTCCATCCTTCTCGGAAAGCTACTTTCACAGGCGTAACTCCAGACAGCCCCGCCCCACCAAGTTTTCCCTTCAGCTCAGCAATCTCCCCCTCAAACTTAACAATTGTCTCAAGTAGGCGGAGGATTTCCTGGCAGTTTGCACATACCTCTCCATATCCCACCGAGCGACAGTCCCCATACATCATAGAACACTGTTTACAAACTTCAAGCCCAATATCGCCATCGGTGGCCCCACCAACCCGGCTCTGACCGACACTCCCAGTGACCTCTGTCTGCACACCAATACTTACCCCGTTGGCACCGTTGACCTGGACCGCGATATTACACGTATTTACCTCCATACTTACCTCCGTCTGAACAGACTTGCTCGCCATCATCAAGACAAAATTACGCGATCGGACAGGGAAAACTGTAAACACGCGACAAAACTTCAAGTTCAAAAGGCAACGCGACGAACCGTTCGACAACTTAGCGCTCACAGTTTTATTTAAGACCTCCTAACTTTGTCCCAGTTACTATACTAAACTAACTCCCCACAAATTTGAATAAAATAACCTGAAAATGAAATATATATGATTAGTAAACAATAAAAATACTTAATTTCGATTCGTAGCCAAGGAGACTTCTTCTGTGTACTTGCGGATCGAGGATGAGGCAAAGTTTCTGGGATTCAACCTGGATAGCAGTCTCAATCTAAACAATCAGATAAACTCAGTCACCGTCAAAGCCACTAAACGCATCAATTTCCTGAAAATGATTAGAGGTAAAAATTGGGGAGCCAATAAAGAAATTCTTCTCAATCTTTAATAATCATTTATACGCCCAGTACTACGATACGCACGAAAGCTTGCCTCTGTTACCAGTGGGAGTTGCAAACAGCGAGGAAAATCTCCACCTGCTGCCGGGTCTCCCCTCCCTGAGATATAAATCTCGGGGAAAAAATGCTGGCTTCCCCATCCAAAAGGACGGAAAAGTTGTAAATTAAAAACCGAATTGCTCTAATTTCCAGCTCTCTATCTTTTCTACCTCCTATATCTCATCAGACACACGACCAAACTGAATGACAAACGATGAGGGATTGAAACAATCCTCAAGCAAAGATGTGCAGAAAACCTAACTAGACCAAGGCAAGGACTGAAACAATCTTGCCAACAAACAGCCCTTTTAAGGGCTTTTTTTGTGGGTGGGGGGGGGGGGGGGGGGGGGGGTGTTGGAGGTCCTTTGGAATTCCCGAAGGATAACCAGATACCTCAAAATCACATACGGCATCCTATCTCCCAGAAGGCTTGATGGATGACTCCCGGTTTTTTCAAACTAAACTGTTGGAGCTTTCTCCATTCCTTTTTTGTAACCGCTATGGTCATATACCGGGGCCGCTACCAAACCGGCGTTGCTGTTTGGTTTTCTTTTTTCTTTTTCCCTTAAAATTGCCATCGCACAACATTATATTCCGGCTCGCCACCATGGTGGGACTCAAACCTCTACCATCGCCAAGCTGAAACCGAATAGAGCCCACTCTCTAATAGTCTTAATGGCGTTGAGGGTTTGGTCTTTGACAATATATCACTCCAATGCAAACTGCCGGGAATTCTAACTGCGTGCATACCCCTTCAGACCCCATTTGAGGCAATAGGAAAGCTAGGCCTGTGTGATCCAAGATCCATGTGAAATAAAATAAGGCTAACCGGGTCGCAAGGGATTTGTAAATCCCACATCGTCCCTGCGCGCCTTCGGCGCGCTAAAACCTTTCATTCATCATTCATGAGTGACCATCATTGGTTACGAGCAGATGCTTCCCTCATTTATGAAAAAAAATCCAATCCCATATCTTCTCAATAATTTGGTATTGAAGTGGGACGTTTCGTCCCCAACTGGGGACGAAACGTCCCACCCTGTCACGGGGACGAAACGTCCCACCAAGTAGGGGACGAAAGCAGGCCACCCAAAATCCTCTTTGATTTGAGGTTACCATCCTCAATGCTCTTTCTCTGACGATTTCTTTTTCTACCCTGGGTTGTACCCACTTCCAAGTCCGAGATCTCCATTGAATAGTTCTCCATTAACTCCCTCACCTGGTTCATCCATGTGTTTGTGTTTGAATTCCAAATATTTTGCAACATCAGTTTACGCCATCGGTTGTTGGGAAGATTTACCAAATAGATAAGATAATACAGTTTCATTAAGTCTATCCCGTCCTTGATCCTCATCCACACAAGCTCACTCCTGATTGCTTCCAGTGCTGCGGCATTACTCGATCCTGTTATCCACCGGCCTGCGCCATTCTGCAGTTTCCTCTTTAAAATCGTTTGGTTTGGAGGTATCATTTTCGCCCCATATGTTTTACTTCGTTCACCCACCATTTCCCAAATGGTCTTATCCTCGAAACCCCCATTGAAGCTGTTTCTCCCTATAAGTTTCATTTGATTAAGAATCCCCCCCCCCCCCCCCCCCCCCTTTCACGGTTAGCTTATTTGTGTGGTTTCGGTACATGCCTCTTCCCGTAATGTTCAAATTTACCCCCAAATACTCGTGGCTCCATTGCTTTTCGGCTTCGCGCGATTCGGCCCCAATAATGTTTGTGAACTATTCGGCCTCTTTTTGGGCCGAAAAGCGCAGCTTTTGAGGCCGAATGGTGTACAAAAAATAGAATTTTTACTTAAGCTTTTTGGCAATTACATGTTTATTTTTTTCATGGTCAGTGAATATTTTCAGTTATTTTTAAAATTTTATAATGCATTTAATGATTAAATGGAACGCGGTATAGCTCAGTATGTAGAGATGCAGGCTGCAAGCGGAGAGGTCCTCGGTTCGAATCCCATTTGCGTTGTGTCCTTGGGCAAGACACTTAATCCCAAGAGCCCACGTGGGGGTAGGGTGGTGTTGTGTATTAAGGCGTACTGCACGTCAAGCTAGTTCGTTGGGGTCTGACAGTTGCTCACCCGTTGCTCGGTGGTTCTCTCCGGGCACTCCGGCTTCCTCCATTCGTAAAACTGTGCGACACGAGGTGACCCTGGCTGTCGAAAGTATCGCCAAACCCCAATAAATAAAATCGTAGTGCTAATGTTTATGTAGTAATTGCTTTCCAGTAAATAACTCTGAAATAATTTACACAGAAAGTCACGCCTCCACTAACATAATTATAATTTTAGAGTTTCAAGTGATCCGATCGTAGTGCTAATGCCATATATAGTATATACGATAATACCATAGTGTGTTTTGATATGTTTGATATCTCAACGAGTTGAAAGTGAGTTTTTTTCGCGAGGCTTGCCGAGCGAAAAAAACTCACTTTCAACGAGTTGAGATATCAAACATATCAAAACACACTTTGGTGTTGTTGTATTTATCTTATACCGACCATTTTTGTTCTTTTCTGCATTTTTAAAAGGGTTTTTGGGATGATTTCGTGTCAAAATGTCGACTCAATGGAGTGGAGTCGACTGCTTTCTCTTGTTGGGCATGAATACAAGTGATGTGCCCGGAAAAGCTGTTGGTGCGTAACAAGGCCACCAATTCAAGTGAACGATAGAGTATAGTTCCCCTTAGAAAGTGGCCCTGTAACTGGGAAAACAATTACAGAAAATATACTTACGCCTCAATTCTTATGATTTATGACAAAAATATGTTTGTTTGATAATCAATTTCACCAGATTTGACACGATTTATAAACAATTTTGCGAATGTCATCATTATAATATAGAAAAAGACTATAGTCCGTTCTCCAATCTATATGACATAGGGGCATGTGTTATAGATAATCTATAACACATGGGCTATATCTTCAACAGGTATAAGATAAAATTTGTTTCCAGTAAATAACTTTAAAATAATTTACAATTTGCTGTCAACTCCTCCCCAACATAATTATTTTGCAATGAATTACTGTAAAATACCAATTGGTGTTTTCAAGTAAACAACTGCAAAGTAATTTTATAGTTTCAAGTGATCCGATCGTATGGTGCTAATGTATATGTAGTAATTGCTTTCCAGCAAATAACTCTAAAATAATTTACAACTTAAAGCCACGCCTTCGCGAACATAATTGTTTTGCAATTATTTACTTAAAGCACCAATTGGTGTTTTCCAGTAAATAACTGCAAAATATTTTTATAGTTTCAAGTGACCCGGTCGTAGTGCTGAATGCATGAAAAGTTTCAGCGCACCGAAGGCGCACAGGGGCGGTGTGGGATTTGAAATCTCTTGCGATCCAAATAACTTCATTTGCTTATGAATCCACAAGAGCCTGAAGCGTGGGCCAATAATCTTATTTGGTTTGGGTGTGCGCACTGGCAGTAGGTTACTGGGGCCAGACCCCAGAGAACCTTGAACTGTAAGGTGACTAGGAATTGTGCATAACTACAAGAATTCTGCTCTGTGTTTTGTTTAGAAACGTGGACATATTTATGGTAATACTGGAACCGGAGTTTGCTGGTTGTTTTAGAAAAAAGAAAAAGAAACCCAAACAGTCGCTGGTTTGGAAGCAGCCTCAGCATATTATCCCTAACGGTTATGAAAAGGAAAAAAATCACCAATGTATTTTTGAAAGCTGGGAGTCATCCTTCAGCCTATAAGGGAGTGTGGATGCTGAGCCTTGGCAATCCGGTCTGCCTTCAGAGAGAACCGATGACAGGGTGATGGAAAAAACAAAACAAAAAACAAAAACACACTCACAGATATACACCCAAAAGCCCTTAAAAGGGCTGTTGTATCTTTATTCACATGTTTATTTATTTAAAATGTACACTGGTCCCAGCCAGGTAAGCTTCTTTTAATCCTTGGTTGGTGTTTGGTTTCCCTGTGTATGCTAACAAAAAGCGTGTTCCAATTCCTTCTGCTCTTTGCCTCGTTCAAGAAAATTTGAGTGTTCAGTTAGAAAAGTTATAGGTAGAGATAGATAGAAATCCGCTGTTGTATATTGTGTGATTTTTGCTACTGATGAGGCGAGGGTGGGTTTCTTCGTAGCCACCCCCTCCCCCCCCCACACACACACACACACACACACACGTGCGCGCGCGCGAAGTTCCGAGGCAGTCCTCACAGACTCAACCCTAAAGCTCTCTTAATGAGTAGCGAGGCAATCCAAGCTGACTCCACGCATTCCGTGTCTTTATTAGAGAGAGATAGAAATCCGCTATTTTATACTGTGACTGTTGTGTGATTATTGCTATTGATGGACGAGTGGTGGGTTTCATCGTAGCCCACTCCCCACACGCAGAGTTGCGAGGCAGTCCTCACAGACTCAAACCCTAAAGCTCTCTTAATGAGAAGCGAGGCAATCCAAGCTGACTCCACGCATCCATGTCTTTATTAGAGAGAGATAGAAATCCGCTATTTTATATTGTGGCTGTTCTGTGATTGTTGCTATTGATGGAGGAGTGGTGGATTTCATCATAGCCCATTCCCCACAGTTGCGAGACAATCCTCACAGACTCAATCCTAAAGTTCTCAATGAGTAGCGAGATAATCCTCGCTGACTCCACGCAAACTAAATTCTAATTTGTGATCGTATAACTGGAGATCAATTCTGAGGACTGTTTTTTTTTCTTTGCTTCTTAAAGAATGTTACTCTCAGTTTTGGCGCATTGAGCTTGATGCGCCATACGGCGCACCAGCTCTCAAGATCGCGAATGGTATCCCGCAGGCGATTTTTAATTATGTTTCGGGACTTACTGGCTGTCCACATGCCTTTATCGACTGAGAACTGCGATAGTTCAACACAGTTTTTCCCTACTTTTCATGTTATTCACATATATTATGAAAAGAAGCGGTCTTAAAACCGATCCCCGTGGAGTGCTCGCTTCGAGTATCACTTCCTCTGACACCTCGCGGTTTACACTCACCTTGATTTTTCGGTCAGTTAGAAATGATGATATGATCCTCAGAATTTCAGTGGGTAATCCCATTTTCGCTAGTTGAAATCTCATGCCATTGTGCCATACCGAGTCGAACGCTTTTTCAACAGCCAAGAAAAGCGCTGTTCCTATTTCGTGTTGACTAAACGCTGCTTTCATTCAATCGACCAGTCTGTATACGTGTTCGATTCCTTCTTTCTGACTCCTATATGCCCTTTGCCATTATTATGTTTTAAAAGTTCATTGATTCGAGATAGCTGAGAAGTCTCATACTGAGAATCCGCTCATATATTTTTCAACACAGCTAAGCAAGGTAATTGTGCGGTAGTTTGGAGAGCGATGTGAAGTTAGTTTCTTATTTGACATTTTGACAAATATCGCTCCTTAAATGCTCGAAATAGAAAAATCCTGCACCCACCTTAACGAGGTTATCAACAGTACACTAGATGAAATCTGTCCCAAGCAAACACTAAAGCCGCGGATAAACAGAATAACCCAAAACAACACTTCAAATAATTAAACAAAAAAAAAACAAAAAAAAAAGAAAAGCCTTCTGGGCTTACCAATCAGAGACTGATCAAATCAAAAAGGCAGAACTTAAAACCGCCTATAATCGCCTACATGGGGAAGTAAAAAAAGGTCATACAGGCCCGTCGGAACGAAATTTATATTGGGGGGGGGGGGGGGGGGGGGTGCTGATATTGCTAATTTGGGTGAACTGGCTGCTACTAAATGGGTATGGGGTATCCAGATGCCGAAGGCATCTGACACGAGTGCTGAAGGCACGAGCTTTTTGAGGGGTGGGGGAGGGGAGGGGGAGTTACTCCCCCAGAAAAACTTTTTGAAAAGGGCGATAAAAGGAAGCATTCTGGTAGCTTTTGAAGCAAAAACCTCTCGATATTTTTAAACGGCAAAAGTTGTTTTTTTTAACAAAATGTTTCAAAAATCCCAATAGAACCCCATAACATTTGGGGACGGTTCTCACACCAGGTTCACCTGAAGGCCGTGGCCGTATTCCGTCATGCTAAAAAACAGTCAGGCCTTATGGTGGATTCATTAGTTTTATCATTACGCCAACGGTTGTCGTGGTCTTCTAAGCTGCCAAAGGAATTGCTCAAAACGTTTTTTGCACATCAACATATGCAGGTGCATGTTATACATTCAGTGATACGTTCATAATTCTAATCCAGGGGCATAGTAAGCTAATTTTCTTTTATTTGGGGGGGGGGGGGGGGGGGGGGGGGGGGGGTAGGACCTATATTCCCATGACGCGACGCGTCATCCGAGCGGCGAGTGGTGGGGGTGAACACGAGAGGGGATATCCTCCGTCTCGTTGGTGGGGGGGGGGGGGGGGGGCTCCCCCGAGAAAATTTTCGAATTTAAGATGTAAAAACATGCATTCTGGTTAATTCTGAGCAAATAAATCGTATATTCCTATGACGTGAAGCGTCATCCGAACCGCGAAGAGGCGAGTGGGGGGTGAGCACGGGAGGGGGTACCTCCCCGTCTAGATGTTTTTTTTTAATTTAAGATGTACAAATATGCATTCTGAGTGATTCTGAGCAAATACATCGTCAATAAGGAAATACGTCAGCTCTCTGATCAATTCAGCGTGATTTCCGAGCAGAATGACAGGAATAAAGAACATGCAATGAATTACCCTGTGGTTGGTTGGGGTTTAACATCGCTTTCCACAATTAGGCGAAAACACGACTGTCAGTTTTATTGGTGGAAGAAAGCCCACATGGAAACCACTCAATCCAGTAATCATTAACAGCAATGTCGGAATATGGTAACCAGTGGGCATCCCGTGTGGAGAAACCACTAACCCAGCCCAGTAAAGCCTACTTTTGACAAATTTGTGGGGGTGGGGAAATATCTCCCATCCCCTCCCCCTCCCCGTTCCTACGCCACTATTCTAATCTGAGTTAAATAATGTAATGTCCAATTTTATTCAGATTACATCGGTTGCTCCCATCATGGATAAACTAACGACGAAAGATGAGCAAATTATTGGAGGGGGGGGGGGGGGGCTGCAGCCCCCAGGCCCCCACCCCCCGGTTCCGACGGGCCTGTCATAGCTAACGACAATCGCGTGATATGAGAAAAAGCAACAGAAAACCTAAATGGACTGAGAGAACCTAAGAGATACTGAGATAATTTAAAACTATTACCGACCAAAAGAGCAAACGTGCCAATAATAATGCGCTGAAGACCTTACCAACCCTGCAACTAGCGATGTGAAGTTAGTTACTTATTTGACATTTGGACATTTTGACATTTTTTATTCCATCAAAACAGCAAAAATGGCACCTGCTCTAGGGTGGCACAAATGAAGCCGAGTTGATTGACATGTTGCCCGTCCACATAAGGCCTCTCATTATGGCGCAACCAAGACCCTAAAAGTGACAACCTCCAAGAAAACCTTCCAGATGGGCAAATCTGATCAAATAAATGGTGTTGAAGGGTGGCACAAATGAAGACGAGTTGATTGACATGTTGCCCGTCCACATAAGGCCTTTCTTTATGGGGCAACCAAGGCCCTAAAGTGACAACCTCCCAGAAAACCTTCTAGATGGGCAAATCTGATCAAATAAATGGGATTGTAGGGTGGCACAAATGAAGACGAGTTGATTGTCATGTTGCCGGTCCGCATAAGGCCTCTCTTTATGGGGCAACCAAGGCCCTAAAAGTGACAACCTCCCAGAAAACCTTTTAGATGGCAAATCTGAACAAATAAATGGTGTTGTAGTTTGGCACAAATGAAGACGAGTTCATTGACATGTTGCTGGTCCGCATAAGGCCTTCTTTATGGGGCAGCCAAGGCCCGAAAAGTGACAACCTCCCAGAAAACCTTCTAGATGGGCAAATATGATCAAATAAATGGTGCTGCAGGGTGGCACAAATGAGGACGAGTTGATTGACATGTTGCCCGTCAGCATAAGGCCTTTATTTATGCGGCAACCAAGGCCCTAAAAGTGACAACCTCCCAGAAAACATTCTAGATGGGCAAATCTGATCAAATAAATGGTGTTGAAGGGGGGCACAAATGAAGACGAGTTGATTGACATGTTGCCCGCCCGCATAAGGCCTTTCTTTATGGGGCAACCAAGGCCTTAAAAGTGACAACCTCCCAGAAAACCTTCTAGATGGGCAAATCTGATCAAATAAATGGTGCTGTAGGGTGGCACTAATGACGACGAGTTGACTGACATGTTGCCCGTCCACATAAGCCATTCTTTATGGGGCAACCAAGGCCCAAAAAGTGACAACCTCCCAGAAAACCTTCTACATGGGCAAATATGATCAAATAAATGGTGCTGTAGGGTGGCACAAATGAAGACGAGTTGATTGACATGTTGCCCGTCCGCATAAGGCCTTTCTTTATGGGGCAACCAAGGCCTTAAAAGTGACAATCTCCCAGAAAACATTCTAGATGGGCAAATCTGATCAAATAAATGGTGTTGAAGGATGGCACAAATGAAGACGAGTTGATTGACATGTTGCCCGCTCGCATAAAGCCATTCTTTATGGGGCAACCAAGGCCCTAAATGTGACAACCTCCCAGAAAACCTTCTAGATGGGCAAATCTGATAAAATAAATGGTGCTGTAGGGTGGCATAAATGAAGACGAGTTGATTCTTGACATGTTGCCCGTCTGCATAAGGCCTTTCTTTATGGGGCAACCAAGGCCTTAAAAGTAACAACCTCCCAGAAAACCTTCGAGATGGGCAAATATGATCAAATAAATGGTGCTGTAGGGTGGCACAAATGAAGACGAGTTGATTGACATGTTGCCCGTCCACATAAGGCCTTTCTTTATGGGGCAACCAAGGCCCTAAAAGTGACAACCTCCAAGAAAACCTTCTAGATGGGCAAATCTGATCAAATAAATAGTGCTGTAGGGTGGCACAAATGAAGACGAGTTGATTGACATGTTGCCCGTCCGCATAAGGCCTTTCTTTATGGGGCAACCAAGGCCCTAAAAGTAACAACCTCCCAGAAAACCTTCTAGATGGGCAAATCTAATCAAATAAATGGTGCTGTAGGGTGGAACAAATGAAGACGAGTTGACTGACATGTTGCCCGTCCACATAAGGCCTTTCTTTATGGGGCAACAAAGGCTCTAAATATGACGACCTCCCAGAAAACCTTCTAGATGGGCAAATCTGATCACATAAATGGTGCTGTAGGGTGGCACAAATGAAGATGAGTTGATCGACATGTTGCCCGTCCGTATAAGGCCTTTCTTTATGGGGCAGCCAAGGCCCTAAAAGTGACAACCTCCCAGAAAACCTTCTAGATGGGCAAATCTGATCAAATAAATGGTGCTGTAGGGTGGCACTAATGAAGACGAGTTGATTGACATGTTGCCCGTCCACATAAGGCCTTTCTTTATGGTGCAACCAAGGCCTTAAAAGTGACAGACTCCCATAAAACCTTTCAGATGGGCTAATCTGATCAAATAAATGGTGTTGTAGGGTGGCACAAATGAAGACGAGTTGATTGACATGTTGCCCGTCCGCATAAGGCCTTTATGGGGCAACCAAGGCCCGAAAAGTGACAACCTCCCAGAAAACCTTATAGATGGGCAAATCTGATCAAATAAATGGTGCTGTAGGGTGGCACAAATGAAGACGAGTTGATTGACATGTTGCCCGTCCACATAAGGCCTTTTTTATGGGAAAACAAAGGCCCTAAAAGTGACAACCTCCCAGAAAACCTTATAGATGGGCAAATCTGATCAAATAAATGGTGCTGTAGGGTGGCACAAATGAAGACGAGTTGATTGACATGTTGCCCTTCCACATAAGGCCTTTCTTTATGGGGAAACAAAGGCCCTAAAAGTGAAAACCTCCCAGAAAACCTTCTACATGGGCAAATCTGATCAAATAAATGGGGCTGTAGGGTGGAACAAATGAAGACGAGTTGATTGACATGTTGCCGTTCTGCATAAGGCATTTCTTTATGGAGCAACCAAGGCCCTAAAAGTGACAACCTCCCAGAAAACCTTCTAGATGGGCAAATCCGATCAAATAAATAGTGCTGTAGGGTGGCACAAATGACGACGAGTTGATTGACATGTTGCCCGTCCACATAAGGCCTCTCTTTATGGGGCAACCAAGGCCCTAAATGTGACAGCCTCCCAGAAAACTTTCTAGATGGGTAAATCTGATCAAACAAATGGTGTTGTAGGGTGGCACAAATGAAGACGAGTTGATTGACATGTTGCCCATCCGCATAAGGCCTTTCTTTATGGGACAACCAAGGCCCTAAAAGTGACAACCTCCCAGAAAACATTCTAGATGGGCAAATCTGACCAAATAAATGGAGTTGAAGGGTGGCACAAATGAAGACGAGTTGATTGACATGTTGCCCGTCCGCATAAGGCCTTTCTTTATGGGGCAACCGAGGCCCTAAATGTGGCAACCTCCCAGAAAACCTTCTAGATGGGCAAATCTGATAAAATAAATGGTGCTGTAGGGTGGCATAAATGAAGACGAGTTGATTGACATGTGGCCCGTCCGCATAAGGCCTTTCTTTATGGGGCAACCAAGGCCTTAAAAGTGACTACCTCCCAGAAAACCTTCTAGATGGGCAAATCTGATAAAATAAATGGTGCTGTAGGGTGGCACAAATGAAGACGAGTTGATTGACATGTTGCCCGTCCACATAAGGCCTTTCTTTATGGGGCAACCAAGGCCCTAAAAGTGACAACCTCCCAGAAAACCTTCTAGATGGGCAAATCTGATCAAATAACTGGTGCTGTAGGGTGGCACAAATGAAGACGAGTTGATTGACATGTTGCCCGTCCACATAAGGCCTTTCTTTATGGGGCAACCAAGGCCCTAAAAGTGACAACCTCCCAGAAAACATTCTAGATGGACAAATCTGATCACATAAATGGTGCTGTAGGGTGGCACAAATGAAGATGAGTTGATTGACGTGTTGCCCGTCCACATAAGGCCTTTCTTTATGGGGCAACCAAGGCCCTAAAAGTGACAACCTCCCAGAAAACTTTCTAGATGGGTAAATCTGATCAAATAAATGGTGTTGTAGGGTGGCACAAATGAAGACGAGTCGATTGACATGTTGCCCATCTGCATAAGGCCTTTCTTTATGGGACAACCAAGGCCCTAAATGTGACAACCTCCCAGAAAACATTCTAGATGGGCAAAGCTGATCAAATAAATGGTGTTGAAGGGTGGCACAAATGATGACGAGTTGATTGACATATTTCCCGTCTGCAAAAGGCCTTTCTTTATGGGGCAGCCAAGGCCTTAAATGTGACAACCTCCCAGAAAACCTTCTAGATGGGCAAATCTGATAAAATAAATGGTGCTGTAGGGTGGCATAAATGAAGACGAGTTGATTGACATGTGGCCCGTCCGCATAAGGCCTTTCTTTATGGGGCAACCAAGTCCTTAAAAGTGACAACCTCCCAGAAAACATTCTAGATGGGCAAATCTGACCAAATAAATGGAGTTGAAGGGTGGCACAAATGAAGACGAGTTGATTGACATGTTGCCCGTCCGCATAAGGCCTTTCTTTATGGGGCAACCGAGGCCCTAAATGTGGCAACCTCCCAGAAAACCTTCTAGATGGGCAAATCTGATAAAATAAATGGTGCTGTAGGGTGGCATAAATGAAGACGAGTTGATTGACATGTGGCCCGTCCGCATAAGGCCTTTCTTTATGGGGCAACCAAGGCCTTAAAAGTGACTACCTCCCAGAAAACCTTCTAGATGGGCAAATCTGATAAAATAAATGGTGCTGTAGGGTGGCACAAATGAAGACGAGTTGATTGACATGTTGCCCGTCCACATAAGGCCTTTCTTTATGGGGCAACCAAGGCCCTAAAAGTGACAACCTCCCAGAAAACCTTCTAGATGGGCAAATCTGATCAAATAACTGGTGCTGTAGGGTGGCACAAATGAAGACGAGTTGATTGACATGTTGCCCGTCCACATAAGGCCTTTCTTTATGGGGCAACCAAGGCCCTAAAAGTGACAACCTCCCAGAAAACATTCTAGATGGACAAATCTGATCACATAAATGGTGCTGTAGGGTGGCACAAATGAAGATGAGTTGATTGACGTGTTGCCCGTCCACATAAGGCCTTTCTTTATGGGGCAACCAAGGCCCTAAAAGTGACAACCTCCCAGAAAACTTTCTAGATGGGTAAATCTGATCAAATAAATGGTGTTGTAGGGTGGCACAAATGAAGACGAGTCGATTGACATGTTGCCCATCTGCATAAGGCCTTTCTTTATGGGACAACCAAGGCCCTAAAAGTGACAACCTCCCAGAAAACATTCTAGATGGGCAAATCTGATCAAATAAATGGTGTTGAAGGGTGGCACAAATGAAGACGAGTTGATTGACATATTTCCCGTCTGCAAAAGGCCTTTCTTTATGGGGCAGCCAAGGCCTTAAATGTGACAACCTCCCAGAAAACCTTCTAGATGGGCAAATCTGATAAAATAAATGGTGCTGTAGGGTGGCATAAATGAAGACGAGTTGATTGACATGTGGCCCGTCCGCATAAGGCCTTTCTTTATGGGGCAACCAAGTCCTTAAAAGTGACAACCTCCCAGAAATCCTTCTAGATGGGCAAATCTGATCAAATAAATGGTGCTGTAGGGTGGCACAAATGAAGACGAGTTGATTGACATGTTGCCCGTCCACATAAGGCCTTTCTTTATGGGGCAACCAAGGCCCTAAAAGTGACAACCTCCCAGAAAACCTTCTAGATGGGCAAATCTGATCAAATAACTGGTGCTGTAGGGTGGCACAAATGAAGACGAGTTGATTGACATGTTGCCCGTCCACATAAGGCCTTTCTTTATGGTGCAACCAAGGCCCTAAAAGTGACAGACTCCCATAAAACCTTTCAGATGGGCTAATCTGATCAAATAAATTGTGTTTTAGGGTGGCACAAATGAAGACGAGTTGATTGACATGTTGCCCGTCTGCATAAGGCCTTTCTTTATGGGGCAACCAAGGCCCTAAAAGTGACAACCTCCCAGAAAACCTTATAGATGGACAAATCTGATCAAATAAATGGTGCTGTAGGGTGGCACAAATGAAGAGGAGTTGATTGACATGTTGCCCGTCCACATAAGGCCTTTCTTTATGGGGAAACAAAGACCCTAAAAGTGAAAACCTCCCAGAAAACCTTATACATGGACATATCTGATCAAATAAATGGTGCTGTAGGGTGGCACAAATGAAGACGAGTTGATTGACATGTTGCCCGTCCACATAAGGCCTTTCTTTATGGGGCAACCAAGGCCCTAAAAGTGACAACCTCCAAGAAAACCTTCTAGATGGGCAAATCTGATCAAATAAATGGTGCTGTAGGGTGGCACAAATGAAGACGAGTTGATTGACATGTTGCCCGTCTGCATAAGGCCTTTCTTTATGGGGCAACCAAGGCCCTAAAAGTGACAACCTCCCAGAAAACCTTCTAGATGGGCAAATCTAATCAAATAAATGCAGCTGTAGGATGGCACAAATGAAGACCAGTTGATTGACATGTTGCCCGTCCACATAGGGCCTTTCTTTATGGGGCAACCAAGGCCCTAAAAGTGACCACGTCCCTAAAACATTCTACATGGGCAAATCTAATCAAGTAAATGGTGCTGTAGGGTGGCACAAATGAAGACGAGTTGATTGACATGTTTCCCGTCTGCATAAGGCCTTTCTTTATGGGGCAACCAAGGCCCTAAATGTGACAACCTCCCAGAAAACCTTCTAGATGGGCAAATCTGATCAAATGAATGGTGCTGTAGGGTGGCAAAAATGAAGACGAGTTGATTGCCATGTCGCCCGTCCACATAAGGCCTTTCTTTATGGGGCAACCAAGGCCCTAAATATGACAACCTCCCAGAAAACCTTCTAGATGGGCAAATCTGATCAAATAAATGGTGCTCTAGGGTGACACAAATGAAGATGAGTTGATTGACATGTTGCCCGTCCGCATAGGCCTTTCTTTATGGGGCACCCAAGGCCCTAAATGTGACAACCTCCCAGAAAACCTTCTAGATGGGCAAATCTGATCAAATAAATAGTGTTGTCGGGTGGCACAAATGAAGACGAGTTGATTGATATGTTGCCCGTCCACATAAGGCCTTTCTGTATGGGGCAACCAAGGCCCTAAAAGTGACAACATCCCAGAAAACCTTCTAGATGGTCAAATCTGATCAAATGAATGGTGCTGTAGGGTGGCACAAATGAAGACGAGTTGATTGACATGTTGCCCGTCCGCAGAAGGCCTTTCTTTATGGGGCAACCAAGGCCCTAAAAGTGACAACCTTCCAGAAAACCTTCTAGATGGACAAATCTGATCAAATAAAAGGTGCTATAGGTGAACTCGAGTTTAAAGCGAGTTTATCGGCGATATTAACGCAAATTTATCCGCGAGGTTATCGCGACTTTATCCGCGTTGTTAGCAAGAGTTAATTCGCAAGGTTAACGCGAGTTTATCGCCAGTTTATCCTTGAGGTTAGCGCGAGTTTATCTGCGAGGTTAAAGCAATCTTAACGCGAGTTTGACAGGAGTTTATCCGCGAGGTTGACGCGAGATTAACGCTAGTTGAACCGCGAGGATAACGGATGTTAATCCGCACGTTTAGCGGGAGTTTGATACGAGGTTACCTGCGAGTTTAACGGGAGTTGTGCGCGAGTTTAACGCAAGGTAACGCGAGTTTGACAGCAGTTTATCCACTAGGCTATCGCGAGTTTGGCGCGAGGTTTTTCCGCGAGGTTAACGTGGGTTTAACCGCGAATTTATCCGCAAAGTAAACGCGAATTCACACGCGACCTTGTGGATAAACTCGCGTTAAACACCCGCTAACATCACGGATACTCTCACATTAACCTCGCGTCAAAACTCGCGTGGATAAACTCGCGTTAAACACCAGCTAACATCACGGATACTCTCGCATTAACCTCACGTCAACCTCGCAATAAACTCCCGTTAAACTCGAATTCACCTCCCGGATGAACTAGCGTTAACCTCGAGTTAACCTCACTTTAAACTCGCGTAAACCTAGCGGATAAACTCGCGTTAATCTCGCGATTAAACTCACGTTAACGTCGCACATAAACCCGCGCTAATCCCGCGGATGAACACAAGCTAACCACGCGATTTAACTCGCATTATTCTTGCATTAATCCCGGGGGTAAACGCACGTTAACCTCGCGAATTAAGTAGCGTTAAACTTCCGTTAAACTCGCCTTAACATCGGGGATAAATTCGCGTTAAACTCGCGGGTAAACACACGTTAGCATCGCGGATTAACTCACTTTAAAGTTGCGTTACACTCAAGTTAACCTCGCGTTAACCTCGCGTTAACCTCGCAGATAAACATGCGTTAACCTCTTAGATTAATTCCCGTTGAACTCGAGTTAACCTTGATTTACATTCATTTTAACCTAGCGGTTAGACTCCCGTTAATCTCACGGATAAACTCATGTTAAGCTCGCGTTAGGGTCGCGCATAAACTCGTGCTCACTTCGTTAACCACGCGAATTAACACTAGTTAATCTCGCGTTAACCGCGGCGATAAACTCGCGTAAAACTCACGAACAAACACACGTTAAATTCGCGTTAACCTCGAGGATTAACTCGCGGATAAACTCGCGATAACAACGCATGTAAACTCACGATAACCTCGTGCGTAAATTCGCGTTAACTTCGCCGATAAACTCGCGTTAAACTCGAGTTAACCTCGCGGATGAACTCGCGTTAACGTCGCGCATAGATTCGCACCAAACTCTCGTTAACCTCGTGAATAACCTCACGTTAATCTCGTATAAACCTTGGGGATATACTCGCGTTAAACTCGCGGACAATCACGCGTTAAATTCGCGTATAATCACGCGTTAACCTCGAGTTAACGTTGCGTATAATCACGCGTTAATCGTGCGGATTAACTCGCGTTACACTGGTGTTAAACTCGCGTTAAACTCGCGGCTAAACACACATTATCATCGCGGATTTCCTCGCGTTAAACTTGCGTTAAACTCGCGTTAATCTCGCCGATAAATTCGCGTTATTCTCGCTTTAACCTCGGGGATAAACTCGCGTTCAACTCGCGGACAAACACTCGTTAAATTCGCGTCAACCTCGCGGATTAATTAGTATTAATCTCCTGGATTAACTCGAGTTAATCTCGCGTTACCCTCGCGGATTAATTCGCGTTAATCTCGGGTTAATCTCGGGGATATACTCGCGTTAAACTCTCGGACAAACACGCGCCAAACTCACGTTATCCTCACGGAGTGACTCGCCGAAAAACAAGCGGATAAACTCGCGATAACCTCGGGCATGAACTCGCGTTATAATCGCGGATAAACTCGCGGAAAACTCGAGTTAACCTTGCAGATAAACTCGCGTTAACCTACCGAATAGACTCGCGTTAATCTCGGGAATAAATTCGCTTTAAACCCGATAATCTCGCGATAACCTTGCGCATACATTCGCGTTAATATCGTGGATAAGCTTGCGTTAAACTCGCGTTAACCTCGCGAATTAACTCTCGCTAACAACGGGGATAAACTCGCCATAACCTCGTGGATAACTTCGCGTTAACATCGCCGATAAACGCGCGTTAAACTCGAGTTAACCTCGTGGATAAACTCGAGTTAGACTCGCTTTAACCTTGCTGACAAACTCGCGTAAGACACACGCTGACCTCACGCATAATCGTGCGCTGGCAACGCGGATAATCTCCCGTCAAAATCGAGTTAACCTCGCGGATGAATACGCGTTAAACTTGAGTTAACCTCGCTTTAAACTTGCGTTAATCTAGCAGATAGATTCGCGTTAAATCTTGCACAGAAACACGCGTTAACCTCGCGAATTAACTCGAGTTAATCTCGCATTAACCTCGCGGATTAACTAGTGTTAAACGCGCGTTAAACTCGCCTTAACCTCGGCGATAAATTCGCGTTACACTCGTGGGTAAACACACATTAACATCGTGGATTAACTTGCGTAAAACTTGCATTACACTCGCGTTAATCTCGCGGATTACTCGCGTTAACCTAGCAGTTCACATGCGTTAACCTCCCGGATTAACTCGCGTTAATCTCGCGGATAGTCTCACGCCAAACGCCGGCTAACCCCGCGGATAAACACGAGTGAACCTCACGGATTACCTCAGATTAATCTCGCTTTAACCTCGGGGATAAACTAGTGTTACAATCGCGGGCAAACACGCGTTAAATTCGCGTTACCCTCGCAGATTAACTCACAGATAAACTCGCAATAAGCCCGGGGATAAATTCGCGCTAAGCTCGCGTTCAGCTCGCGCTAACAACGCGGATAAACTCGCGATAACCTCGCACATAAACTCGCGTCAACATCACCGATAAACTCACGTTAAACTCGCGGACAAACTCGCGTTAACCTCGCACATAACCTCGCGTTAACCTCGCGTTAAATTTGCGTTACCCTCGTGGATAAACTCGTGTTAAACTCGCGTTAAACTTGCGGATAAGCTTGCGTTAAATACGTGCTAACCTCACGGACAAACTCGCGTTACCCTCGCGTTAAACATGCGCTAATAACGTGGATAACCTCGCATTAAACTCGAGTGAACCTCGCGGATAAACGCGTGTTAAACGCGAGTTAACTTCGCGTTAAACACGCACCCAGTGGTTAGACTCGCGTTAAGTTCGCAGATAAACTCGGGTTAGCGTCGCGCATAAACTCGCGCTAATCTCACGGATACTCGTCAATCTCGCGCTAACCTCGGGGATAAACTCATGTTAAACTCGCAGACAAACACGCGTTAAATTCGCGTTAACCTCGCGGATTAACTCGCGGATAAACTTGCGATAACCTGGCGCATAAACGCGTGTTAACATCGCCGATAAACTAGAGATGTACTCGATTTAACCTCGCGGATAAACTCGCATTAAAATCGCGGATAAACTCGCGTCAAACTCGAGTTAAACTCACCGATAAACTCGTGTTAATCTCCCGGATAAACTCGCACCAAACCCGCGTTAACCTCGTGGATAAATTCAAGTTAAACTCTCGCTAATAACGCGGATAAACTCGCGATAACCTTGCGCACAAACTCGCATTAATATCGCGGAAAAACTCGCGTTAAACTGGCGGAAAAGTTCGGTTTAACGTCGGGCATAAACTCGCGCTGACCGTGCCGATAAACACACGTCAATCCCGGGGATTAACTCGCGTTAAACTCGCATAAACCTCGCGTTAACCTCGGGGGTAAACTCGCGGATGAACACCCGTCAACATCTCGTTAATCTCGCGTATAAACGCACGTTAAACTCGAGTTAACCTCGCGGGTACATTCGCGTTAACCTCGCGGATTAACTCACGTTAAACTCGCGTAAACGTCGCGGATATACTCGCGCCAAACTCGCGATGACCTCGCGGATAAACTCGCCGCATACTCGCGTAACATCGCGTTTAACTCGCGCTAACAAAGTGGATAAATTCGCGATAACCTCGTACATAAACTCATGTAAATATCGATGATAAACACGCGCCAATGTCGCGTTAACCTCGTGGTTGGACTCGTATTAACCGCGTGTTAACATCGCCGATAAACGCGCGTTAAACTCGAGTTAACCTCCCGGATAAACTCACGCCAATTAATATCCTTGCGCATAAACTCGCATTCTATTCCGGATAAACTCGCGTTAAACGCGCGCTAACCTCACGGAAAAAACCCGCGTTAATCTCGAGTTAACATCACGGGTTAACTCTCGCTAACAAAGCGCATAAACTCGCGATAACCTCAAGGACAAATTCGCATTAAACTCGAGTTAACCTCGCGTTTTACTCGCGCTAACAATGTGGATAAACTCGTAATAACCTCGTGCATAACCTCGAGTTAACATCGCCGATAAACGCGCGTAAAACACGAGGTAACCTCAAGGATAAACTCGAGATAACCTCGCGTAAGAACTCGCGCCAAACTCGCGTTATCTTCGAAGATAAACTCGTGATAACCTCGCGTTAAACTCGCGTTAATAACGTGGATAACCTCGCATTAAACTCGAGTGAACCTCGCGGATAAACGCGTGTTAAACTCGAGTTAACTTCGCGTTAAACACGCACCCTGTGGTTAGACTCGCGTTAAGTTCGCGGATAAACTCGGGTTAGCGTCGCGCATAAACTCGCGCTAATCTCACGGATACTCGTCAAACTCGCGTTAACCTCGGGGATAAACTCGTGTTAAACTCGCAGACAAACACGCGTTAAATTCGCGTTAACCTCGCGGATTAACTCGCGGATAAACTTGCGATAACCTGGCGCATAAACTCCTGTTAACATCGCCGATAAACTCGAGATGTACTCGATTTATCCTCGCGGAAAACTCGCGTTAATGTCGCGCATAAACTCGCGTTATAATCGCGGATGAACTCGCGTCAAACTCGAGTTAAACTCACCGATAAACTCGTGTTAATCTCCTGGATAAACTCGCACCAAACCCGCGTTAACCTCGTGGATAATTCAAGTTAAAACTCTCGCTAATAACGCGGATAAACTCGCGATAACCTTGCGCACAAACTCGCATTAATATCGCGGAAAAACTCGCATTAAACTAGCGGGAAAGCTCGGGTTAACATCGGGCATACACTCGCGCTGACCGTGCCGATAAACACACGTCAATCTCGGGGATTATCTCGAGTTAAACTCGCATAAACCTCGCGTTAACCTCGGGGATAAACTCGCGTTAACCGGCGAATGAACACCCGTCAACATCGCGTTAATCTCGCGTATAAACGCACGTTAAACTCGAGTTAACCTCGCGGATACATTCGCGTTAACCTCGCGGATTAACTCACGTTAAACTCAAGTAAATGTCGCGGATATACTCGCGCCAAACTCGCGATGACCTCGCGGATAAACTCGCTTCAAACTCGCGTAACATCACGTTTAACTCGCACTAACAAAGCGGATAAATTCGCGATAACCACGCACATAAATTAGTGTTAACATCGCCGATAAACACGCGCCAATGTCGCGTTAACCACGTGGGCGGACTCGTATTAACCGCGTGTTAACATCGCCGATAAACGCGCGTTAAACTCGAGTTAACCTCCCGGATGAACTCACGCCAAATAATATCCTTGCGCATAAACTCACATTACTATTCCGGATAAACTCGCGTTAAACGCGCGCTAACCTCACGAAAAAAAACCGGTGTTAATCTCGAGTTAACATCGCGGGTTAACTCTCGCTGACAACGCGCATAAACTCGCGATAACCTCGTGGACAAATTCGCGCTAAACTCGAGTTAACCTCGCGTTTTACTCGCGCTAACAACGTGGATAAACTCGTAATAACCTCGTGCATAACCTCGGGTTAACATCGCCGATAAACGCGCGGAAAACACGAGGTAACCTCGCGGATAAACTCGTGATAACCTCGCGTATGAACTCCCGCCAAACTCGCGTTATCTTCGCAGATAAACTCGTGATAACCTCGCGTTAACATCGCCGATAAACTTGCGTTAAACTCATGTCAATCTCGCGTATAAACTCGCGTTAACCTCACGGATATACTACCGCCAAACTCGCGGACGACCACGCATTAAATTCGCATTAAACTCGCGTTAACATCGCGGATAAACTCGCGTTTAACTCGATTAAACTGGCGTCAAACTGGTGTTAACCTTACTAATAGGCTCGTGTTAATCTCGCGAACAGACTCCTATTAAACATGTATTAATCTCGCATATAAACTCCAGTTAACCACGAGTATTACCTCGCATTAGACACAGCACGCGTTAAACACGCGTTAAACAAGCATTAAACACGCGTTAATCACGTGGATAAACTCGAATTAAAGTCGTGTTATCCTTGCTGATACACTCATGGATAAACTCTCGTTAACTGCACGGATAAACACGCCTTTACATCGCGGATTAACTCGCGTTAATCTCGTGTTAAACTCGGGGATATACTCGGGGAGTCAATGTGCTGGGTTAACGCAAGTTATCCGCTATGTCAATACGGACAATATATCAATCAACTCGTCTTCATTTGTGCCACCCTAGAGCACTATCTATTTATGGCCTTGGTTGCCCCATAAAGAAAGGCCTTATGCAGACGGGCACCATGTCAATCAACTCTTCTTCATTTGTGCCACCCTACAGCACCATTTATTTGATCAGATTTGCCCATCTAGAAGGTTTTCTAGGAGGTTGTCACTTTTAGGGCCTTGGTTGCCCCATAAAGAAAGGCCTTAAGTGGACGGGCAACATGTCAATCAACTCGTCTTCATTTCTGCCACCCTACAGCACCATTTATTTGATCAGATTTGCCCATCTAGAAGGATTTCTGGGAGGTTGTCACTTTTAGGGCCTTGGTTTCCCCATAAAGAAAGGCCTTATGTGGACGGGCAACATGGCAATCAACTCGTCTTCATTTGTGCCACCCTACAGCACCATTTATGTGATCAGATTTGCCCATCTAGAAGGTTTTCTGGGAGGTTGTCACATTTAGAGCCTTGGTTGCCCCATAAAGAAAGGCCTTATGTGGACGGGCAACATGTCAATCAACTCTTCTTCATTTTGCAACCTGACAGCACCATTTATTTGATCAGATTTGCCCATCTAGAAGGTTTCCTGGGAGGTTGTCACTTTTAGAGCCTTGGTTGCCCCATAAAGAAAGGCCTTATGTGGACGGGCAACATGCCAATCAACTCGTCTTCATTTGTGCCACCCTACAGCAGCATTTATTTGATCCGATATGCCCATCTAGAAGGTTTTCTGGGAGGTTGTCACTTTTAGGGCCTTGGTTGCCCCATAAAGAAAGGGCTTATGTGGACGGGCAACATGGTAATCAACTCGCCTTCATTTGTGCCACCCTACAGCACCATTTATTTGATCAGATTTGCCCATCTAGAAGGTTTCCTGGAAGGTTGTCACTTTTAGGGTCTTGGTTGTGCCATAAAGAAAGCCCTTATGCGGACGGGCAACATGTCAATCAACTCGTCTTCATTTGTGCCACCCTACAGCGCCATTTATTTGATCAGATTTACCCATCTAGAAGGTTTTCTAGGAGGTTGTCACATTTAGGGCCTTGGTTGCCCCATAAAGAAAGGCCTTATGTGGACGTGCAGCATGTCAATCAACTCGCCTTCATTTGTGCCACCCTACAGCAGCATTTATTTGATCAGATTTGCCCATCTAGAAGGTTTTCTGGGAGGTTGTCACTTTTAAGGCCTAGGTTGCCCCATAAAGAAAGGTCTTATGCGGACGGGCAACATGTCAATCAACTCATCTTCATTTGTGCCACCCTACAGCACCATTTATTTGATCAGATTTGCCCATCCAGAAAGTTTTCTGGGAGGTTGTCACTTTTAGGGCCTTGGTTGCCCCATAAAGAAAGGCCTTATGTGGACGGCCAACATGTCAATCAACTCGTCTTCATTTGTGCCACCCTACAACACCATTTATTTGATCAGATTTACCCATCTAGAAGGTTTTCTGGGAGGTTGTCACTTTTAGGGCCTTGCTTGTCCCATAAAGAAAGGCCTTATGCAGACGGGCAACATGTCAATCAACTCGTCTTTCTTTGTGCCACCCTACAGCACCATTTATTTGGTCAGACTTGCCCATCTAGAGGGTTTTCTGGGAGGTTGTCATTTTTAGGGCCTTGGTTGCCCCATAAAGAAAGGCCTTATGCAGACGGGCAACATGTCAATCAACTCATCTTCATTTGTGCCACCCTACAGCTCCATTTATTTGATCAGATTTGCCCATCTAGAAGGTTTTCTGGGAGGTTGTCACTTTTAGGGCCTTGGTTGCCCCATAAAGAAAGGCCTTATGTGGACGGCCAACATGTCAATCAACTCGTCTTCATTTGTGCCACCCTACAGTACCATTCATTTGATCAGATTTGCCCATCTAGAAGGTTTTCTGGGAGGTTGTCACTTTTAGGGCCTTGGTTGCCCCATAAAGAAAGGCCTTATGTGGACGGGCAACATGTCAATCAACTCATCTTCATTTGTGCCACCCTACAGCAGGTGCCATTTTTCCTGTTTTGATGGAATAAAAAATGTCAAAATGTCAAAATGTCAAATAAGTAACTAACTTCACATCGCTATTCCTAATTCATTGAGCGCTGAATGTTTTCTATGCCTGCATGCAACAAGCATAAGTAGTTGTGCTGGGGCTGGATGACCCTATTCGTCCGGAGGGATGGGCCAGAGATCTGAGCCGGAGTCCTGCATCGATGACGTCATCTTAATTAAAAAGTTACGTAAGGTAATTAACGTCACTTAATTAATTTTTTTTTTTAATCACTTTAATGACTGTTGCATAATTAATGTAATTAATGTAAGTAATGAGTGTAATTAGAGTTGATTATAATAATTAGTATTTTAATAAATGAATTAATAATGACGTACTGGACATATATATGAATGCTATCGACTGACTGACCCGCAAAGGTGAACAGTTCATTGCGTGTTTAGGTATCATTAAATCGATTTTTCTTTTCAAACGCCAACTACTGACAGATGTTGAAGCAATTAAATCTATTGTCACACTTTAACGACCGGTCATAAATATCGTTAGACTGGACATGGTATCATGTATTTAAAAATCAATGATGATCTCACGTGACAAGATGTGTCTTGCTTTTAACTGAAGACTGTGAACGACTCCATTGTGGCTATTATTATAGGTGTAATTGGATTTAATAACTTGGCATGATTCTTACATATTAATAACGCTAGTTTATTCTTCTCGTTTTTATGGCTGTCGAAAAACTCTCATAGACCAAAGTATTCTGATTTTACGCCTCACGCGATAAAGTAATTTTTTAATCCGATGACCACATGAACAAATAACATTTCGGTTTTTGAAAAGCGGGCGTGTTTGTTTTTTCCCCTATAAAGTTGGACGATTCGAACCTCACTCTCATTAGAAACCGTGTCAGAAAAGCCAAGATGACAAGCATCGACTATACTTCCGTAAGCAGCTATGAGCGAACCAAGAAGCAGCGAGCCAACGAAGAATTTGCATTAGCATTAAAAAAGTGGTGGTCAGCGACGCTCCCCACGAAGGAACAAGAAAAGAGACTAAAAGACTACCCGTTTGTTGAGGCTGCCAGACGTCCTTTCGGGGAGATAGAGTACAGAAATCGACCCAAACACTGGTTCGATCTTCCTGTACACATGCAGGAGGAAGCACTAGTAGGGCCACCAATAAGAGTTAACAAAGATTGGGAAAAGGATTTCTTCACCGAGGCGGAGATGGGAGGAAAAAAATAGCTTTCTATGGAAAGCAAAAAAACGGCCCTTTTCAGGGCCACCATAATCTTAAAAAGAGTTGCTTTGTCACAAACACACACTTTTTTAACCAATCAGACACCTCCATTATCCCACACCCTCACCATCACACCCCTGTATCCCCTCACAGTACCTAAAACTTTCCTGAACTCCCCTCCTCCATGTCATCCAATACTAAAAAAACTTTTGGAAACCTCTCTCCCCCTCCCCCAGCCCTCACAATAGCTAAATTATCTCGAACCCCAGTTCAGTTCTCTAAATGTAATGGACATGTCAGGCCCCCCGAATATGCCTTCCCCACAATTTTGAGCGATCAAATTACCCCGATTAGTCTCCTCTCATAACTTACCACACTCTTAACCCGTATTTACTATGAGATTGTCTCCCTAATAAATAGCGTATGTTCATTTAATATAATATATTAATAATTCTCGTTAAATAATTCATTCCACAAGACACTTGTCGAAAAAAAACAAAATGGCGGATTAGTTTGACAGAAATACGCGTATCGATTTATTCAGGAATGTCTGTCGGTTGTGTCCTTGGGCAAGACACTTCATCCCTATTGACCATGTGGGGGCATGGTGACGCTGTGCACTAAGGCGTACTGCACGTCGATGGAACACCTGTCTTCAACCAATGCAGACCCTGTGTAGAATCTTGACAGTTACGTGCCGTTGCTCGGTGGCTCTCTCCGGCTTCCTCCGCCCGTAAATCTGTCGTGCTCATGATTAGTCATTGTGCAGACCTTAAACACCAATAAATAAATATAAATAAATAGTCGGTTATCAAAACAGCCCTTGAGTGTTTAACAGTTAATTGTGGACCAGTGCGTTTAAAAATGAAAAATTTGGGTGATAGCACTATGGACTGTGTTTAAACATAGAAAAATCACACCCGCGCTATTACTAACCCGTATGATTTATTTTTGAACGTTCACTGAAGAATAACCCACCCATCTAAGTAAAAGCATGAAAGAGCTACCATTATCTAATTACCTATGTGGGGGTGGGGGTGGTCGGTAACGTTGTGTACTATGGCGTACTACCTTCAGCCAATGATAACCCTGTGTAGAACTTTGACAGTTGTTTGCCTCTGCGCGATGGTTCTTTCCGGATTGCTCCAACTGTCGTTAAATAAATGAAAAAAAACTACAATTCTATAATAACAGGCCAAGCCCCCTTCGTTTTGTCAGGGGGAAAATCAACAGTACTTTCACCCCCTCATTTTAATAGTTGAAAAGCGCTGTTATTCGATCAAAAAAAAAATGGTAAAAGGATATGCGACTCTGTATTAGCCACCCAAATATAACCCACCTAGAGCTGCACGAAAGCTACGTACACTATTCGAACTCCCACATTGTGTCCTTGGGCAAGGTAATTTACCCCGATTATCCACATGGGAGCACGATGACGGCGTGTAATAAGGTGTACTGCACGTCGGTGATACGCATATTTTAGAACAATCTAACCCTGCTTGTGCGGATTTCCAACGTTGGTGAGATGACAGTTACTCGTCTTTGCTCTGTGGTTCTCTTTGGATATTCCGGAGTCTACCTGTAAAATTGTCACGTTTAAGTATAACTTGAGCTTGATGTCCGGGTGTAATGAAATAGCTTATTTTCTGCAGACATTCTAAATAAACGCAGTTGGTTTACAGACCTGTAATATATTTTCTTTTCAATTGAGTAAAAATAGATGATAGTTACTGATGTAACACGCCGATTAGTATGTTTAATGAATCTAACTACACCAGCCCAACCGACCCTTTGACCACCATGATCACAACTCTCTCTCTCACCGATACAGTATGGGTGGAAACTAATTGCGTTCAAGCTGTTGTTTTTTTTTTTTCTAGGTTTTACCACCCCCCTTACAGCGCAAATCGAAATGAAATCTGATTCATTCAATCATACTACAGTGCATGTCAAAATTAATTTTTGAACGCCATTTTTTCTATGTGCCACTATCAGCAGCTATGACCATACCGTAACTTTGTGGTAAAACGATTATTTTTGTACAAAACTCAAGACCTTTCCCTCACAAATACCTATATAAAACAAGATAATACGCGAGAATGCGTTGTGTACCTGCATTTTGTTGATAAAATATGTCATGACCACATTCCCGGATATTATTAATGTACCCGCTTAATAACAGCCAAATGGCGAATGTCAAGAAAGGCACTCTGTAGTTTAGGAGACTCCACAAATAAAAACAAAATCAAAAATCTGAGATATATTGCATTTATTTAAATATCGATATTAACCAGAGGTCGAAACTAGTCAAATTAATTAGTATTAAATTACAAATGAATATGAAATTTGCAGTAAAATGACCTTATGCAGACGGGCAACATGTCAATCAACTCATCTTCATTTGTGCCACCCTACAGCTCCATTTATTTGATCAGATTTGCCATCTAGAAGGTTTTCTGGGAGGTTGTCACTTTTAGGGCCTTGGTTGCCCCATAAAGAAAGGCCTTATGTGGACGGCCAACATGTCAATCAACTCGTCTTCATTTGTGCCACCCTACAGTACCATTCATTTGATCAGATTTGCCCATCTAGAAGGTTTTCTGGGAGGTTGTCACTTTTAGGGCCTTGGTTGCCCCATAAAGAAAGTCCTTATGTGGACGGGCAACATGTCAATCAACTCATCTTCATTTGTGCCACCCTACAGCAGGTGCCATTTTTCCTGTTTTAATGGAATAAAAAATGTCAAAATGTCAAATAAGTAACTAACTTCACATCGCTATTCCTAATTCATTGAGCGCTGAATGTTTTCTATGCCTGCATGCAACAAGCATAAGTAGTTGTGCTGGGGCTGGATGACCCTATTCGTCCGGAGGGATGGGCCAGAGATCTGAGCTGGAAGCCTGCATCGATGACGTCATCTTAATTAAAAAGTTACGTAAGGTAATTAACGTCACTTAATTAATTTTTTTTTTAATCACTTTAATGACTGTTGCATAATTAATGTAATTAATGTAATTAATGAGTGTAATTAGAGTTGATTATAATAATTAGTATTTTAATAAATGAATTAATAATGACGTACTGGACATATATATGAATGCTATCGACTGACTGACCCGCAAAGGTGAACAGTTCATTGCGTGTTTAGGTATCATTAAGGTGATTCTAAAGTCATGGCTTCCAACATGGAAGCCAGAAACACAGAAACATGTGAACATTTCATTGAACAATAACTTGGCAACGAAACAGCCTTGCCCTTGGATACCAGGGTTGGGGGGAATGGTCATGTCACATAGAACGTGATGGGACCCGCAAAATATGCATTTAACAAATTTACGAGTCATTTGGAGACATTAGAAAATGTGTACTGTCAAAAAGTCGGAAATGGCGTGGACAGGTTTTAAAAAAGTAGCGAGACGCCTCACCTTCCAATGAACAACCAACGTGAGCTATCAGTAATGTACTGCAGCAGTTGAGTCTTAATTTTTAATAAAACACATCGAAGATAGGACTAAGCACGTTGTCAACCTGGGTCGTTTCAGTCTCAAAAGTGTCCGCCATGTTTACGGTGGGAAATTCAAAACATTGAAGGTTGTGGGCAACATTGCGACAAAAGATTTCGCCACATGTCCCGTAAATTCTCATGACAATGCCACTGCTGAAATTCTGATTGTCGATATATCTCAAGGGAGGCAGACTAATAGAGGCAAATTGCATTGATTGTCTGTTCTATGTAAATATTCTTCCCTCACCAACTGAAGCAATTAATTTGTTTACATGGCTCGACCTTGCCATTAGTTTGTATTCAAGCGCCAAAATTACCAATAGAGAACAAAAATTTCAATTTTCTTTAATTAACAAAACGGTGACATAGTGGAATTAGAAACCCATGCTGTATTCTTTCGTTGTTGAAATATTCGTAAACTGGTTGCTTTTTCACTTCTTTTAATCGCAAATCGGGGGAACTATTATTCGTCATGTAATATTGATGGTTAACTTTATTGGTCTGTCATTTGGCCCCGTTTCGGTCTGGTTTCCAGAAAGTTCTGGAGTTCCAGAAATAATGCTCCTAATTTTGCGATCTGGTGTGATTTACATTGCGAATCATTGTAAACGATGCATTTCATTAAATTTGTTTGCAATCCATAAAGATCATCGATAATTTCGAATAATCTGTGGGCTATTAGACTCATGCCTGCAAGTGTTTGTTGATCGAAGTTGTTGTCACCGGAAAGCCACATGCGTTGGTAAGGCGCTTGTTCAAAGTGCGAAAAAAAATTTTTTTCTGTCCAGCCACCCCACTAGACCTCCTAATCACAAATAAAATATGACAGAAGTGTGAACATGAAATTTTTCTCTAGAAAATTATTTTATTAGTCGTTGCATAGAAATTCTCCACGAAAGTGAAGTATGGCAACACACACAAGGCACAATCGAGCTTCAAATTTTTGGGAACGGGTCAACTCGCTACGGGTCAAGTCGCCACGGGTCAACTCCCACCAAAAAAATAATACAAGGTAGGTTTCTGACACAACATGAGTTCATTCATGATCCAAAACATGGCATTTAACACATTAAAAACACTTTTATACATTAACCACCTTATCGGATTTTTTCAATAATTGGACGAATATTTTATACTTTGAGCACTGTAAGTATTGGTCAATCGATACGACTTATTGGCGGAATTCAATTCCATAACTTCCTTTCGAGTCTGCATGTAGTCCTGGTAGGTGATTCCAGTGTCACACTTTTTCAACTTTGAAAACTCCTTTTTTTAGTTTCCAACCAATAACTTGAGCTGTAATTGGCAGAATCAAATAAAATTTGTTGTGTAGGTTCAGTGACATAAAATGCAGGTCAAGTCAAATCAGGGTTTGATCCGACAATTTTTGCCAGAGTTATGTCCCTTTTTCAATTTTGAAAAATTCTATTTTTTGTGGTGGGGGGGGGGGGGGGCGGTGTGGCCACGCAGTCTTTTATTTTCTATTATTGGGATTTGACGCTACACTTTCAACAGGGTCATTTCATGTCAAGACAGTTTTACTTGTGGAAGAGGGCAGAACAGATATATCACTTGTATGGCTAATATTTCCTGGGGCGGTCAACTAGATTACTGATTAGTACGGTGTGCCATACTTTTGAACTGTAAATAGTTCCCTGTGCAAAAATGGCTGGACCAGTGCATCCAGTGGTCCATCAAAAATTTAAATAAACATACAATTGGATTTATTTTTTAAAAAGTTATGACTCAACTGTTGTTCTCTAGTGCACATAGAAAACATATTCTTCAATGTGAGATTCATATTTTAAGTTTTTGTGGCAGGAAGTTGACCGTGAGTTAGGGATTTTCAAAAGCATTTTTTTGGTGAGTAAATTCTTTTTTTAAAAATTTTTATCACATTTTTGTAATCTATTAGGTAGGAAGCAATCATTCATGTATTAAATAACCATTACTATTGAAAAGTAATGAAAAAAACATCATGTTTTCGACCTGTCCACTCAAACTACAATCTTCAGTTTAGAATCACCTTAAATCGATTTTTCTTTTCAAACGCCAACTACTGACAGATGTTGAAGCAATTAAACCTATTGTCACACTTTAAAGACCGGTCATAAATATCGTTAGACTGGACATGCTATCATGTATTTAAAAATCAATGATGATCTCACGTGACAAGATGTGTCTTGCTTTCAACTGAAGACTGTGAACGACTCCATTGTGGCTATTATTATAGGTGTAATTGGATTTAATAACTTGGCGTGATTCTTACATATTAATAACGCTAGTTTATTCTTCTCGTTTTTATGGCTGTCGAAAAACTCTCATAGACCAAAGTATTCTGATTTTACGCCTCACGCGATAAAGTAATTTTTTAATCCGATGACCACATGAACAAATAACATTTCGGTTTTTGAAAAGCGGGCGTGTTTGTTTTTTCCCCTATAAAGTTTGACGATTCGAACCTCACTCTCATTAGAAACCGTGTCAGAAAAGCCAAGATGACAAGCATCGACTATACTTCCGTAAACAGCTATGAGCGAACCAAGAAGCAGCGAGCCAACGAAGAATTTGCATTAGCATTAAAAAAGTGGTGGTCAGCGACGCTCCCCACGAAGGAACAAGAAAAGAGACTAAAAGACTACCCGATTGTTGAGGCTGCTAGACGTCCTTTCGGGGAGATAGAGTACAGAAATCGACCCAAACACTGGTTCGATCTTCCTGTACACATGCAGGAGGAAGCACTAGTAGGGCCACCAATAAGAGTTAACGAAGATTGGGAAAAGGATTTCTTCACCGAGGCGGAGATGGGAGGAAAAAAAATAGCTTTCTATGGAAAGCAAAAAAAAAACGGCCCTTTTCAGGGCCACCATAATCTTAAAAAGAGTTGCTTTGTCACAAACACACACTTTTTTAACCAATCAGACACCTCCATTATCCCACACCCTCACCGTCACACCCCTGTATCCCCTCACAGTACCTAAAACTTTCCTGAACTCCCCTCCTCCATGTCATCCAATACTAAAAAAACTTTTGGAAACCTCTCTCCCCCTCCCCCAGCCCTCACAATAGCTAAATTATCTCGAACCCCAGTTCAGTTCTCTAAATGTAATGGACATGTCAGGCCCCCCGAATATGCCTTCCCCACAATTTTGAGCAATCAAATTACCCCGATTGGTCTCCTCTCATAACTTACCACACTCTTAACCCGTATTTACTATGAGATTGTCTCCCTAATAAATAGCGTATGTTCATTTAATATAATATATTAATAATTCTCGTTAAATAATTCATTCCACAAGACACTTGTCGAAAAAAACAAAATGGCGGATTAGTTTGACAGAAATACGCGTATCGATTTATTCAGGAATGTCTGTCGGTTGTGTCCTTGGGCAAGACACTTCATCCCTATTGACCATGTGGGGGCATGGTGACGCTGTGCACTAAGGCGTACTGCACGTCGATGGAACACCTGTCTTCAACCAATGCTGACCCTGTGTAGAATCTTGACAGTTACTTGCCGTTGCTCGGTGGCTCTCTCCAGCTTCCTCCACCCGTAAATCTGTCGTGCTCATGATTAGTCATTGTGCAGACCTTAAACACCAATAAATAAATATAAATAAATAGTCGGTTATCAAAACAGCCCTTGAGTGTTTAACAGTTAATTGTGGACCAGTGCGTTTAAAAATGAAAAATTTGGGTGATAGCACTATGGACTGTGTTTAAACATAGAAAAATCACACCCGCGCTATTACTAACCCGTATGATTTATTTTTGAACGTTCACTGAAGAATAACCCACCCATCTAAGTAAAAGCATGAAAGAGCTACCATTATCTAATTACCTATGTGGGGGTGGGGGTGGTCGGTAACGTTGTGTACTATGGCGTACTACCTTCAGCCAATGATAACCCTGTGTAGAACTTTGACAGTTGTTTGCCTCTGCGCGATGGTTCTTTCCGGATTGCTCCAACTGTCGTTAAATAAATGAAAAACACTACAATTCTATAATAACAGGCCAAGCCCCCTTCGTTTTGTCAGGGGGAAAATCAACAGTACTTTCACCCCCTCATTTTAATAGTTGAAAAGCGCTGTTATTCGATCAAAAAAAAATGGTAAAAGGATATGCGACTCTGTATTAGCCACCCAAATTTGCGAGACTTGGGAAAATATAACCCACCTAGAGCTGCACGAAAGCTACGTACACTATTCGAACTCCCACATTGTGTCCTTGGGCAAGGTAATTTACCCCGATTATCCACATGGGAGCACGATGACGGCGTGTAATAAGGTGTACTGCACGTCGGTGATACGCATATTTTAGAACAATCTAACCCTGCTTGTGCGGATTTCCAACGTTGGTGAGATGACAGTTACTCGTCGTTGCTCTGTGGTTCTCTTTGGATATTCCGGAGTCTACCTGTAAAATTGTCACGTTTAAGTATAACTTGAGCTTGATGTCCGGGTGTAATGAAATAGCTTATTTTCTGCAGACATTCTAAATAAACGCAGTTGGTTTACAGACCTGTATATATTTTCTTTTCAATTGAGTAAAAATAGATGATAGTTACTGATGTAACACGCCGATTAGTATGTTTAATGAATCTAACTACACCAGCCCAACCGACCCTTTGACCACCATGATCACAACTCTCTCTCTCACCGATACAGTATGGGTGGAAACTAATTGCGTTCAAGCTGTTGTTTTTTTTTCTAGGTTTTACCACCCCCCTTACAGCGCAAATCGAAATGAAATCTGATTCATTCAATCATACTACAGTGCATGTCAAAATTAATTTTTGAACGCCATTTTTTCTATGTGCCACTATCAGCAGCTATGACCATACCGTAACTTTGTGGTAAAACGATTATTTTTGTACAAAACTCAAGACCTTTCCCTCACAAATACCTATATAAAACAAGATAATACGCGAGAATGCGTTGTGTACCTGCATTTTGTTGATAAAATATGTCATGACCACATTCCCGGATATTATTAATGTACCCGCTTAATAACAGCCAAATGGCGAATGTCAAGAAAGGCACTCTGTAGTTTAGGAGACTCCACAAATAAAAACAAAATCAAAAATCTGAGATATATTGCATTTATTTAAATATCGATATTAACCAGAGGTCGAAACTAGTCAAATTAATTAGTATTAAATTACAAATGAATATGAAATTTGCAGTAAAATGAACACCGCCATATACGGCTATTCGGAATGACATCCTATTGGTGTGAGTTTTTGCTTTTTCGTCCTGTTTCATGAGAGCTTCCACGAAGTCCGTTCCACATTGGCAATCGCTTTCAGGGGCTATTCTTCAGAGGCTGGTCCATCGCAGCTTTGCAGAGATATTGTTTTCTGGCCGACAAAAATCAATACGTTTATTTCCGATCAGACCCCTTGGGATATTTTGATCTTTAAGGATGTTTGCCAAAATTTTCCACCCTGTCGGTTGAAAATCTTTTCTTTTTCGCAGCAGATCATTTATTAGATCACACATATTGGAGCCCGAAATTGTAATGCCGTTATACACGAGTCGATCTTTCTCATCCCAGGATAAATTGGGTATATTCTTTATTATCTGGAGTAACAAAAGCGCCTTCTGCTGCATGGAATCTGGTATAACGGCTAACCAGTCTGGATGATTTTCCACTGAAAAACTAGTCGTTAAGGAGTTTGGTTTGGTGGTTTTTTTGCATAAATTTGATTGGCGCTGAAAGATTGTCTGGTTCAGCAGCCCTTTCTCTTCAGAACTCGATTCAAGATTCTACACAGGGTCTGCATTGGTTGAAGACAGGTGTTCCATCGATGTGCAGTACGCCTTAGTGCACAGCATCACCATGCCCCCACATGGTCAATAGGGATGAAGTGTCTTGCCCAAGGACACAACCGACAGACATTCCTGAATAAATCGATACGCGTATTTCTGTCAAACTAATCCGCCATTTTGTTTTTTTTAGACAAGTGTCTTGTGGAATGAATTATTTAACGAAAATTATTAATATATTATATTAAATGAACATACGCTATTTATTAGGGGGACAATCTCATAGTAAATACGGGTTAAGAGTGTGGTAAGTTATGAGAGGAGACTAATCGGGGTAATTTGATCGCTCAAAATTGTGGGGAAGGCGTATTTGGGGGGCCTGACATGTCCATTACATTTAGAGAACTGAACTGGGGTTCGAGATAATTTAGCTATTGTGAGGGCTGGGGGAGGGGGAGAGAGGTTTCCAAAAGTTTTTTAGTATTGGATGACCTGGAGGAGGGGAGTTCAGGAAAGTTTTAGGTACTGTGAGGGGATACAGGGGTGTGACGGTGAGGGTGTGGGATAATGGAGGTGTCTGATTGATTAAAAAAGTGTGTGTTTGTGACAAAGCAACTCTTTTTAAGATTATGGAGGCCCTGAAAAGGGCCGGTTTTTTTGGCTTTCCATAGAAAGCTATTTTTTCCTCCCATCTCCGCCTCGGTGAAGAAATCCTTTTCCCAATCTTCGTTAACTCTTATTGGTGGCCCTACTAGTGCTTCCTCCTGCATGTGTACAGGAAGATCGAACCAGTGTTTGGGCCGATTTCTGTACTGTATCTCCCCGAAAGGACATCTGGCAGCCTCAACAAACGGGTAGTCTTTTAGTCTCTTTTCTTGTTCCTTCATGGGGAGCATCGCTGACCACCACTTTTTTAATGCTAATGCAAATTCTTCGTTGGCTCGCTGCTTCTTGGTTCGCTCATAGCTGTTTACGGAAGTATAGTCGATGCTTGTCATCTTGGCTTTTCTGACACGGTTTCTAATGAGAGTGAGGTTCGAATCATCAGACTTTATAGGGGAAAAAACAAACACGCCCGCTTTTCAAAAACCGAAATGTTATTTGTTCATGTGGTCATCGGATTAAAAAATTAAAGGCGTAAAATCAGAATACTTTGGTCTATGAGAGTTTTTCGACAGCCATAAAAACGAGAAGAATAAACTAGCGTTATTAATATGTAAGAATAACACCAAGTTATTAAATCCAATTACACCTATAAAAATAGCCACAATGGAGCCGTTCACAGTCTTCAGTTAAAAGCAAGACACATCTTGTCACGTGAGATCATCATTGATTTTTAAATACATGATAGCATGTCCAGTCTAACGATATTTATGACCGGTCGTTAAAGTGTGACAATAGATTTAATTGCTTCAACATCTGTCAGTAGTTGGCTTTTGAAAAGAAAAATCGATTTAATGATACCTAAACACGCAATGAACTGTTCACCTTTGCGGGTCAGTCAGTCGATAGCATTCATATATATGTCCAGTACGTCAATATTTTTTTTTAAATAAATTTTTTGTAAATAAATTATTTATTTTTTATCTAATAATATCTATCCCAAATTATGACTTTAAAAAAATATGTACTAATCGACATTATTACTTCATTTATTAATATACTAATTATTATAATCAACTCTAATTACACTCATTAATTACATTAATTATGCAACAGTCATTAATTAAAATTAATTAAGCAACAATTATTAATTAAAGTGATTAAAAAACAAACAAAAAATCATTAAGTAACATCAATTAACTTACGTAACATTTTAATTATGATGACGTCATCCACCCCTCTCCCCCACCCCTCTCCACCAGAATAGGGTCGAAAACCAATTCTTCTACTACTAGCATAGCATGACAACTTCTGTTTTATACGTCATTATCAAAAGTTTAATCCTTGGCATAGTTAGGAGTTCCCATGTGGGTATAGTCGGAATAATTGTTATTTTCGTAAAATCAATCCCTGAATATATTGGTAACCGTGCAGTGGCCTTTCAGTGTTGCTACATGAAGCCGCAAATTGTTAAGGTTGAAAAGTTCATCAAATAGACAAATATAATACCTAACTCAGCCGGTGACAGGTAAATAATGAATGGAAAAGTCGTTGAGTTGAGAATAAAGTAGGGACGAATCGTGTCCTCGGTTTCCACCTGATCCACGGTATTTCCACGCGGTCTCGGCACTTGACAAAGATACTAAACTGTCGGGCAGGGACAGTAGGAAACATTCTGAGAATTTCAAGTTGCTGCCTTGCATGATCGGGACATAATTGGAATATATCCGACATTGTATCTGTCGGGTATATTCCAATTATGTCCCGATCACTTCACCCCGACTGTCCGCATGGGGGCACCATGACGGCGTGTACTAAGGCATACTGCACGTCGATGGTGCGCATGTCTTCAACCAATCTAACCCTGCCTGTGCTACAGTGCGGAGGCACTATGTTGGGGAGCTGGCAGATGCTCGTCATTGCTCGGTGGTTCTCTCTGGGTACTCCGGCTTCCTCTACCCATACAACTGTCACCGACATAATATGACCTTGGCTGTTAATGTGTCGTTAAAACCTAATAAATAAATAAATCCAGTACCAGTTTTGCTCGTACAAATATTAGTACCGTCAGACAAAATTCATTTTCTGATTAATTTCGTACTTTTCTGTACTCACCTTCCCTGAGTAAGATTGGTATACATTTTCAATCTCAGATTTAACCCTCAAGCACAATGAGAGTGAGAATAAGTGTACGATTTGGAAATACCCAAATTATCCAACTTTGGTTACTCTCTACTATCATTTTGGAATGGGTTAATTTGAGACACTTTGCTTTGCTATATGCAGAGATGTTTAATCAATAAATCCGGCTTTAGTTATGTTCTGGAATTTAATGAAACATGTGCTTTGGCCACTTAAAAATAGCACTGTCTGCAAAAAATGACTTTGAGTGAATACTCACTTGTTCAAAAACAAAAAGGAAAGAGCTCTTTGAGCTTTTCATAACTGCTTTCAAAAATCAATGGGGAACAAATTTTGTGTTATATGTTTTGGTGTTCCGTGTTATCCTGCACCAATTTGGCCGTACAAATATGAATACCGCCAGGAAAGAAAGCACATTTTCTCAGTGGAAGACTGTTTGACTTCCATGATAGAGGTCCCGAGTTTGATCCCTATCTGGGACGGCCCACGTAATGTCCTTGGGCAAGGCACTTTATCCCGGTTGCCAACATGGGGGCACGATGATGCCATGTACTAAGGCGTACTGCATGTCAATGGTGCACATGTCTTCAACCTCTGGTACCCGGCTTCAGCGGAGCTTGAACATATAGAATGTTGAGCTGACAGTTGCTCGTCGTTGCTCGGTGGTTCTCTCTGGGTCCTCCGACTTCCCCCACCCGTAAAACTGTCACGGTCACGATTAGCCATTGTGGATAAGTATGTGACCGTAAACACCAATAAATAAATACCGTCAGGGAAACCCTCTGTGAAATCCTTCTGTCAATAATGTAATGCAAGAAATATTAACAAGCTGTTCAACATCCCTTTAATCAACTCATTTTGACTTGAACAGTACCCATCACTGTGTATACTAGCTCTCTAGATGGTTTAAACCATATCAAGTAAACAACTAATTTGTGTGTGACAGTAACTCATATTACATGTATTTCATTGTATCTGAAACAGATATGTTGGAAAAATTGTGAAATCATGGAGTAGGAAACTTACCCTCGTTTGTTGACAAATCCCACACATTCACAAACAGAAAGAATGATAGAGAATAAATTAATTATTGATATTTAAGGTCACTTTCAGCATCTACAGCTATATCATGACCATAATATAGGTATTTATTCAAGTCAAGGTATTCATTGCGTAAGCATACAGGGCTATTTTTCAGGGGGGGGGGGGGGTGAACCCTTTTAGCCCGAAAAAGTTGAATCTCAGGAGGAAATGCCAAATGTGGGTATGGGAGGGAGGGGGGACTCCCTCCCATTGAGTACCTGGAGAGAACCACCGAGCAATGGCAAGCGACTCAGACTCCCCAACATACTAACTCCACAAAAGCAGGGTTGGCATTGGTTGAAGACAAGTGCACCCTCAAAGTACCCTTAATACACATCGCCATCATGCCCCCCCCCCCCCCTTCCCCTATTGGGATGAAGTGTCTTGCTCAAGAACACAATGTGGTTGCCACAGGCGGGATTCGAACCGAGGACTTCTTGGATTGGAACAATCATCTCTACCTTCTGAGCCACCGTGCTCCCGTAATATGCAGTAATAGAGCTCTTTATATGTACTTGTGTGATTATAAATGAATAATATTAACGTGGATACGGTTCCACTGAATCAACTTGTACAGTATAATGGTCAGTTTACTTGCAACTTCTAAGTGATGAGATAGGAAAACAACATTTTGTGTGGAAAACCAAAATGTTTTGTGGTCATTTCTGGCAACTAAATTGTCCGAAATGTTCTGGCATATTGGCCGAAAAATCGGCTCCTGACTCAGGGGTGGGTTGGGGCACAGTCCTTCATGAAACCCTGGCCCGTACTCCCAAAATTCATATGTACTATTTTTTTCCAAAGCACAAAGAACATCGATTGTTTTGCTTTCTATGAAAATATTCTGTAATTACTGAAGAGCAAATTTTGTGTTAAATGTTTTGGTGTCCTGCTGTATCTCAAATATCTGTTTTGGCTGCATAAAAACTAGTAGCATCACAAAAACTTTGATTTCCACTAAATTTTCTGTTTTCAAAACTGATCGATAGTTTTGTGTACAATACAGTTTGCCTTTTCACATTAAAAAGTTGGGAAAGCCCGTAATTTGTCCAACAAATTACAATTCTCTAGTTTTATTTTTTTATTTTTTTTTTCCTCCCTGAATTTTGTCTGTTGAACTGCTCGAAAACAAGCTGCACGATTTTGACCAAATTTGGCACTCTTATGTAATGTCATAAAATCTTGTGAAATGCGGTATCGTAATATCTGTGAAAACGTGTGTTTTCAAAATATTCTGCCAAAACCTTCAAAATTTCACCATTTTTCGAATGTCTCAAAAGTGTTTACAGTTATTTAGCTCAAATTTTCCATACCTTTAGAGCATAATATGATACATCACAATCACCGCTCAGATCTTTCAACTTTAACCCCCACTGGCCAAAAATGACATGAATATAGAATTTTTCTTCAAAATTGACCAACTTCAAGGGCAAATTTCTCTAATAACATGGTTGTTGTAACAATTATTTTGGTTTAGATAGATGTAACAATGATTGCGGAAGAAAGTTACTGTTTACTTTTTAATTTCAGATTTAACCCTCAAGCACAATGAGGGTGGTAATAAGAGCACCGTTTGAAAATGCCAAAATTAGCCAACTTTGGTTGCCTTTTCCATCATTTTGGAAAAGGCTCAATTTCAAACACTTTTCGTGTACGTATTCACAACTGGCTACCGAGCATATTTGCTGTTGTAAGTTTGGTTGTAATGTTTAACCCTATCCCATTCTGGTTGCATGAAAGTAGGTACCGTCCAAAAAATTTCCAATTTTTTCAGAATTTGGTAAGTTTAGGTGACGATTTACTCCATTTTGATTGCTTGAGCTCTGAATGTTTTCTATAGCTGCTTGCAGCAGTCAAAGTATGACAAATTTTGTTCTATATGTTATTATTAAAAGTTTAACCCTTGGCAGATTTGAGACTTCCCATAAGGGTACTGTCGGAATATTTGTTATTTTCGCCAACTTCAAGAGCAAATTTTTCTAATTACAAAGTAGTTGTAATAATTATTTTGGTATAGCTAGATGCAACAATGATTGTGGAAGAAAGTTACTGTTTACTTCTTAATCTCAGATTTAACCCTCTAGCACAATGAGGGAGAAAATAAGAGTACCGTTTGAAAATGCCAAAATTAGCCATTTTTGGTTGCCTTTTTCTATCATTTTGGAAAGGGTTAATTTCAAACACTTTTCATGTACGTATTCACAATTGACTATCGAGCCTATTTGCTGTTGTAAGTTTGGTTGTAAAGTTTAACCCTATCCCATTCTGGTTGCATAAAAGTAGGTACCGTCCAAAAAATTTCCAATTTTTTCAGAATTCGGTAAATTTAGGTGGCGATTTACTCCATTTTTAATAGCTTTAGCTCTGAATGTTTTCTATAGCTGCTTGCAGCAGTCAAAGTATGACAAATTTTGTTCTATATGTTATTATTAAAAATTTAACCCTTGGCAGATTTGAGACTTCCCATAAGTGCTGTCAGAATAATTGTTATTTTCGCCAACGTTTACATGCACTTTCTCAGCACTGGAGCCATATTGTCTCAAAACCTTTTCGATGAGAGGATTGGGCCTTCATCCAAGAACAATTTTGCTGTTATAAATTTTATTCAAAGTTTTAACCTTCACCCAGTTTTCGGGCCTTGAATTGGAGTGCCCTAAAATTCTTCATAAAATTGGCTAATTTGGAGCTCACTTTTCTTCCATTTTCGAAAGGAATATCGAAATATGATTTACATGTTCGTACTTACAATTGCCTACCGAGCATATTTGCTGTTGTGAGTTTGGTTGTAAAGTTTAACCCTACGCTCGTTCTGTTTGCATAAAGATAGGTGCAGTCCAAAAAACTCTCGTTTTCAGAATTTGGTAAGTTTAAGTGACGATTTACTCCATTCCTAATTGATTGAGCGCTGAACGTTTTCTATGGCTGTATGCAACAGTCATAGTATGACAACTTTTGTTTTATATGTCATTATTAAAAGTTTAAACGTTGGCAGATTCGAGACTGCCCATATGGGTATGGTCGGAATAATTTTAATTTTCATAAAATCACTGAATATTGATAAGCGTGCAGTGGTAGTTTGGAATAGAATATCCGAAAATGCTTTCGAAATTCGGATTCACAGTTCAATTCTAAGAATATTTTCTGTTATAAGGTTGCTGTAAAGTTTAACGCAATCCCTGTCTCAGATGCATAATGGTAGATGCCGTCGAAAAAAACTCATTTTTTCAGAATTTCGTAGGTTTAAGTGTCAATTTACTCCATTCCTAATTCATTGAGCGCTGAATGTTTTCTATGCCTGCATGCAGCCAGCATAGCATGACAACTTCTGTTTTATACGTCATTATCAAAAGTTTAACCCTTGGCATATTTAGGAGTTCCCATGTGGGTATAGTCGGAATAATTGTTATTTTCGTAAAATCAATCCCTGAATATATTGGTAACCGTGCAGTGGCCTTTCAGTGGTGCTACATGAAGCCGCAAATAGTTAAGGTCGAAAAGTTCATCAAATAGACAAATATAATACCTAACTTAGCCGGTGACAGGTAAATAATGAATGGAAAAGTCGTTGAGTTGAGAATAAAGTAGGGACGAATCGTGCCCTCGGTTTCCACCTGATCCACGGTATTTCCACGCGGTCTCGGCACTTGACAAAGATACTAAACTGTCGGGCAGGGACAGTAGGAAACATTCTGAGAATTTCAAGTTGCTGCCTTGCATGATCGGAACATAATTGGAATATATCCGACATTGTATCTGTCGGATATATTCCAATTATTGTTGTGAAATAGGGTAAGTGAAAACGTCCGCTTTGCAGCGCTCCAGATTGGAATGGGTATTCCGGAGCAGGCCGAAGTGGTAACGGAGTTTACCGGAAGAAAACGGAGTCAACTTCGGCGAGAAGCTGCAACAGCCCTTGGCACTTTGCTGACGAATACCGGAGGCGGACTTCTTTACCCTGCGAAAGGTGACGGGTCGTTTCGTTCCTTTTCCCTTTCGTCCCCCGGGTCGTTTCGTACCTTTACCTTTTCGTACTGGGTCGTTTCGTACCCCTTTAGGTACGAAACGACTCACCTAAATAAAAAGGAACGAATCGACTCACATAAAAAGGGGGAAGAAGCGAGCGGACCTAAATGACAACTAAAAAGGAATAGGGGGCGCGGTGGCGTCGAGGTAACCAGTTCTCGTCAGATCACCGAACTTAATCAACGTCGAGCGCGGTTAGTAGCTGGATGGGTGACCATTTCAGTGACAGATTCGCGCTCCCGAGTTGTGTCCTTGGGCAAGGCACTTAACCCCAATTGCCCACATGGGGGCACGATGACGCTGTGTACTAAGGCGTACTGCACGTCGATGGTGCGCATGTAATCATCATGGGTGTTTAAAGTCTTCTGAGGACGATGCATGTGGACTATCCTAAGCTTGGTAACTGGCTTTTGAAATCGTTTGATGTTTATTTAACTTGTGAAGAATTGTGGCGCTACAGTGTCGATTTTCGTTTTCTTGATAATCTTTCTTGATGAGCTTTTCGATGTTGAGCATCCCAAGAAATGACGCCGAGTGTTGGAATCATCAACAACGGAAAACTGCAGTGGGAGATACAAAGGGGGGGGGGGGGGCACTTGGGCGATAAAGGAGAAAGATAGCACCGTGAAACTATTGTATGTTTTCAGTGTGCTTCCTGTGATAGAAATTGCATTTGTATCGAAAATTAAGGAATCCGGAACATTATGTTTTTTTACAATAATAATAGTTATAACACCTAGCATGCAATAAGCAGGGTTATGTGTTTAAAAACTTGTCATCGTACTAATTACGACACCCCCGAAGAATCATATGTTACTAAACCGTAGGGGTTGTTTACATAAAACCCTCACGGAAAATTTCTTTTCTCATTACATCGCCCCCCCCCCCCCCCACCCCCACCCACCCTAGAAAATATCCTGGATCCGCCACTGGAAAACTGTGAAGAAAATTTCATTCCGAGTATCCTACAATGAAATTGCCGTTTTAGGCATAATGTTCTTTAAAAAATCTATACGCTGTACTGATTTTTTTAAAGTTAAAAACTATGCCTAAAATTTTCGAATAAAAATTTAGAAAAATAGAGGTGAAAATTACCTGAGTCGTTTCGTTCCTTTTTAGGTACGAAACGACTCAGTACGAAACGACCCAGTACGAAAGGGAAAAGGTACGAAACGACCCGTAACCCTGCGAAAGGCAACTTTTGACAGAAGTAAACGAACTTAGAGAAACCATTACAAGCCATCACTAACTACAGTGGTGAGTATTAACTACCTCGTCATCATAAGGTCATTGTAGCTTTGTTATTCTAAACCAATGTTACTTTATTTGGCGACGATTTGTTAGAACTAGCGTGACTTTCCTCGGTACATTGATACAAATAGAAATGGCGTGTTTAGCGTGGTCGCCGCCATTTTGAATCGTAAATTTGACACTTGAGACAGTTGTATCTTTTGGTTCTTTTTCCTGAATTTTAGATGAAATTGCGTTTTCGTTTTGTTTAGGGAGAAGATAATGAATTTTTTCACCTTGTGAATTTTTTTTTCGATAGGTTGGTGCTTATCGAAATAGATTTTCACAAGTTGAAAATAAAAGGTTTTGTCTTCGATACAGTTGTCGTCGAAAAAAATTGGTTGTTGATTGAACAGTTGCTCAATCGGAAATTTATAAACAGTGGAGTGTCAAAGCAATATTTTCATTTGAGCTGTACGTGATTTTGAAAATGTTGCAGGTTTCTCAATAGAATTATTGCTTCAAATTTTCCTTGCAAGTTGATGTGAATCACTGAGTTTTGCTTGAGCGTTCCGCGAGAGTAAACAACTTGTATAAACATTGAATTTTTTGTGGGAAAAATTTAAAAAAAAAAAAAAAAAAAAAAAAATTTTTTGTTTATCAGTGATTTACGACAATAAGCATGAATAAAATTAATGTCAATACAGCTTCTTTTCATGAACTGTTACAGATTCCTCATGCAGGGAAAACAATTGCTGCTGCAATAATTGAGAGCAGAAAAAAGTATGGAGTGCTGAATTGGGATGATTTAACTCAAATCCCATACTTCAGGGGCTCAAAAGCACAGTGGCAGCTTATTGACTTAAGTCAGCCACTGCATCTAGTGTCTATTGACAACAGGATTAGGCTTAGCCAAAGCCCAGGTGGGGGGGGGGGGGTACCCCACCACCATCATTTATTGCCTCAACCTATGTTGGCCCAGAAAGTAGGGCAAGTCAACAGTATACAGGGGGAGACAATAAATATGCTCCATTATCACCTGTATCAACAGGGTCGAGCACCATAAGCTCGCATACTGCATCACCACGTGTACACAGCCTAGGTCAGTGGCAAATACAGGGTACACAACCAGCAAGCATAACAGACAGGGTAAATGTAAGTGATGGTTCAAAAGTGATGGAGGACGAGGAATGCCTGAATTCTCCTGAGCGGAACCAATCTGCCATGATTATGGAAGCACAGCAGGGGGTACCTGCAGACATGTCACGCATACACTCAAGTAATGTAAGAGGGGTAGAGAGTATGAGTAGATTTTCACCCCAAGCATCTGGTTCTCCAAATAGGGAGTACTGTGAGAATAAATTGAGTAAATATGAAAGAATGAGGGTCGAATTGCTTTCTGAAATGAGGGAGGTGGAGAGGCAGTTGCAACTCCAGACGGCCACTCTCAAAACAAATCCCGATGTGCGACAAAAAGTGGATAGCACACATGACACCATGCACAGTCGTGCAGAAAATGGACAATCCAGGGTAGGATTAGGTCATGGTGGGGTTACCACATACTCGGGGTATGACAACTACTCACACACAACTCCGGGAAAACGTTTGATGCAAACTTTGTGACAAATGAAAACATTTTAGATTCCCAGAATTTGGCAGGTTTTTCTGCCAGTAATAGTCAAAAAGATGTACCGACAATAGCATGCTTGCCCAGTTATACACTGGCAGGGCATGGTTCTTTGGTATGTAATAGCCCAGCCGTAACGTACACTTCTTCGGCTATTAGGGGAAATATTATGAATACCGGAAGTTTGCACCAGATGACAAGTAGCCCGAATGTTTGTGCCTGCAGTCATGGGCCAGGGATTACCCAGCCTATGTATAGTCGTGGGTCACAAATCATAACGGTCACATCCCCGCTACACATTAGTGCGTCACAGCAACAGGTTAATGGTTTAAACACACAGATTGATGACTTGATGCAATTTGATCCAGTTGTATGCAGCAGTCGAACACAAAACCACTTACCACATCACACTTTTCATATAGATCAGACAACTGGCCACTATCGTGAGAGCCATGCCACAAATGTTCAAAGGGCAACTCAAGGTGTGAGTTACCAACATTTACAATATAACCAATCAAATGCTACTCGAGGGATCTCTGACAGGAGCGGATTGATTGGTAATACATATCCTTTGGTTGATGTTAAAACTGAGTGGTCAAATTCTCGATGGATCTCTGACGGAAGGACGTCCACTCAAGTATGTCAAAATGCAATGCAATTAGATCGTGAACTGATAAATTCCCGAAGAATACCTGAAGGAATTCAGTTCCACGAAAACAGAAAAGCAGTTTTGGTTGAATCGCCTTATGTAGATTCCCGAAGACGGCCTGAGGGAATCAGGGACACTAATTGCCAAATTCAGGAAAGCCGATCACCTTTTCATTTACGCCAAGATACAAATTTTCAGCATGCAAGGGGTTCAAGTCCACTGCATGTCCAAAATCAAAATTTAGAATTTCATTCGCATCCTGGCTATACTTTGGGTAACCAAGCACTCTGTCAAGGAGAAGCCCGACCGATCCGGGACGGTGAGTACCTTGCAGACAATCGACCCAAAATGAATTATCAAGGTTCGGAATTTCCTCAATTTGGTAATCAGGGTAAGTTTTATTCACCACAAGTGTGACTCCAAGGAGATGCACCCCAATCTAGCTTTCGAAATGTTACCACACATTTGTATGTGCCTAAAGGTTTAAAGTTTGATGGCAATGAATCATGGAAAGCTTTTGAAACTAAATTTTAAAAATATGCATCAATCGAGCAATGGTCGCCCGAAGAACAAAAACGTATTTTGTGTTTGAGTTTAAATGATAAGCCTAGTACGGTTTATTCATTGTGGTGTGAACAAAACCCTGATATGTCGATTCAAGAACAGCTAAAACAATTGGAAGCTCGTTTCGGAGATCACAGTTCGCCCGAAACGACACAGCTTGAGTTTCAAAGTGCAAGACAGAAACCAGGTCAGTCTATTGAAGACTGGGCTGAATATGTCTTGTCCTTGGCAACTCACGCATTTAAAAACTGTCCACAGCATTTTGTTTCTCAACAAACCGTGTTCAAGTTCTGCCATGGGTGCACCAATACCAAGGCAGCCGGACATGTGATAAACAATCGACCGAAAGAAATGGAAGAAGCCGTTCAAATGGTCAAATGGCATCAATATAACCAATTGGCCATGTTCGGGGGTAAAGCCAGTCATTTTGACAGCGATGACAGTAATGGAAATATTCGGGACGTTTCATACAAAAATAGAAATTATAGAAAAAATAGAAATCAAAGAAACTACCGAAAGTCATCCCCACACTATGGCAATTCCCCAAACAAGAACAAATCAGGAACTGATATAGAGTATTTGAAATCCAACACATTTACTTTGGAGAGTAAGGCAGAGACTTTGGAAAGGAAATTTGAACAGATGTTTGATAAATTAAAAGCTCTGCTCGATTCAAAATCCTCTGACGGCTTGACGGATTCCGGAAAGTCTAAGATGGATAAGAAAAAGTTAAAAGGCTCTCCTACTAAAATGTTCAATGTTTTGGGTGTCAGGGCTATGGTCATTACAAGTCGCAATGTCCATCAAAAAGCCCAATAAATAAAGCTAAGGGACAAAAGAAAGTCACTTTCAAGGATCAGCCAAAAGAGAGGGGGACGAATCGCGAGGTCTGATCTCGCCCCCACCAACCTCAGGAAATGACCTCAATACAGAAACGCTAATTATTGAGAAAGAAATAACTGTCCGACGTGTTAAATCACCATCGGCGATTCATGTGGAATTAGCTATCGGCAATCAAAAAACTGAAGTAGTTGTTGATACGGCTGCTGATGTAACTGTTTTATCGGATAAGCTGTTTAGGCGCATTATTCTAAAACCACCAGTTATAAAATTTGTTCGTTTTAACACTGCTGCCAGAGACGGACAGATGACAGGCCGTTTTGTAGGTCCTGTCTCCATTCAAATTGGAAATTTGATATTTCATGAACGTTTTTAAGTTGCGCCAATTGAAGACGAAGTTTTATTGGGAATAGATTTTTTGAAGAAACATAAGGCAGTGATTGATATTAAAAATGATTCGTTTAAAATCGGAAATGTTGAAATTCCCACTGTGTCAAAAGCTCAAATGATTCCACACGAGTTGGTAGAATAACTTTGGATTCGGACACAATTGTTCCACCTAACTCAGCTGTATTAATAAAATGTGAGTTAGATAAACAAATGACAGAATTTGTAGCTGAACCGGCTGAGTCATTGCCATTAATCGGGTTGCGTTCAGTTCACCGTGGCGATGAGGGCACCCTGATTTGCCTGGTGAATATTAACAATCGCAACATTCGATTGAATAAAAATCACTTAATTGGTTTTGCTTATGAGGTTGATATGATCCTTGAGAATGAAAACGAAAAAGAAGTCCCAATGTTTAATGAAACAGAGGCTGGCCGTGCGAGCGCAAGGGCAGTTAATGTTTCTGAACATAGAAAAATAAAGTTCCTGATCATTTGACAGACTTGTTCCAAAGATCGTCAAAACATTTAAATATGGAACAAGCTGATCAACTGGCAAACTTGTTGACGGATTTCGGAGACGTGTTTACCAAAAATGAATTTGACATGGGTAACTTTAAACATATTGAACATTCAATCGACACCGGAGATCATCCATCAATTCGTCAACCAATGAGGCGAACACCTTTGTGTTTTGCAGAATAGGAGGAATCCCATTTACAAAATTGTTAGAAACTGGGGTTATTCAACCAAGTTTAAGTGAATGGGCCTCACCGCCAGTTTTAGTTCGGAAAAGGGACAATTCACTGAGGTGGTGCATTGATTAACGGAAAATTAATGCAATCACAAAGAATGAGGTTTATCCCTTACCCCGAATTGATGAAAGTCTCGATTGGCTTTCAGGCAATTTATGGTTTGGAAAAGCGGATTGCATGAGTGCCTATCACCAAGTTAATCTTAGAAAAGAAGATAGGTGCAAAACGGCATTCAGTACCAAACATGGTTGTTGGGAATTTGTTAAAATGCCTTTCGGTCTTTCCGGTAGTCCCTATACGTGGTCAAGGGTAATCAATTTGGTTCTCCAAGGGTTAACCTGGTCCACGGCTTTGGGTTATCTGGATGATGTGGTGTTCGGCGGACGTTCATTTGACAGTCATTTGCAAAGTCTTAACCAGATACTGGGAAGATTTCACAAATACGGTTTAAAGTTAAAACTCCCAAAATGTGAATTTTGCCGACACAAAATTGAGTTTCTTGGAAGAATCGTCAGTAAAGATGGTGTTGAATTAAATGATGAATCCAAGGGAACTATTAAAAATTGGCAAATTCCAAAAACTACAAAAGAGGTTGAAAGCTTTTGTGGTTTGGTGAATTACCGCCGAACCTTTATTAAAGATTTTGCCGAAATGGCTAAACCTCTTTATGACTTAACTAGCAAAAAAACATTTAAATGGGGACAAGACCAACAAGATGCTTTCGTAGCTATTAAGACTTGTTTGGTGTCTCCACCAGTTCTCACTCTTCCAAACAATAGTGACACTTTCATTCTTGATACAGACGCCAGTGGGCGGGCGATAGGGGCCGAGCTATCCCTGATTCAGAATGGGGCGGAGAGAGTAATTGCTTGCATATGGGAGTTTTGTGTTAACCCCCAGCAAATACGTTACTGCACAACTAGGAAGGAGTTGCTTGCAGTGGTAAGATTTACTAGGCAGTTTAGGCATTATTTGCTGGAACGACCATTTATTGTTAGAACTGACCACAAGAGCCTTAGGTGGCTAATGAACTTCAAGAATCCACAAGGCCAGGTGGCTAGGTGGCTAGGTGGATGGAGGAACTTAGCCAATATAATATGGTAGTCCAGCATAGGCCAGGGAAATTGCATAGTAACGCAGATGCCCTTTCTAGAATGCCCACAGGTCAGGGGTGTCCAGAGTATTTTTCGGGTTGTAAACTTTTAAAATTACATTGCCGTGGGTGCAATTATTGTGCTCGCTTACAGAAAAATTGGGCTAAGTTTGAAGAAGAGGTTGATTATGTAGTGCCTCTAGCTCAGGGATCATGTACTTTTGACGATACAACCGAAATTACAATATCAGAAATTACCCCAGATGATGCAATGGCAGGTGACAGAATGGAAAATTTAACTTGTGAATTCCAGATCCTGGTTGGGTCCATTCCTACCTAGAAATTGATTCTACATATAATGGTCCTCAAATTAGGGCAGTCACAGCTAATAATGATGTCGTTACTCTTGCTGCGGTCTGTTCTTCAACAGAAATGCAAGAAGTGCAGAGAAAAGACCCTGATATTTCACCTATTGTGACATGACTGGAAACGGGAGAACAATCCACTGAAGGTGAACTCTTCATTTGCAGCGATGCTACAAAATATATGTGGATTAACAGAAAAAGGTTTCTCTTAAAAGAGGGGCTTTTATATAAGGTTAGGAAAAATAGTTTAGATCAAGTTTTGGTAGTTTCCAGTAAATTTTCGGCAGAAATTTTGTCGTTAGCCCATAATATTCCTGCTTCAGGGCACCAAGGGGAAGTACGTACCAGATATAGGGCAACTAAAAACTTTTATTGGTATGGAATGAGTGAGGAAATCAAAACTTTTGTGGAAGCCTGTCCACAATGTTCAGTTGGCAAGAAGCCAACTAAAAAGTCAAAATGGGATATGACAATATTCCATTCAGGTTATCCAATGGAGAGAGTTCAGTTGGATTTCCTGGGCCCATTACCACTTACTGGAAAAGGGAACAAATATATACTAATGATAATCGACCAATTTACAAAGTGGGTCGAATGTATCCCATTACCAGATCAGACTGCGGAAACTGCTTCATGTGCTGAGGTTAATGAGTTCTTTTCACGATTTGGCTGTCCATTTCAAATTTTCACGGACGAAGGTCCTTGTTTTTAATGTAAATTGTTTACAGCTATTTGCGAAATATTGCAAATTCATAAAGCACGAGCATCACCTTATCGACCTTCGGCTAATGGTCAAGTGAGACGCCAAAACTGCACCCTAATGAACTCGGTTCGGTGTTTTGTAGACAAAAGTCAGAAGAATTGGGATAAATTTATTCCGCAGTTAGCCGGAGCTTTGCGGTCATCAAGTGCTCCGGTTAACTGGATTTACTCCAAATAAACTAATGTTGGACAGAGAAGTAAATCACCCAACAGATTTGGTATTTAACTTTAAAAAAGACGTTCCATCAAAAGAAATTCCAGAGTATGTTCGTGATTTGAATTCTGAAATAAAAAGGGCTCATGAAGTTGCACGTAAGCAGTTAACATCCGAATGTAAGAAAATGAAACGAAATTAGGATCTCACTCTGAATAAGAAAACTTATAAAATGGGTGACGTGGTTTACATGTTAGATGATGCTACGAAAAAGGGTAGATGTAGAAAATTGGCTCCTTTTTGGAAAGGACCAGCCATTATTGGTGAAGTTTATACCCCATACTTATTCAAGGTTATTTTCAAAAATTCTATTCGTGTGGCGAATCATGATAGGTTAAAAAGTTGTCATGATAGGGTTCTGCCACCATGGTTAAAAAAATGCCTTAAGAATTTTGAAGAAACAGGGGAAGTTACTGTACTTATGCATCTGTTGTAAACCATATAGTGGACAGTTCATTATACAGTGTGATCAGTGTCTAGAATGGTTCCATGAAAAATGCGTTAACATCGCCCAAGAGGAAGGAGAGGAGATCGATGAGTACAAATGTCCTAATTGTTAATTCGTTTCATTTCAGAAAATGTCTGAAAAAAACTCTGACGTAGAGCTGGATCTGGGTCTGGATGTGGATTCAGAAATGATGCTGGCACGTGACGGAAACCGGACCGGGTCAGTAAGTTCCATATCTGTGACAGATGCCCTTGAGGAACTCCTGATAGGGTCAAATCAGAAAGAGAGTTTACCAACGGTGGAACCTGAGGAGAACCTGACGGCAACACAGCAGTTGGAAATTCCTGAGATGGTAAGGACCACACCTTTACCTGATCCTACTCCCGAGGAATACCTGATGGAGTTGGTAGGGGAAGGTAGTTCTCCTAAAAAGGAGACAAAGGAAACACGTGACGAATACCGGAGTGTGCTTCCACTTACTGGGTTCAGGGTAGAGAAGGCACAGGAGGAAGACCCAACTGGGCTGGAATCCGGTGGTGTGGAAAAAATGGAGATTCAATACGAAGCCATTCCCACACCCGAACCAGTAAAACAGGGATCAATTGAAAGAATAGAGAAAGATACGTCTGTCCGTGAAAGGAAATTAACAGGCATGGCAGAACGTATTGCTCTATCGGCAATTGGAGCTAAAACTCAGCAGCAGGAACTGAGTGAGCCCTGTCAAAAATTAAATAGGCACGTGAAAGAAAATATTTTAATAAAACCTGCATCTAGGTTCATGGCCCTGTTATTAGGAACAAATTGGTGGAGAGGTTAAACGTGCTTAAAAGTCAGTATCTCCTAGCCAAAGCACAGAAAAATAAAATCTGGCAAAAAGATGAATCGGCTCTTGCTCTGGAGCAGCTGCCATGTCGTTTTGGGGTCAAAGAAAATTTGGGACCATTTCCTAAAATTAAAACACCAAACGTTAGGACAAGGACAGTGTCTGCTACTCCATTCACCAGGGACATTCGGTTCTTGGAGAAGCCAAGTACCGTAGCTAGTGCTGCTGAGGCAGAGGCTAGGGTGGAGTCAGTGGACAGGGTTCTTGGGGAAAGGGGTGTTTTTGCACCCAAAGCGAAAGCCCACCTCGGCAAACAGATGTCTGTGGTCAAAGGTTCTCTGACGAATACCGGGGGGGGGGGGGGGGGTAGACCGAGCTGATGTCTGCTCGGCTGTCTCAGAGCAAGATCAAGTCGAAGGACAACTCGAGGACTGGCCTAGAGGGTTCAAAATCCGGAAGCCAGAAAAAATCTCCCATAAAAGTGATGAAGGACCAAAAGTTAGCAAAGGGCAAGATAACCAAAGAGGCACAAAAAGGTGCGGAGCCCTTGAGGGAGGCCCAAAAGGGTCCCAAACCTAAAGTGGTGAGAGTTTGTCCCCTGGAAATGTGCGCCATGGAATTCAAAACGGATATACAGAGGCACTTTTCAGGGACTCACTTCCCACCAACGTGGTGGATTGAATTTGGAATCACCACTCCAAAGCCTCTTAGGGTTAAAATGGTGCATGACATGGTTCTGTTGGCTAGAACCGTGTTAGGGCTAGAAGAGAAATCATCTGACTTGGTGATTCTAACAAAATTATTAAAAAATTTAAGGGCCATAGAATCGTCTACCAAGTCAGAGCTTTTAAAAGAATCTGGTCCCTAGTAGTGGTTATGAGCTAACCATGAATGCCATTTCTAAGGACCTAGGTATCGCCCTTCCTCCTGAAGGTTCCCAAATGGAGCAATTGAATACAGTTTCTTGTTTG